>JAKOOJ010000022.1:11037217-11487217 GCA_022577455.1 Arizona elegans | reverse complement strand
TTCTTGTCCCAATTTCAGTTCCTGCTATTAAAATACGACTGACGGCCTGGCGATACAGGAAAACCGAGGAGAGACTGGAAGAAAATATGACCATGCTTCTTGATGCATGTCATGTTGGTTCAGAGTTTTAGCCTGCGGTCTTCTGGACAAAACCACAAACTTATTCCTATCCAAGGTTCTCAATTTCTACCACAACCACCCAAGTTTTATTATTATGATTATGATTATTTTATTTTATTTTTTTTAAAAAAAACACTTCTTAAGCAACGAGACACGTCGCCTCTAAGGAAAACAATCCGCCCAGCTTTGCAAAACTGTGGGGAAGAAAAGACAACATTTTATACCGCAAGCAACACCTGCCCCGCCCTGTCTCCATCTGCACACGCTATGGAAGAGTTTAGCAAAGCTGACACCCAGCTAAATGTCTCCGTTTCCATCCAAAAATTCAGGCTTAAGAACTTCTTCAGGCTTTTCAAGAGCCACACTGACGGGTTAGCGACTGAAGAACAGATAGGATCATAAAGGATCTTTAGAAAAGCCAATGCAATCCTAAATTGCATTTATTTATTTATTGGTTCGATTTATACATGCCGCCCTTCTCCGAAGACCCAGGGCGGCTTACAATGCGTTAAGCAATAGCCTTCATACTTTTGTATATACCTGCTTAGTAGGGCTTTCGCCCCCCCCCCCCCCCAAGCGGTGTTCTTTTTTATACAAAGTCAGCTTATTGCCCCCACAATCCGGGTCCTCATTTTACCTACCTCGAAAGGATGGAAGGCTGAGTCAACCTTGAGCCTGGTGAGATTTGAACTTGCAGTAATTGCAGGCAGCTGGTGCTATTTTTTTTTTTTTTTCATTTGATTTATATGCCGCCCTTCTCCGGAGACTCAGGGCGGCTTACAATGCGTTAAGCAATATTTAACAGCACTTTAGTCTGCTGTGCCACCAAGGCTCATGCAGAAGGATACAATCAAGATCAAGTGAGGTACTAATACCACTCTGTAAAGCCTTAGTAAGACTACACCTAGAATACAGCATTCACTTTTGGTCACACTATAAAAAAGATGTTGAGACTCTAGAAAGAGTGCAGAGAAGAGCAACCAGGATGATTAGGGGACTGGAGACTAAAACATACGATGGGAACTGGGCCTGGCTAGTCTAGTGAAGAGAAGGACCAGGGGAGACATGAGAGCAGTCTTCCAATATTTGAAGGGCTGCCCCAGAGAGGAGTGGGGGGTCAACCTCTTTTCCAAAACACCTGAAGGCCAGACAAGGAATAATGGATGGAAGCTGATCGAAGAGAGATTCAACCTGGAAATGAGGAGGAACTTTCTGACAGTGAGAACCATCAACCCATGGAACAGAAGTTGCCTTCGGAAGTTGTGGGAGCTTCATCACTGGAAGCTTTCAAGAAGAGACTGGACTGGCATCTCTCAGAAATGGTGTAGGGTCTCCTGCTTGGGCAGGGGGTTGGACTAGATGACCTCCAAGGTCCCTTCCAACTCTGTTAATCTGTATCTGGAACTGACGCCTGTCAAAAGAATTGTTCTGTTCCTCAGTGCAGGGATTCCTCGACTTTACGACCGTCATTGAAGCTGAAATTATGGCTATGGAGATGTTTCAGTCCTTAAGTGGATGAATCAGATGACCCAACTTGGTTTTATGACATTTTTTTCCCCAATGGTCCTTAAGTGAATGCTGCAGACATTAAGCCAACATTGTTAAGCAAATGCATTTTACCCATGGATATCTTTTGCTGGAAGCTAAGAGCAAACACGGAAAATCAGCCAAAAGGGTTTTTTAAAAATCTTTTGTCACGTGTTCAAAATTCAACCTCTTGGCACAATTGACTTCTCTTTATGACCGTCGCAGTGTTCCCGGGGTCACGTGATCCCCCTTTTGCGACCTTCTAACAAGCAGAGTCCGCCGGGAAGCCAGATTCACTTAACAACTATGTGACTCACTTAACAACTGCAGCGATTCACTTAACAATGGCGGCCGGAAAGGTCATGAAAGGGGGTCAAAACTCACTGAACGACAGTCTCACTTAGCCAGACAGAAATTTTGGGCTCTATTGTGGTCGTACGTCAAGGACAACCTGTACCTTTTGGAGTGGGTCCATTCTCATTGTGAATGGTTGTTAAGTGACCTGTCATAAGTCAAGGACTACCTGTGCAGGAGGTACCCCATTTGCTGGCACAAATCGCGCAAGATCTTGGATTTTACTCTCCAGCGCAGCAAGAGCTTCTATGCTCACAATTGCCAACTCCAAACAAAATAGAATCGCGGTTAGACTTATATACCGCTTCACAGTGCTTTTACAGCCCTTTCTAAGTGGTTTACAGAGTCAGCCTCTTGCCCCCAACAATCTGGGTCCTCATTTTACCGACCTTGGAAGGCTGGAAGGCTGAGTCAACCTTGAGCCAGTCAGGATCGAACTGCTGGCAGTCGGCAGAATTACCCTGCAATACTGCATTCTAACCACTGCGCACCATGGAAGGAAGGAAGGAAGGCAGGCAGGCAGGCAGGCAGGCAGGCAGGCAGGCAGGCAGGAAGGAAGGAAGGAATAGCACTTAGACATATACTGCTTCATAATGCTTTACATCCCTCTCCAAGTGGTTTACAGAGACAGACTATTGCCCCCAACAATCTGGGTACTCATTTTACCCATCTCAGAAGGATGGGGGGGCTGAGTCAACCTTGAGCTGGTCAGGATCAAACTCCTGGCAGTGGGTGGAGTTTGCCTGCAATGCTTCATTTAACTACTGCGCCACCACAGCTAATCAGCAAGAGCACTTAGACTTATATACCGCTTCACAGTACTTTGCAGCCCTCTCTAAGCAGTTTGCGGACTCAGCCTCTTGCCCCCAACAATCTGGGTCCTCATTTTACCCATGCTCCCCTCCAGGGCTGCTTTCAAAGGGGGATGGCTTGCCGCATACTTTCCCTTCAAGTCAGCTGCAGGATCGTGTTATTGGCTTGAAAGGTAACAATGCACACTGCTCCCTTTCATGGAGGAG
This sequence comes from Arizona elegans, assembly GCA_022577455.1. Lineage (NCBI taxonomy): Eukaryota > Metazoa > Chordata > Lepidosauria > Squamata > Colubridae > Arizona > Arizona elegans. The sequence continues at coordinate 11,484,197 of JAKOOJ010000022.1, read as the reverse complement.
CCAGTTCTGAAAAGGATGTGCTAAGGAACCTGCAGAAAGAGAGGGAGAGAGAGAGAGGGAGAAAGAGAGAGAGAGAGAGAGAGGGAGAGAGAGGGAGGGAGAGAAAAGAGAGAAAAAGAGTGAAAAATTGAAAGAAAGAGAGAGAGAGAGAGAGAAAGAAGAAAGAGAGGGAGAAAGAGAGAGGGAGAAAGAGAGAGAGGGAGGGAGAGAGGGAGAGGGAGGGAGAGAAAAGAGAAAAAGAGTGAAACCCATCCTTCCTCCATCGGAAGGAGGGAAGGCTGAGTCAACCTTGAGCCTGGTGAGATTCTAACTGCTGAACTGCAGCTAGAGGTCAGCTTATCTAACAGTAACAGAGTTGGAAGAACCCCTGCTCACACATGAGACCTATACTAGGGATTCGAACCACCGAACTGCCAACCTTTCTGATCGACAAGCTCAGCGTCTTAGCCACTGAGCCCCCTCGTCAGCTGAAGAAGCCTGCAGTCCTGCACTCCAGCCACTGCGCCACCTCGGCTCAAAATGGTGCTTTTGCTCAACTTTTCCACAGTGGGTTGTTAAGTGATGAATCCAGACATGCATCATTTTCTCATTAACTCCCACCAGGTTCCTAAACTAAGGATTTTCCTCCCCAAGATGGGAAAAAAATAACAAAGGGGGGAAAGAAAGAAAAAAAAAAGAACCTCTCCCTAATCTCTAAAATAAATCATAAGCATGAGCTGGCATCGTCATATTAAGGCCACGGGGCTAGGTTTTAGGCTGTGCCAACCATAACCGGCTGAGTCTACTCAATCCTCTAAACCACAATTCAGCCAGAATGAAAGGAGACACAAGCACACTTTAGGGCAGCAACGGCTAAGCTTATTGCCGTCGCGTGCCGGGACCATGGGGGGGTTGCGCGCATGTGTGCCCACACCCATAATTCAATGCCCCCCCACACCCCACGCATGCATGCACGACCCCCCCAGACGCTCCCCCTTCTTGCTTTTGGCACACGACGGCAAAAAGATTACCAGCGGGCTCGGTAGGCCCATTTTTCGCCCTCCCCAGACTCCCAAGGCTTTTTTGGAGTCTGGGGAGGGTGAAAACGGCCTTCCCCACCCCCCTGGAGGTCCTCCAGAGGCCGGAAACAGCCCGTTTCCTGACTTCCGGTGGCCCCGGAAGGTCTGTAGTTTGCTCTCCCCAGGCTCCCGAGGTTTTCTTGGAGCCTGGGGAAGGTGAAAACGGCCTTCCCCACCCCCCTGGAGGCCCTCCAGAGGCCGGAAACAGCCCGTTTCCTGACTTCCGGTGGCCCCGGAAGGTCTGTTTTTTCGCTCTCCCCAGGCTCCAGAGGCTTTCTTGGAGCCCGGGGAGGCGAAAACTGCCTTCCCCACCCCACCCCCAGAGGCCCTCTGGAGACTGGTAACGGCCTGTTTCCTGACTTCCGGTGAGCCCGGAAGGTCCAAAAATCAGATGGACGGCGCTGAGCTAGGGCAACGCTTGTGTGCCCACAGATATGGCTCTGTCATAAGTTCGTCATCATGGCTCTAGGGTGATGGCTGAATCCACAAAAGAGATGAGTCAGTTATTGAAATGGTCATATTTAATCCCCTGAGGCTGTGATGGCGAACCTATGGCACGCGTGCCACAGGTGGCACATAGAGTTCTGTGGGCACACGTGCCATCACCAGCTGCTCTTCTGGTTTCCGTTTTCGGGCCTTTCCTGGGCCATTTTCAGGCCGTTTTTCGGGAGAAAAATGGCCCGGAAAACGGCCAAAGAACAGGCATGCATACGGCAGCCAGCTGGTTTTTGGGTTTCTGCCACTCCGGTACCCCCCCCCCCCTTGCATGCGCATTCCAGTTTGGGCACTCGGTGCCGAAAAGGTTCGCCATGACTGCCCTAGGGAGCTATAGACAGATTTTATGCTATTTCTTAATCTAGATTTCTGGACTTTTTTTTTTATATCTGATGTTTTTTTATATTTGTGGCTTTAATCCAATTGTTGTGTGCAGCCCAAAGTCGCTTTCCGAAGTCGATGAGATGAGCAGTTACTGTATACAGATTTGGTAAATAGATGATAGATGGAGGGAGGGAGAAGGGAAAGATAGATGGATGGATGGATGGATGGATGGGTGGGTGGGTGGGTGGGTGGGTAGGCAGGCAGGCAGGCTGGTCCTCTCCCTCCCTCCCTCCCTCTCTCTCTCTCTTTCTCCCTCTCTTTGTTCTCTCTCTCTCTCTCTTTCTTCTCTCTCTCTCTCTCTTTCTTTCACTTTTTCACTCTTTTTCTCTCTTTTCTCTCCCTCCCTCTCTCTCCCTCCCTCCCTCTCCCTCCCTCTCTCTCTTTCTCCCTCTCTCTTTCTCTCTCTTTCTTCTTTCTCCCTCTCTCTCTCTCTCTTTCTCCCCCTCTCTCTCTCCCTCTCTTTCTGCAGGTTCCTTAGCACATCCTTTTCAGAACTGGCTCCTGTATGAAAGGGAGCAGTGTGCGTTGTTACCTTTCAAGCCAATAACACGATCCTGCAGCTGACTTGAAGGGAAAGTATGTGGCAAGCCATCCCCCTTTGAAAGCAGCCCTGGAGGGGAGCATGCTGGGGGAAGAGACCCTGTTAACTCACACGCTTTTATTTTCTCTGAAAACTCTGGAGTTGAAAGGTGGCCTCCAAATTTGGCATGTTGTTTTTTTTTTTTTTTAACAGCTTAGAAAGAGCTGCACAGCGGAGAGACCCGGCGAGCTCCGAGGAGGCTGAGGCTGGCAGGCACAGAAACGGCCTGTGTGGTTCCTGGCCATGCGTGCAGCATGGGGGAGAAAACCTTACAGTGAGATGGGATGGGGAGGGGAAAGGAAGGGAAGGGCCTCTGTTGACATCTGCCCGTTTCTCTTGCCTCTCTCCCCTCGCCCTACCCCACTTCTGGGTGGGCTGCCGGTTTAAACGGAGCCCCTGTTCCCAAGACAAAGTTCAGCTCCATGCTGGCTGAGGGCGAGGAGACCTTCATAAATGATTGAACGCCGGCAGCGAGCTTCAGAGAGCTGCAGGTTGGCAGTCCACATCTAGAGCGCATTAGAAGGCCTGAGGAAGGCCTGTGCAAAGGTGCACCCGTGTATTCTGCAACAGCCAAAATGCACCTGGAGATCACTTACCGCTTCAATCCTGAGTCAGTCAGGAAAGGAAGGAAAGGAAGGAAGGGAAGGGAAGGGAAGGGAAGGGAAGGGAAGGGAAGGGAAGGGAAGGGAAGGAAGGAAGGAAGGAAGGAAGGAAGGAAGGAAGGAAGGAAGGAAGGAAGGAAGGAAGGAAGGAAGGGCAATAACAATAGCACTTAGACTTATATACTGCTTCAATCCTGAGCCAGTCAGGATTGAACTCCTGGCAGTGGGCAGAGGGAAGGAAGGAAAGGAAGGAAGGGAAGGGAAGGGAAGGGAAGGGAAGGGAAGGGAAGGGAAGGGAAGGGAAGGAAGGAAGGAAGGAAGGAAGGAAGGAAGGAAGGAAGGAAGGAAGGAAGGAAGGAAGGAAGGAAGGAATTATAGCAATAGCACTTAGATTTATATACCGCTTCATAGTGCTTTTCCAGCCCTCTCTAAGCGAGTTACAGAGTCAGCCTCTTGCCCCCAACAATCTGGGTCCTCATTTTATCCACCTCGGAAGGATGGAAGGCTGAGTCAACCTTGAGCCTGGTGAGATTCGAACTGCCGAACTGCAGCTAGCAGTCAGCTGAAGTAGCCTGCACTCTAACCAGTGCGCGACCTCGGCATCTCTGCCTGTTGCTCCTTGTACAGTTAGTCTTCAACTTAATGACCACAACTGAGCCCAAAATTTCTCTTGTAAGCGGGACAGTTGTTAAGTGAGTTTTGCCCCATTTTGCGACCTGTCTTGCAACAGTTGTTAAGTGAATGGTTGCAGTTCTTATGCTGCGGTGTCCTGAGTCATGCGATCCCCTTTTACGACCTCCTGGATGAGCACAGTCAATGGGGAATCCAGATTCATTTAACAACCGTGTTCCTAATTTAACAAGTGCGGTGATTCAACTATGGCAAGGAAGGTCGTAAAAATGGAGCCAAACTCACTTAGCAAATGTCTTGCATAGCAACATAAATTTCTGATCATACTTTGAGGACTACCTGTAGCCCCTCTTCGATTAAAATAAAATTCAAAAGGGAGAGAGGAAATCTGTGGCCAACGAGTTGGATCACAAAAGATGTATGGGCGAGAGCAGGAGTGGGTTTCAAAAATTTTAGAAAGGGGTTCTCTGCCCGATTGCTGGGTGGGCGTGGCCATGGTGGGTGTGGCCTAGTCGACCTCCTGCACCACGGTAAGGGGGGTGTTTTTGCCCTCCCCAGGCTCCAGAGGCTTTCTCCGAGCCTCCAGAAGGGCAAAAACGGCCTCCCCAGGCTCCAGAGGCCTGTTTCAGGCCTTCCCAAACTTCCGGTAGCCCCATTTTTCACCCTCCCTGAGCCTCCGCGCGCACCTTGCCTTTACCTGCATCCAAAAAGGGGCACATGAGGACTCCTGGGAGGGGCGGGGAGGACGGGCCAGCCAGGAGTGGGATTTGGGGGTTCTCCGAACTGCACAGAATCTTAGCTAGAGGTTCTCCCGAACCCTTGCAAACCTCCAGCAGCCCACCCGTGGGTGAGAGGCAGCGGCAAATTTGATCGAAATGCCGTGAGGTTTTTTTCCTCTGACTAATGGGAGTAGCTGATGCCTACTGTGCCCAAGAATGAGTTCTCGTTGCCATAATGAATCAAAGTGGCTGGCAGATCTTTCAATGTTCTGCTGCCAATCGGCACATTTTACAGCCCTGGAGTCTGTCGATAAGCGGCTCTTATGAACACTCCGTTTCCTTTTCTGATTATTGAAAGGGGGAGAAAGTTGAGCAAAAACAGGAAGCCCATATTTGCAAACTCTTCCAAATCCAGAGCCAACAGGGGTACCTCCCTGATCCAAATGACACTGGAGATGAGTCAGTTCCCCCGGATTAATAATAATAATAATAATAATAAAAATTTAGGAGACTTTATGACCAGAACAGGATGGCTGGACATCATCAAAGCTAACACCAACCAGAACAGGGGTCTGCAACCTTAAATACTCAAAGAGCCATTTGGACCCGTTTCCCACAGAAAAGAAAACACCGGGAGCCACAAAACCTGGATGGGCGTGACCAACTTGATGTCACTCACTTTCATCAGTCACATGACCCCCCCTAGCCACGCCTACCCAGCCGGTCATTAGGGCAGAGAACCAGTTGTTAAAAAACACCGGGAATCACACAATTCTTTTGACATCTCTCCCTCTCTCCCTCCCTCTCTCCCCCCTCCCTCTCCCTCTGTATCTCTCTATGTCTCTCTCTCTCCCTCTCTCTGTATCTCTTGTCTCTGCTTTGGCCGCTTCTCCATCCCCCGCCGTTGCCCTTACCTTCTCAGGCCAGGCGAGGAGTGACTGGGAGGGGAGGGCGAGGGGCGGGGCCAGCCAATGGTGGGATCACCTGACAGGGAGCCACAGCAGAGGGCCCAAAGAGCCGCATTTGGCTCCGGAGCTGCAGGTTGCTGACCCCTGAACCAGAGCATAGAACAATTCAAAGAAGCAATGTCGTCCCAAAGATTTGCACTGCTTCTTTGAGTCTGTAGAGAATCTCAGCCATCCAGGTCATAGTTGTCCCAAAGGTGCTTTTTTTTCCAAGAGGCAACTGGACTTTCTCGTTTTTTTTTTTTCTTTGAAGACGTTTCGCTTCTCATCCAAGAAGCTTCTTCAGCTCTGACTGGATGATGGTGGGGAATGGAAAGGTTTATATTCCTTGCAGACAGCTGGTCATTTGCATCCTTTGAGAGGGTCGTTGAAGCACTTGGAGGTTTAGCTGTGTCTACATTGACCCTCTAAAATAGGGGTTCCCAACCACGGGTGGGATTCAGAAATTTTAGCAACTGGTTCTCTACCCAGTTAACTGGGTGGATTTCGGCCATAGTGGGAGTGGCCTACTTGGCCTCCTGCATCAAGGGGGGAGGGTTGCCCTCCCCAGACTCCAGAGGCTTTTCTCGAGCCTCTGGGAGGGTGAAAACAACTTCCCCTGAGCTCCAGAGGCCCTCCGGAGGTGGGAAACAGGCCCGTTTCTGGAACCCCTGCTCTACAAGGATCCAGCTGTCTGCAAGGAATATAAATCCTTCCATTCCCCACCATCAGGTCAGAGCTGAAGAAGCTTCTTGGATGAGAAGGGAAATGTCTTCAAAGAAAAAAACAAGGAAGTCCAGTTGCCTCTCGAAAAGGACCCTTTGGGACAACCATGACATGGATGACTGAGACATGGATGACTGGATACACACCATGTGCTAAGCCAACTCCCTCACACACACACACACACACACACACAATCACACATCATCTTCTTTTAATGACCCCATAATCCCTTGCGGGGATGGAATCTGGGCAACTGAATGGAGCTAGCAGTGTTTTTACTGGCCGGATGCCCTTCCTTTCGCCAATGCAGAGTTCGCAGCAGATATATTCTCATTGTGCCCAGAGAGAGAAATATCTGGCTCTGTTCTGACCTAGGCTCCCTTAACAAGCAGGAAGCATGAATTGGTCCTGGCAAAACCTCTTTTATTTACACAACTGTGAATTACGTTCATTCACAGTCATCAAGGTTTGTCCGAACAGTTTTGCAAAGGAATATTTATCAACACAGACCTTATCTCGCTTGGCAAGCTGCCACGTAACTTGTTCCCAACCGCTGTACAAGCCAAAACTTGGCACAGAGTCTCTTAGAGTCACAGAACAAACAAATTGTTTCCTGCAGAAGCCCACTTCCTGTTCGCTTGTCTTTTATTTCCTATGGGAGAGCCCAATCACCTCCAAGGTGTGGCTTTACTCCCAAGTTGCCCTGCTTTCTGAGTTATTCTTGTCTTCTGGCAGCTCTGTGCATGCGCCCACTGGGAACAGGCTTCAGCTGTTCCTCTGCCTCGCTGCTGTCTATCTCCCTCTCTGCCTCCGACGCAGAGCCCTCGTCCGAGCTTTCCCCAGCCCCCAGGACTGGCCCATGTTCCTTCCCAACCTCCTCACTGTCTGACTCTGCTGCCATGGGCGGGCCACAACAGGCTCTACTTAGGATCGAAGTCACTGTTGTGACCCAGGCCCATGTAGTTAATATTAAATGCAAAACAGTTCCAAAAAACAAACAGATTTTATTAAAACAGCTGCGAATTAACTCATTCTCAGCTTATTCCAAATTAAATGAAAGCAAAGTTCTCAAAACACCTTCAGTTTATCTCCGACCTTAGGATAATTAGGCAAACTGCCAAAGGCTTTTCTTGGCAATAGTTCAGGAACAGAAGATGCTGACAAGAAAGAAATACATCCAAACACGAAGCAAATCTCTCAACGGTTGTTTTCCGGCAAAGTGCCCAAGAGCCGTTGCTGCTCTTTTAAGCCTTATGGGAGGGGCCAATCATCTCTTGGCCCTACTCCTAGGTCATCCTCTCTGCTTTAGCTGCTCCTGCCTTCTGGCAGCTCTTCGCATACGTGCACTAGGAACAGGCTCCTCCTGTTCCTCTGCCTCTCTGGAGGCTGCAGAGACCACGCATCGCTCACAGATGGCCCTGGCCCCATCTCTGCCTCCAATGCAGAGCCCTCATCCAGGCCTTCCCCAGCCTCCAGAACTGGGCCATGTTCTTCCTCAGCCTCATCACTGTCCGACTCTGCTGCCAGCTCCGCAGGCCACTGACGGCCCACAACAGTCACAGCCTCCTGATTGTGAGGCGAGAACTCCACCTCTAGGCCACCGCACCACTCCACACAAAACCACACGTGTCCTCATATAACAACGAAGCCAGTTTTTGTTTTCTGATCCTGAGCTTCTTAAAGAAATCCAGACTATCATCCTCAAGAGGTAGGCTTTCCATGGACAACCTCCCTTCCTTTTCCAGGGACTATGCTAAATAATTGTTTCCATAAAGCAAGCTTTTTCCTCACAAAACGGACAAGAAATCTAGGTTCGAGGGTGGATCGACATCGGATAATTCCATTGAGAGGGCAACACTCAACGGAGAAATATAGGGGAAAAAAGGATTCCACCTGTTAAGAACAAGTTGAGATCATTGTCAAATGTTTCCCAAAGCCACAGACCACAAGAAACTTCACGTTTAAAACACATTTTCTGTCTCTCTCAGTAACCCACAGGAAACATCATACAACTTAATTCCATGTGAGTTGTTATCGCTGGCCACATTCAATGGCAGAGTTATCCCTTCATGTTCCACAATCCCGAATCATCCATTTCAAGAAATCAATAGCTGGTTTTGTTTGGTTTTTTGTTTTGTTTCAGGATTATAAGAATCAGAAACGACACTGCTTTTATTCTACTCCCTTTATCGCAAGGAACGGCACACTCTGAAAACTTAAAAAAAGAAAATAAGCACTAAATAAGAACGACGCTAGCTTTGGGCTTAACAAGGGATGCTAGAATTGAACTCGAAGGGTTTTCGTGATTCTTCTCAATCAAACGTATTTGCGAACTGAAGGAAATCTTTAAAAAAAAAAAACCTCACCTATTAAAAAAAAAATCAGATGTCAATTTACACACGGATATCTTTAAAAGCTGTGAGGTTGTTTTTTCCCCCCAATGGAAAAAAAAAAGGATTTTTTAAAAAAACAACCCAAACTGGTCTTGATTGCTCCCAGATGAAAACTTCTTTCGGAAAACAAAGATCTATAACAGTTTTCAAAGCCGTGTCACGTAATTAATGTCATATTTATCTCTTTAGCAATGGAGATAAAAAGAAGCCATTTATTCCATGCTGTCGTTATTTTTATTCTCCTTTTCAACCCAGTGTTTTTTTTTTAAAAAAAAAAGCAGAGATGGGAATTTAAGGAGGAAGGGGAAAAATAGGATTGACTTTCTTTTAACCCTCTTCACCTTCCTCCTCCACACACACACACACACACACACACACACACACACACACACACACACATACACTGCTCAATCATATGGTGGGCAAGAGACAATAACATTTTCTAGATCATTGATGGCTAACCTTTTTGCTGTCTCCTGCCAAAAGCGCTTTTGGCATGTGATGTTATGCTGGGCCCAGTAGGCTCATTTTTTGCCCTTCCCAGACTCCAGAGGCTTTCTTGGAGCCTGGGGAGGGTGAATATGGCCTTCCCCACCCCTCCTGGAGGCACCTCCGGAGACCAGAAACGGCCCATTTCCCGACTTCCGGTGGGACCGGAAGGCCCGTTTCCTGACTTCCAGTGGGACCGGAAGGCCCGAAAATCAGCTGGCTGGCACGCACATGCACGCTGGAGCTGAGCTAGGGCAACACTTGCGTGCCCACCGATATGGCTCCATGTGCCACCTGTCGCCATCACGGATCTATGTATTTAATGCGAAAATTAACATATAAATTGAAAACAGAAAATTAGGGAGAGAAACATTTTTTTTATTTTTATTATTTATTATTTATTTATTTATTTATTATATTATTAATATATTATATTTTTATAATATAAAAATACCGTAAGGAAGGCTGATCGCCAAAGAATGGAGGCCTTTGAACTCTGGTGCTGGAGAAGACTCCAGCGAGTCCCTTGGACTGCAAGGCGAACCAACAAGTCAGTCCTAGAGGAGATCAACCCTGACTGCTCTTTAGAAGGCCAGATCCTGAAGATGAAACTCAAAATACTTTGGCCACCTAATGAGAAGGAAGGACTCAGTGGAGAAGAGCCTAATGCTGGGAACGATGGAGGGCAAAAGAAGAAGGGGACGACAAAGAACGAGGTGGCTGGATGGAGTCACTGAAGCAGTCGGCGTGAGCTTAAATGGACTCCAGAGGATGGTAGAGGACAGGAAGGCCTGGAGGAATGTTGTCCATGGGGTCACGATGGGTCAGACACGACTTCGCAACTAACAACAACAACAATAATAAAAATAAAATAAAATGCGGCAAGAATGAAAACATCCATGAACCCCCCACCCCCAGATCAGATTATGAGAAGACCGTTGAAGATGTGTTATAAATCATATATCCATAATACCTTTGCTTTGTAACCAAGACAAATTCCTTGTGTGTCCAATCATACTTGGCCAATAAAAAATTCTATTCTGTTCTGTTGTGTTCTCTACTAATTCTATTCTGCTCTGCTCTATTCTATTCTATTCTATTCTAAAACCTTAAAACTGATTTCATCTCAATTTGGCCAATTTTGTTGGGGTGGCTGTTAAGTGTGAAATGTGTTATCTCCGGGATGTGTTTTAGAGAAACATTTGCATACATGTAAAGAAGTTGTTGTGTTTATCGCACATAAAACAGAATAGGGATTTCGCATCGCTGATGGGGACTCAAAAGAACGGAGTAGATCTCCCTTTAAAAACAAGCGTTCTCGCAGCTTTCTCCAGCCAACTCATTAGAATTCAAAAGCGGAATCACCTGTTTTGAAATATGAGTTACACGCTTATTCAACAGTCCCACTTTCCCTGCATACATCTGCCACTTGGCCAGCCGGCCTTTTTTATACGTTGAATGCAGCTGCAGCTTTCGAAAATTGGTGCAATGTTATATATAGATAAGAGAAAGTTCATGGGCAGATTGAACCAATTCTCATAAGCGGCCGCTAAATCGGGGCAAACGCACGTGATACAAATTGAACTAGTTTGATGAGTTTCATGAAATTGATGAATTTGATGAAACTGTTGTGTCTGTTTGCGTGTGTGTGTGTGTGTGTGTTTGTTTGTTTGTGTGTGTTGATGAACACACATGCGTGCATGCCTTCAGGTCCATCTAGACTCCTGCCAACAGCCTGAACTCATCCCTCAAGATTTCTTGATAACATTTTTGGAAGTGGCTTCCCCTGGCCGCCTTCTTTCCCCAAGAAAGACAGGGACTGGCCCAGGGTCTCCCCAGCTGGCTTTGTGCCTGAAGCAGAACTAGAACTCACAGTCTCCTGGTTTCTAGTCTGGTGCCTTAACCATTGTCCTAACTAGTTGGTCCATCCATCCATCCATCTTTAACCCCTACCCCAACTATCTATCTATCTATCTATCTATCTATCTATCTATCTATCTATCTATCTATCTATCTATTGTAACTATGATTTATGATCTATGACCTGTCACTTTGTTGTTGTATGTGCGTACGTACAACTGGGAGCTTATGCACTGGAAACAAATTTCTTGTGTCCAATCAAACTTGGCCTATAAAGAATTCCATTCCATTCCTATTCTGCATTCTATTCCATTCCATTCCATTCCTATTCTGCATTCTATTCTATTCTATTCTATTCTATTCTATTCTATTCTATTCTATTCTATTCTATTCCATTCCATTCCATTCCATTCCATTCCATTCCATTCCATTCCATTCCTATTCTGCATTCCATTCCATCCCATCCCATCCCATCCCATCCCATCCCATCCCATCCTATCCTAATTCCATTCCATTCCATTCCATTCCATTCCATTCCATTCCATTCCATTCCATGATAGGGCAGAGAAGCAGTGCCACACCGCCACCTGCTGATAAAAAAAAAATTAGCAACCCACAACTTAGCATAAAGAGTGAACCACAAGCACACAGAGAGACACAAAAGACAGAAGCTCACAAAGAGACCCAAGAAACCCTATTTTAAAATGTGCAGTGTCGATTTGCAACAGCGAAGTGACTCCACAAGATTAGTCTTTGCAAACAGAGATCAGAGGCAGGACAAAGAAGCGACGGAGGGAAACGAATCAAGGAGAGAACCAACCTTGAACTAAGGAGAAATTTCCTGACAGTGAGAACAATTCATCAGTGGAACAACTTGCCTCCAGAAGCTGTGGGTGCTCCATCACTAGACCTACAAATCTAAATGTTTGGAACTGTCCAGCAAATAAAAAGGCAACTGTAAGCTGGGAATGAATGAAGCATTCTGGAAGGTGGAAATTATTAAATTGTGTGTGTGTCTTTTTAATGACCCCGTAATCCCTTGCATCGGGGTGGAGTCAGGGCAACCGAATGGAGCCGAGTATTTACTGGCCGGATGCCCTTCTTGTTGCCAATGTGGAGTTCACAGCAGATATATTCTCATTGTGCCCAGAGAGAGAAATAGCTGCCCCTACCTAGGATAGAACTCACAGCCTCCTGATTGTGAGGCGAGAGCTCCACCTCCATCTCCAGGAAGGCCTGGAGGAATGTTTTCCATGGAGTCGTGATGAGTCGGACACGACTTCGCAACTCACAACAACAACAAAAGGAAAACTGCAAATAAAACATTTTTTTTAAAAAAAAAGAATGGGTGTTTTGTCATTTTTGGGTGCTGGAGAGCACGTGACCTTCTGGGACATTCCTCTGTCTAAGACCAGGAGAAGATGCTGAATGAACAGTTATATTATTCGTGCCATAGACTGGTTGGGTGCCTGCCAGTCGTACAGACTTCTGTCCATTTTTTTCCCCTTCCCTTCTAAAAGGAAGACAAAAAAGCGGTGAATGAATGTGAGTGAAGGAGGAGGAGGAGAGAGGGAAGGAGGGAGGGATATTTTTTAAGGATTGAAAAGAATCCCTCTTCTTTAAGGGGGGGGGAAATAAAGGGGGAAAAAAGACCCATGAACCATTTGGAAACTAACACGATCAGAAGGATGGCTTGCCTAGTTAATATAATTGCAATTAAAGGCAGCTCAGCCTCCCTCCTTTCAGACTTGCCAGATTCTTTAATGTAGGTTTACAATAAAGTAACATTAGCTTATCTGGTTGGTCTTTCCTGTCCAATATAGTGCCATATAATTTCTGGGCATTTATATCTCGGAGTGCCTCTCATGGACAATGAATGCTAACATGCTTGTGAAGAAGGCACAGAAGAGGCTGTACTTCCTGAGAATGCTCAGGAAGATCAATCTATCTCAGCATCTACTTCTGTCCTACTATCGCAGCACCATTGAGAGTGTCCTGACATACGGCATTCTTGCATGGTATGGGAGCAGCTCTGCAGCAGACAAAAAAGCTCTACAGAGAATCATTAAAACTGCCCAGAATATCATCGGGCTCCAGCTACCAGCCCTGGATGACATCTTCGAATCTCGCTGTTTGAGAAAGTTGCATAACGTTCTCAGAGACTCTTCCCATCCTGCTTACAATCTTTTTGGACTGTTGCCTTCTGGCAGAAGATACAGAACAATTCAAACTCGGACCACACGTTTTCTGAATAGTTTTTATCCCAGAGCTATAATTGCAGTCAACAATGAACTAAAGGGCCACCATCGATGAGCTGTTGGACAGCATTACTTGGTCTGTTGTGTGGATGTTTGGATGGTTTAGGGGTGGGGAATTTGTGGTGGGTGGGGGTGTGTTTGGGGATTGTTATGTGTGTTGGACCTGGTCTTTGGGTGTTAAGTGAATTTCATTGTATGGGTATACTGTGTATACATGTACAATGACAATAAAGTTATTATTATTATTATGTCGAAGGTTATGGACCAGGAATAAGGAGACTCAAGATTTCAGATGCCAGAGTTTCTTTGAGTGATTTTGGAACTAATAATCTCCTTTAGCCCCATCAACCTCCCATGGATATTGAGCAAAAATAAAAAAAGAGAACATAATATATTCTAACCAGCTTGGGGATCAGGGAGGTGGGGGAGAGATATAAAGTTAATCATGCAATAAATTAAAAAAAAAGAAAGGAAAAAAAGAGTAATACTGCAGCGTGGAAACTACTGACAGTTATTAAGCTGTCTCCTGTTCTATTTTTGCTTTTTCATTCTCGGCTCTCCCCATGATTTCGGCTGAATGGTAGTTACTTTTTTAGAAGTATGATTTTTTTTTAAAAAAAAATCCTTAGGCAGCAGCACCTCCTAATACAGGTTTATTCTGACTCTGCTATTCTCCCTTGCAAAAGGAGAGAGGAGAGATAAATAATTCAGTGGCGAAATTAAATTTATTTCGAAAAGGGGTGGAGGAAGGTTAGGCGAGAGAGAAGGGAGGGCTTTTGTTATTTGCTTCTCTCTAATTAACATTCCGCTGGAACCTGCTCTATTTTGTTGGAACAAACTTGTGCAGGGAATTGTACACACAAAAGGAAATTAGAAAGTGAGAAGGGCCATACGAGAGTGATACGCCAGACACAACAGACCGTGTCCTACAGAAACTTCTAAATGTAACCGAAAGATCCTTGCGGCAGCCTCTATTTTCACCCAAATATCAATATTTTCCTCCCAACTATTAAGCAAAAGTCAGATTCAAGCTTGAAGAGTTTACAAAATGCAGAGTTTTTAATGAGCCCTCCCCTCCCTTTTTGAAGAGATTTGGGCTTTTAAGGATTTCATCCGGGCGTAATAATTCAACATATTCATATAATCGGGCTTAAAAAAAAAAAAAAGCACAATCCTTCAGGTGCTAAATTCAGTCGGCGGGAGGGAAAGAAAACGAGGTTTGTGATTTTAGAAAAGAGAAGGGTTATTTAAAATGGTCTCCCTTCAATGACTGGAATTAAGCAAAAAAGAAAAAAAGTCAAATGATTTGCCTTTTTTTTTTTTTTTTTTTGAGTAATTGCTTTGTTAGGGGGGTGGAAATAATGCATAGATGGGATGTTCAAGAGACTTCACGGAAATTCCTAAATCCTTTGTGATGAAATATCTGCCTTTCAAAGCCAGAAGATCACTTATTAATTCGTTTTCCAGAAGGCATCCCTCTTGTTCTTGTCAATCACTCTGGATTTGTTGACCTAAATTGTAGCACATTTTTCAAACGACTTGATGTATCGTAGATTTTTTTTCCTTTTCACAGATCCATTAGAGAACATTTTCTTCAACTAATCTGAAGCCTTCCTTCCAATTTCAAAACTTATCTTTCTCTTAAAGCATAGCAATCAAAAGTATTGAAGCAGGCAAGAGATGATGGACAGATGATTTCTTTTATTTTATGTTGTTGTTCTGATTTGCTTCTCTCTCTCTCTCTCCCTCTCCTCTCCTCTCCTCTCCTCTCCTCTCCTCTCCTCTCCTCTCCTTTCCTCTCTTTTTTTTTAGGTACGTGACATGATTAGAAGTCAGAAAGGAAAGAAACGAAAAGTCTTTTAATAAAGGGTGACATGATTAAAAGCTAGAATAGGTGATAGAAATAAGAGAAGGGGGAATATCAATATAATAAAATGAAAGCAATAACAAGAGAAAATGTGGAACAACTGAACAATGACATTGCAACCTAAGATAAATCGTATTATTTACTAGAAATATATAAGTTGATTGAATGTAATGATTATGATTAACTTTATTAGTTTTATGAGGTGCCACACTGTTTTAGGTGCCACGCTGCTCACGTATTGATTTGATACATTTATAAAAAATAAAAAACTTGGGGGCGGGGAAACTAATCCGAAATCATTAAAAGCCACAAATAATTCGTTCTAAAGGAGCCATCAAAAAGGACCAATGCAAAACATTTCCAGCAGGTTGGGAAATGTGTTTAAATCTAAGTTTCCTAAAATATGATCTTTAAACAATCGTGCTCAGGTTTCTTAAGAATGCAAAAAGACAGAACAACCCCAAAAAAAAGAAATGGCAACTATTACTTAGTGCTTAAATGTTGTAGCCCCAGAAACTGATGTTTTAAAAACACGGTCCACCTTGTGGCATACAACAGATACAAAACAGAGATAAACAACTATGTTATAAGATCAAAGCACAGCTTTCTTTGGTTCTTTGCAAAATTAAACTCTCTTTCTGCAAGACATTAGATGGAACACCAGATTTTAGCTCATTACCCTTGCATTTCTTGTTATGTTAACAGTGCACAATGTTTAGCACAACGGAGCAACAATCTGCAGATGAATTTACCAAGGGATCATTTGGGTAACTATTTGTTTTCTTATTGTAAACTAAACCCAAAACATAGCTAGAAGAGTTCCCTGTTAAAAAGAAAAAAAGAAAAAAAAATGCCTGGAGATATATGGAATTCAAAGGAAGGGATGGAAAAAAATGCCAATTTATTTATGTGCCTCAGTTAGATTAGAAACTTAAACATGAAAGTACCAGCTGACACGCACATTTCTCAGGAAGCAGGGTATAGTAAGAAACCGAAGAGAGCTGTGATTGTGGCGGAGTCACAACTTGTAAGGTCCATGTGCCAAAATGGCTTAAACGTGAACCTGGAAAAAAAAAAAGAATGTCCAATACAAATCCAAGGAATTCCCCCATGGATGAGCCTCGGTGCTCTTAATCCATTCTGAATTTGGGCAACGGTAGCCCAATCACTCCAAAACTAACAGAATAACGAAGTTCGAAGGGACCTTGGAGGTCTTCTAGTCCAACCCCGCTCACCTCACTCAAGCAGGAGGCCCTATACCTGTGATGGCAAACCATATCTGTTTGGCACGCAAGCGTTGCCTTAGCTCAGCTCCAGCATGCATGCATGAAAAAAGAAAAAATGCTTTTAAAAATTAAAAAAAAAAGTCTCTGATGATTGCACGGCTCAGCTGGGCATGGGGGGGGCAGGGATTTTTGCTACCGGTTCTCCGAACCACCCGCCTCCATCGCTACCGGATCAGGCGATCCGGTCCAAACCGGGAGCATTTCACCCCTGATCCAGCGCCAATTTAGCTCTGACCATTAGTTGACCAGATTCTTGTCTACAGGTAGCGAGAATGAACTCTTCTGGGCTTTGAACTCAACGAATGCTGCTGGTTGTTTCCGCCTGACTTTAAATGAGCGATATCAGTAGCGTTACCCAGCACTATAGGCAAGGAAAGAACCGTTTCCATGGTGATAATAATCAGACACCTCCAACATATAAGTCAGATGTGCCTTTTGGTGGTTCTCTGCTCGGCCTTCGGTTGCGACTTTTTTCAGCTGGCCGCAGTCACCGCTGTGGAGAAACCAAAAAGCCACAGCTTCCCCAAAGAACAGTTATTGATGTAGGAAGCACTCTGGTGATAAAAAAAAGTCACAAAAACAAGATTTCGTTGAAGGAGGGTTGGAGAAGGAGAGGCAGAAAAAAAGCAGGTGAAAAAGCTTATTTTTTTTTCCCCCTCTGACTCTCGCAGAGGCTACCCGTGGTGTTAGGAGGACTCTTGCAGGAATCGGTGAATACTGCAGCCAACAAAAAGGCTTTAAGGAACAAAAGAAACTATTCTAAAAACAGAACAGTGTTTATCTTGGGCTCAGCGTGTCTCACATCCCAGGGCTGGCCAAATGCCCAGCCTCAAGAGAGAAGCCATCCTTCATTTTTGACGAGTGAAGGGCCAGGTAAAATCCAGTGGTCGCACCGTCACAAAGTCCTGGAGCCCCTACTAGCGTGAAATATGAGCCTTTCCAGATATAAGAAATATTCCTTAGTTAGATTTGCAAAAGTCTAGGACCCTTTACGCACGGCAGGAGAGAAAGTTGAACACCTTTCATATGCGCTGTCTCCGACGAATCCTTGGCATCACCTGGCAGGACAAAATTCCAAATAGCGCAGTCTTGGAACGTGCTGGAATTTCTAGCATGCCTATGCTATTGAGACAGCGACGTCTACACTGGCTTGGGCACGTTGTGAGAATGGCTGATGGTCGGATTCCAAAAGATCTCCTGTATGGAGAATTAGTGCAGGGAAAGCACCTTAAAGGGAGACCACAGCTGCGATATAAGGATATTTGCAAGAGGGATCTAAAGGCCCTGGGAATGGACATTAACGACTGGGAAACCTTGACCTCCGGATCGTTCAGCCTGGAGGCTAAAGACACAGCACGGCCTTCTCCAATTCAAAGAGACACTTGTTTGGCAGGCCGAGGCAAAGAGGCAGTCCCGGATCCAGCGAAATCTGGGGGCTGGGCAGGGGACGGAATGTATCTGCCCTCAGTGTGGAACGGATTGCCGCTCTCTCTTGAATTGGTCTTTTTAGTCACACCAGATGCTGTTTTAGGACTTCTTTCCAGAGCACGATACCATAGTCCCATGCTGGTGAACCTATGGCACGCGTACCACAGGTGGCACGTGGAGCCATATCGGTGGGCATGCAAGCTCAGCTGATTTTCGGGTCTTCTGGGCCCACCAGAAGTAGGGAAACAGGCTGTTTCCTGCCCCGGAGGGCCTTGTGGGGGGGACGCCCATTTTTCTCTCTCACCTGGCTCCAGGGCCTCTCTAGGAGTCTGGGGAAAGCCTTCCCCCCCGCCACCCCCCCCCCGGAGGTCCTCCGGAGGCTGAAAATGGCCTGTTTGACAACTTCCAGTCCCACCGGAAGTTGTCAAACGGGACGTTTCTGGCCTAACTACTCTAACTACTGTGCCACCAGGGCTCCTATTAGCAATAGCACTTAGACTTATATACCACCTCATAGTGCTTTTACAGCCCTCTCTAAGCGGTTTACCGAGTCAGCATATTGCCCCCAACAATCTGGGTCCTCATTTTACCGACCTCGGAAGGATGGAAGGCTGAGTCAACCTTGAGCCAGTCAAGATTGAACTTTGGACTGCAGACAGAGTCAGCCTGCAATACCACATTCTAAACACTGTGCCACCAGGGCTCCTAATGCAACCTCCAATCAACTACAGCAATAGCAACAGCATTTAAACTTATATACCACTTCACAGTGCTTTGCAGCCCTCTCTAAGCGGTTTATAGAGGCAGCCTCTTGCCCTCAACAATATGAGTCCTCGTTTTACCGACCTCAGAAAAAATGGAAGACTGAGTCAACCTTGAGCCGGTGAGAATCGAACTGCCAAACTGCAGGCAGCTGGCAGTCAGCAGAAGTGTCCTGCAGTACTGCATTGTAACCACTGTGCCACCACAAAATGCTGAGCTTATCAGATGGAAAACTGAAAGCCCGGGTTCAAGACCCAAGTGCCGCATGATGGGGTGAGCTCCTGTCACTGTCCCAGCTCCTGCCCACCTAGGAGTCTGAAAGCCTGCAAATGTGAGTAGATGAATAGGTACCACTTCGGTGGGAAGGTAACACCGTTCTGTATACCTCAGCGTATAGTCATGCCGGCCACATGACCACGGAAGCATCTTCAGACAACTCTGGCTCCAGAAATGGAGATGAGCACCTCTTTAGAATCGGATACAACTGGGCAGGGGGTGTTGTGGCCCACCGGCAACCAACAGAGCTGGCAGCAGAGTCAGACAGTGAGGAGGTTGGGGAGGAACATAGGACAGTCCTCGGGGCTGGGGAAAGCTCGGACGAGGGCTCTACATTGGAGCAGAGAGGGAGATAGACAGCAGCGAGGCAGAGGAACAGCTGGAGCCCATTCCCAGTATGCGCATGCACAGAGCTGCCAAAAGACAAGAACAACTCAGAAAGCATGGTCAACTTGGGAGTAAAGCAACACCTTTGAGAGGATTGGCCCCTCCCATAGGAAACAAAAGAGGAGTGAACTGGGAGGGGACTTTTGCAGGAAACAATTCATTTGTTTATTCATTTCTGTCCATGACCCTCAGAGACTCTGTGCCAAGTTTTGCCTTACTCTGAGTTTGGAAACAAGTTACGTGGCAGCTTGCCAAGCGAGATAAGGTGTGTTGATAAATATTCCTTTGAAAAACTGTTTGGACAAGCCTTGCTGAGTGTGAATGAAAATAATTCATAGTCATGTAAATAAAAGAGGTTTTGTCGGGACCAAAACTCTGCTTGCTGCTTTTTAAGGGAGCCTAGGTCAGAGCAGGGGGAATCTTTACCTTACCTTACCTTACCTGAGGACACATCATCAATTAAGCAACACGAAGACTTGGCTCCCTGGAGAAGCTTACAATGTTGAGGAAAGAAGGAAGGAAAGAAAAGAGAAGACGACCAGCAGCAAGGTGGAGGAACTCAATGACAAGAACAATTAGCATCCCGCTGAAAGGCCAAGCGGAGGACAGATTATTCAGGAGAATACTCAATCTATGCGCCTGTCAAGAGTCAACACTGACCTGACAACACCAATTCAATCAATGTCACTGCGTCTAATCAAATTGCTAATGTTTTCCTAGAACTGCATAAATTACTCCTTAGACGGGGCCTTAAAAAAAAATTGATTGGCGGCATCTGAAAAAAAAAATGAATTGTTACGGTGTCAGTAAGAAAACTCTTCAAAATTAAAGTTCCTTGGGAGGGTGGGGAGGTGAAATTCGGCTTCAAAATCCCAGTTCTGTTTCCCTTCACAGCAGCTGTCTTTTCAAGCCCAGAGGCGTAATTTTTTTTTATTATTCCTGGATGACAAATAAAAATGCTGCTAAATATAGCCCAGTCTCAGTTTGATCGCCGGTGCCACACCGTTTTGTTTAACCCAACAAGCGAGGGACACTGGGCTCTTTCAAAAGCCCTGAATTTTTTTTTTATTAAACTAAAGGTTGCGAGGCTAACGTCACAAATGTGCACCTGCTGAAAAAGAAATCTCCCCTTTGACACCGAGATTGTTAGAAGCTTAGGACAATAATGCAAGATCACCCCAGGAATGGAAAAATTCAGAAGCACTGGAATCTGTGGTCTACTTTATACACGGATAGAAGCCACAGCTGGATTACTTGTGTCGCTTTTGGGACTGTCCTTGGCAAACGTTGAGTGTTGCAAATTTTATGATTGCTGCATTTCTAGGCAGAAGCACAAGAGATTCATTTGCTTGTGAGGAATTGTGTTTACAGCGGCTTCACTGGGAATCCTTCACTTCTGTTTTGGTTCATATGAGATTGAGCCAACATTGACTCTTCCTCATTTGGATTAGCATCTGTACTGTATTCAGCAAAACTTCAGAATGCATGTATAGAATAACAGAGTTGGAAGGGACCTTGGAGGTCTTCTAGTCCAACCCCCTGCTTAGGCAGGAAACCCTACACCACTTCAGACAAATGGTCATCCAACATCTTCTTTAAAAACTCCCAGTGTTGAAGCATTCACGACTTCTGGAGGCAAGTTGTTCCACTGATTAATTGTTCTGACTGTCAGGAAATTTCTCCCTAGTTCTAAGTTGCTTCTCTCCTTGATGAGTTTCCACCCATTGCTTCTTGTCCTGCCCTCAGGTGCTTTGGAGAATAGCTTGACTCCCTCTTCTTTGGGGCAGCCCCTGAGATATCGGAAGACTGCTATCATGTCTCCCCTAGTCCTTCTTTTCATTAAACTAGACATACCCAGTTCCTGCACGGTTTCTGTTTAAACCCTGAAAGCTCCTTCAGTGAGACAAATCCAAGCAATGTAACAAATGGACATTGATTTCCATTCAGGATCATGACAGCATCAGCATAAAGCATTGGAGGTGGACTTGTCTCCACTAGGCTAGTCGCATCCCATTTTGAAATCAAGATTACGGAACCTCATAAGAAGGAAGACGATGGAATGGTGTGATGGCCTAGAGGGGAAGATGCTCGCCTCCCACTTGGAAGGTTGTGTTGTGGTCCACCAGCAGCCTGCGGAGCTGGCAGTGGAGTCGGACTGTGAAGAGGCTGAGGAAGAACCTGGGCCAGTCCTGGAAGCTGGAGAAGGGCCGGATGAGGGCTCTGCATCGGAGGCAGAGATGGGGCCAGGGCCATCAGGTAGTGATGTGCGGACTTCAGAGGCTGACAGTAGAGAGGCAGATGAACAGGAGGAGCCTGTTCCTAGTGCACACATGCACAGAGCGGCCAGAAGGCAAGAGCAGCTAAAGCAAAAGGGACGACTCAGGTGTAAGGCCAGGAGATGATTGGCCCCTCCCATAAGGCTTAAAAGAGAAACAGAGGCACTTGGCCTTTTGCAGGAAAGCAACATTGCTAACTCTGTTTCCAGTCGGCATCTCTTGTTTGTTTCTGAACTTCGTGGGGCTTTGCCACGAAGCCTTTGGCAGGGTGTCAAAGAAGATAAAAGTTGGTGATTATCCTGAAGGACTTTTTCTGAAGGAATTGTTTTGCAACTAATTAGGACTCAGCTGGGAATGAACGTAATTCTCAGCTGTTACAATAAAATAGGTTTTGTTTGGGACTAATCGTGTATTGTAATGACTTAGTAAGCCTAGGTCACAACAGGTTGACAATTCAATCCCAGGCAGCAAGAGATATTTCTCTGTCAGAGCACAAAGAAAAAAAGTATCTGCTGTGAACTCTGCATAGGCGTCAGGAAGGGCATTCGGCCAATAAACACTCAGCTCCATTCAGCCACCCTGACTCAACCCCGAATTAAGGGATTTACAGGGTCATAACAAAAAAAAAATGCAACACCATGCAACAATAATGATGTGTGACCAATGTCACCATAAGGATGAATCCCTCTTTCGGGAAAGGCATCAGTTCTCCTTTCTGTGACTCAAACATGCTCAGAATTCAAAATTCACTCAAAAAGGGCTTCCAGCTTTTTTTTTTCTTTCCCCTTAGAAGCCCTCGCTATTTGTTGCATGTCAGGATGCTGGAGGCTCAAAGAAACAAATCAAAATTTGGCCAGTATCTCACTGCTGAAACGAGTATGTGCAGTTTGCCATCTGTACATTTTGGCTGCGTTCCCTTGTTTGGGCCCGCAGTCGTGTCACAGAATCTTTGTTTTCAGCAGCTAATGTGCTTTCAGTTCATTTCTGGCACAGGGTTGCAAATGCCAGGAAAACTATGACAACTTCAAGTTAGGCCTTTCTAAAGGAAGATTTTCCTTCCCTTAAGACACTGACCAACCTGTGAACACAAGAGCTGGAACTTCTGAAGAACATGGAGTATAAAGGGCAGAAATATTGAATTTGTCCAGAGACTGCCATATGTTTCAATATTTCTGAAGAGGGAGGAGGAGGAGGAGAAAGGAAGGAAGGAAGGAAGGAAGGAAGGAAGGAAGGAAGGAAGGAAGGAAGGAAGGAAGGAAGGAGGAGGAGGAGGAGGAGAAGAAGGAGAAGGAGAAGGAGAAGGAGAAGGAGAAGGAGAAGGAGAAGGAGAAGGAGAAGATGATGATCTTGCCCACTTTTTTGTGAGGAGGAGGAGAAGGAGGAGGAGGAGGAGAAGGAGAAGGAGAAGGAGAAGGAGAAGGAGAAGGAGGAACAGGAGAAGGAGATTTCTCCTAGGGACTCACACAAAGAAATCAGGCCCTATATATTACAAATCAAAGATTAAAAAATGAAGAATCTCTAGTTGAAATGCAAACTCCTTTTACCTTTCATTATATGGTAATTTAACTAACTAAAAATCAGCCCCTAAAATTGTTTTCTTACCCCAAAGCAAAGATGATTCCTTCTAAACATTGGAAATTCCTTTGGATGCTTTCTGATTAGGAGTATAACTGGAATCAAAGGCCGTGGCTTTAATTCTCTTGCCGATTCTTATTTTCCATTCTCTCCCGTCAGGCGCATCCAAAACTGGCTGTTATCATGCAGCTTCTCCCTACCTCATTCGTGGCATTTTACGGGGATCAATCTACTGTTTGTAACCTTCCCCCGTGGTTTTGTTCCACCGTTTCCTCTGCCACACACAGCATCTTCTGACTGGAAGTCCTATCGTCAGCACTTTTCCGGAAGCACTCAAAATGTCCCCTCAACCTTCTATGGGTCCTCTCAAAAGAGGAAACCAAAGCAACTAAGGGGCTCCTCTAAATCCCAAGAGAAACTGATGGAAGTAATAAATTGAAGCAATAGAAGATTTACGTTCTAGAACCACCCAAATTACATCCAAGTAGGGTCCAAGGAAATCTACAACATGCCTTAAAACAAGAGTTAGATGGTTGAATCGCGGATGTTCCGATTATGTCCTAACCAAGCCGAGTTTCCTTGTTCTTCTTGTTTTCATATTCTTTCCATGCATTCATAGGCACAATGACCAGCCTCCCTACAAAGGGCTGTTTTTCAGCAGAAGACACTTAATCCCATCATTACAACCTCAAGGCTGGTAATGAGATCAGGAACTCGACACACGACCATCGGGATCAAGTATCTTTCTGGTGGCAGAAAGTCATCTTATTAAATTTTAAACAGAGCCCGACCCTTGTCTGTTGCTTCGGCTCCTAAGACATCATCCCGACCCCAACCTAATTCCTAACTCACAAGACTAAACTCTAGAAAGTTTAAAATCTTCTTCCAAGTACTGTCGTTAACTGTACTACTTAACTGCAGTTAATGACAGTTAGCAGCCAGACATCTTTGTAGAACTCTTGGCTCTCTAAATTCATGGCAACCGAGAAAGACACAGTGGAAAGCCAAATGGGCAGCTGAATGGCCAAGATACAGGCAGTGACGTAGATGAATCCTACACAAAAGATGCCAGATTTTGACCTTCCTCGCCAGCATTGGTCAACTCTGAACAGGATCCGTACCCAACATGGTGTCTGCCAGGACTTAATTGTTTACGTGGGGTCTTGTCTCTACCCCTCAGTGTGATTGTAGTGCTCCTCGACAAAATATCCACCACATTGTGTCCAAATGTCCATCAAGAATGTTAAGGATATTGGTGTTGTGTTACCAATCAGCAGAGTAAATGCACAAGGAAACGTTGCTGAGAGCAATGAATAAGAGATATGCAAACTGGTTTATCAAAAGCTTACTTTATAATAGAAAAAGTTGCATAGTCTTTAAACCAATTCCAAGTCTTTGCCAGTTAAATCAGTCCAGTAGTTACAGATATCTTCTTACCAAACAAACATTAGTTGGTTAGAATAACAAACTCACTCTGGTTCACAAACCACGATGGTTTGTGAACCAGATCCATCAAACGATGATAGCAGATAGCAACTCCTCACTATGGCAGCATATCATACTCTGGTAGCATATCACATCAGCTTCATCATCAATGGCAGCATATCATAGCAGCAACTGAACACGTTACAATACCTTGCTTAAATACTCTCACAACCAGTCATTACCTAATTACAGCATGACTCAGCATTATAATGATTCAGCAGTAAAGCTTTAAAGTCACACAATACATATACAGATTAAAGTTACAGTACACTTATATTGCCTGGACAACTTGTTAGGCTCAAACCATAACCTAACAAAGAGCTTACAATGGCCCAATGCCTGATGAACTACTCTAAGTCCATGTTATTTGCCGTACACTAAATAAATAAATAAATCTTCCAAGTACTGTATCTCTAAATTCAAGACTTCTCACTTTCCTCATCAATTAGGAAGTCTGTTCGCATAAGCATAGGCATAGATATAACCAGGGGTGGGCTTCAAAAATTTTAGCAAGGGGTTCTCTGCCCGGTTGCTGGATGGTGGGCATGGCCTAGTCAGCCTCCTGCACCCTGGCGGGGGGTGGGGGGTGTTTTTGCCCTCCTAGCCTCCAGAGGCTTTCTTCGAGCCTCCAGGAGGGCGACAATGGCCTCCCCAGGCTCTGGAGGCTGGAAAAGGGCCTGATTCCGGCCTTCCCGAACTTCCGGTAAGCCCGTTTTTTGCCCTCCCTGAGCCTCCGTGTACACCCTGCATTTACCTGCATCCAAAATGGGCCGCGTGGGGACTTCTGGGAAGGGCAGGGTGGACGAGGCCAGCCAGGAGTGGGATTTGGGGGTTCTCCGAACTTCACAGAACCTTAGCTAGAGGTTCTCCCAAACCCCTGTGAACCCCCAGCAGCCCACCCCTGGATATAACCCAGCCTTAGGTAGTCCTTGATTTACAACCACATTTGGGACCAGGATAGCCATTGCTAAGCAAATTGAGTTGCACCCGATTTTCTGACCTTGAGGGCCACAGTTATTAAACAAATCACTGCAGTTGTTAAAATGAATCACTGGAGAAAAGCCTAATGCTGGGAACGATTGAGGGCAAAAGAAGAAGGGGACAGCAGAGAACGAGGTGGCTGGATGGAGTCACTGAAGCAATCGGCGTGAGCTTAAAAGGACTCCAGAGGATGGTGGAAGACAGGAAGGCCTGGAGGAACCTTGTCCATGGGGTCGCAATGGGTCAGACCCAACTTCATGACTGACAACAACAACAACGTTTGCTAGCTTTAAGATGTGACATCTTCAACTCCCAGAATTCCCCAGCAATTCTTTCTTCTCACCGGATTCTCTCACACTCAAAAGAACCAGCCAGTACATTGTATTGCGGATTGGCAACAGACGAGAGTTACACAATAGTTTTGACAATCAATTATAGCAGCCAAGTCCTATTCCTGTCTTTTCCTTCCATACTTAGATTTTTGCAGATATTTATATCTCATATGTATATTGTATTTTGATGTTCCTTTAAGTTTTTTGCATGCAAAAAGCTGTCTGTAATTCTAACGCTGGATTATTTGTAAATCAAGGGTTTTCAACGAACAGAACTATTCTATTTTGTTTTTTGTATGTAAATGTACAAACGCATGGGCACATAGATATAGATAAATTTACTTCTGACAAATGCAGTGCTTCACTGATTACCTCAAAGATCAAAGATGGGTTGGATATGTGTGCAAAAATGCAGTGAACATCCCTATGTTCTATTCAAAGTTTGGCCAACACAGAAAACTACAGAAAACTACAGAACAATCTTAAATATCAACATACAGTAGTGGCCAAAATTGTGGAAACATTTTGGGGAAAGTCTATTTTCTAAAACTAGCTAATAACATCACTTTTTTTTTTTTTTTGAATAGTCCCATAAAATCATATATCAATGGAAAGATAATTTAATCAAGAATGTAATGCAATCACTTTTAGGAAGGATTTGCTATAAGAATAGCAGTTACAGGATAAAGAAGAAAAGTGAAACACGCAGAAAAAACGAGATATATAAAAATTATCACCATAGAAAAAACGAGATATACAAAATTGATCGCCATGTCAGTTAATCCTTAGTTGGGTAACCTTTAGCATGAATTACGGCCTTACAACGTCTTCCCATGGAGTGAACCAAGTCTTTTAGTTCTGCAGCTGTTCTAATGTGAAACCAAGATTGAAAGATTGCTTCTATTAACTGGGTTTTATTGCTGGGTTGCTTCTGACTAACAAGTTTCTTTAGTCAGCTCCATAGATTTTCAATTGGGTGAAGGTCTGGGCTATTCCCAGGCCATTCCAGCAGTGGAATAGGATTATCTTGAAACGTCCCCCCAAAAAAGTGGTGTTATTAGCCATCAAACCTCAAAAAGACACTTTTCCCAAAAGGTTTCCACAATTTTGGCCACTACTATAGCTAACTATTTTGTACTTCCGCCATTTTGTGCGATCCGCCATTTTGTCAAACCAACCAACCCAAGCCATCATCACGTGTCACAGCTCCATAGGAAAAAGAATGCCAGTTTTGCAAAAGCTGCCTCTTTCAAACCCCCACAAGAAAAAAAACATTGGCTCTGGAGTACTCACAAACTGCCTCCGAAGCTTCGTTTTGACTCGCTCCGTCTTCGTTTCGTTCGGGTGGAGAGGATAACTGAGGGAACTTAGGTGGTTGTCCACAGATAGGCTTTTCCTCATGTAGAAGGACCGAGTTCGGATGGCCCTGAAAGGGGCTTCATCCATCACAGTGCAGAGTCGTGTTTGCATGGTGGGGTCTCTTCCGGGACTGATGCAGTCGTCTTCTAGCTGCCAAGCCTCTCCTGGATGGGGAGGGGGAGGGTTTACAAATCAGAGAAGATGGACTCTCAATCATGAAATGGAGGGTTAACATTCATAGATCCACCACAATATTATCCAACATTCGGTCAACACTTTTACCAGGTTAGAGTGCAATACTGCAGGCTACTTCTGCTGACTGCCAGCTGCTGGCAGTTCGAGTCTCACAGGCTGAAGGTTGACTCAGACTTCCATCCTTCCAAGGTGGGTAAAACAAGGACCCAGCTTGTTGGGGGGCAAGATGCTGACTCTGTAAACCGCTTAGAGAGGGCTATGAAGCACTGTGAAGCGGTATATAAGTCTAAGTGCTACTGATGATTAGCTGTGGTGGCGCAGTGGTTAGAACGCAGTATTGCAGCTAATTCTGCCAACTGTCAGCAGTTCGATCCTGAGTGGCTCAAGGCTGACTCAGCCTTCCATCCTTCCGAAGTGGGTAAAATGAGGACCCATCTTGTTGGGGGCAATAGGCTGACTCTGCAAACTGCTTAGAGAGGGCTGGAAAGCACTGTGAAGCAGTATATAAGTCTAAGTGCTATTGCTATTTTCCTTCCTTCCTTCCTTCCTTTCCTTCTCCTCATTTTCCTTCCTTCCTTCCTCATTTTCCTTCCTTTCTTCCTTCCTTCCTTCCTTCCTTCCTTCCTTCCTTTCCTTCTCCTCATTTTCCTTCCTTCCTTCCTCATTTTCCTTCCTTTCTTCCTTCCTTCCTTCCTTCCTTCCTTTCCTTCTCCTCATTTTCCTTCCTTCCTTCCTCATTTTCCTTCCTGGTAGTGCGATGGTTAGAGTTCAACATTGCAAGCTAACTCTGCCGACTGCCAAGAGTTCTATCCTGACTGGCTCAAGGTTGACTCAGCCTTCCATCCTTCCGAAGTGGGTAAAATGAGGACCCAGCTTGTTGGGGGCAATAGGCTGACTCTGCAAACCGCTTAGAGAGGGCTGGAAAGCACTGTG
Organism: Arizona elegans; assembly: GCA_022577455.1. Taxonomy (NCBI): domain Eukaryota; kingdom Metazoa; phylum Chordata; class Lepidosauria; order Squamata; family Colubridae; genus Arizona; species Arizona elegans. The sequence goes on along the minus strand of JAKOOJ010000022.1, from coordinate 11,455,917 downwards.
AAGCAGTATATAAGTCTAAGTGCTATTGCTATTGCTGTAGCTGATTGGATGTTGCATTAGGAGCCCTGGTGGCGCAGTGGTTAGAATGTGGTACTGCAGGCTGGCTGTATTCGGTGTATAAGATGCACCAACATTTCCACCCCCTTCTAGGAGGGGAGGTGGGGAATGCATCTTATACTCCGAAAAGTATGGTACTTAGAAACCCTGACATGAAGATGGGTGAACTTCCACTCCCAGAAAATTGCAAAACAGAATAAGCCAATTGTCCTAGGAATGATCTAGCACTAACTCTTAGACTGGAGTATCTCAACCTTGGCAACTTGAAGTTGGGTGGACTTCATCACTGGCTGGGGAATTCTGGGAGTTGAAGTCCACCCAGTTTCAAGTTGCCAAGGTTGAAAAACACTATTTTAAGGATCTGTATCCAAACCATAACTTTATGCAAGCTACATGCATATTTTATGGATAACTCGAAGGCCAACAACATTGACCTATATTGCAAGGGTGGTCTAAGGACTCCAGAAATAATGGGAGCTGAAGGCTCAGATCATCCTATACAGCAAAATCTATTTTTTAATTAAAAGGCAACGCATGCCGTATCCAACGATTCTGGCTTCGTACCGCAGGAAAAGATCCTTTGCCGTTTTCATTTTGAGGACTACAAAGTACTGAGGGGAATTGGCATCAGAGTATAATTTCTATCTGGCACATATATCTATTTGGCCCCTAAAATCAACTGTAAAGCATGGAACCATTGTTCTTTCTTTTTTAGTTGAAATACACCAAGGACCCTTCAATGTGGGGCTAGGATAGGCACAGAATGTTCTGCACATTTTGGCTAGAGAAACTAAGAGCGGGAGAAAAAAACAGAAATATGACCAATGCTAGATTCACATTTGCAAGCTTTTTAGAACTTCAGTTTGGGCAGGGAAATTTGCAGCATTTAAAGAGGAAGGCTAATCAGTTTGATTGCATGACAGTTGTCTTAATATTTCAACAATGATTCAACTGTCGGGTTTTGATGTCATCTCAAATAAATTGCACTCCCAAACAATTAATCTTTGCTGAAATATTCCATTTATTGAGTACGACAGATCTGGCCCTAACTTCATCGTAGCCAATACTAACCCTCTGATCCCCAAACCTTTCCCTTTCCATTCCCCAATTCTCATCTTCTCATTGGCCATCTTCCAAGTCAGTCTCCCCAGCTTCTGACCTCACCCCACAGGAATGTTCCCTCCACCATCCCATCTCCTAGGGGATATTATCTACAGAGAAATAAGTAGATGAAAAGTCAAGCCTCGTCTTTTTATGGCAGCATCAGAATGCTGACATCCGGCCCCATGAGACTTTCTAAACCAGGGCTCTCCAACCTTGGCAATTTTAAGCCTGAAGGACTTCAACTCCCAGAATTCCCTCCCACCCAGTAACTCCCATCCAGCAAGCTGGCTGGGGAATTCTGGGAGTTGAAGTCTGCTAGGCTTAAAATTGCCAAGTTGGAGACCTCTGTTCTAAACAACAACAATCGGGCGAAAACACACGTTTAACGTGAAAAATCTTTCAGTTCTTCAATGCAACGTGCCTCGGAAAGATCGGTTTCACCCCAACAAGGAACACCATTTTCACATAAATTGGATAGCCTTCTTTAAAGCAATCTATAAATACAGGATACAGAATATAGAGTACAGAATAACAGAATTGGAAGGGATCTTAAGAGAGTATTCTAGTCCAACCCTCTGCTCAGGCAGGAGACTATATATGTTACTGGACAAATGGAAAGAAAGAGAGAAGGAGAGAAGGAGGGAGGGAGGAAGGAAGAGGGAGGGAGGGAAGAAAGGAAGGAAGGGAAGAAGGAAAGAAAAGGAAGGAAGAAGGAAGGAAAGAAGGAAGGAAGGAAGGAAGGAAGGAAGGAAGGGGGAGGGAGGGAAGGAAGGAAGGAAAGAAAAAGAAGGAAGGAAGGAAGAGGGAGTGAGGGAAGAAAGGAAGGAAGGAAAGAAGGAAGGAAGAGGGAGGGAAGGTAGGAAGGAAAGAAAAGGAAAGAAGGAAAGAAGGAAGGAAGGAAGAGGGAGGGAGGGAAGAAAGGAAGGAAGGAAAGAAGGAAAGAAAAGGAAGGAAGAAGGAAGGAAGAGGGAGGGAGGGAAGAAAGGAAGGAAGAAGGAAAGAAAAGGAGGGAAGAAGGAAGGAAGAGGGAGGGAGGGAAGGAAGGAAGGAAAGAAGGAAGGAAGGAAGGAAGGAAGGAAGGAAGGAAGGAAAAACTTCACAATGTCTCAAAATTGTGAGGTATTTTCCTCCCTCACAACGCTTCCTCCCTCCCTCCTGCCTTCCTTATTTATTTTTCCCTTGCTTGCTTCAATCTTTCCTGATCTGCAGAGTATATCTGTCTTGTCGAGCGAAGAATTTTTAAATGGCAGACATTTATTTTATCTGCTCAGCTCCCCTTCAGCTTTCATGCTGTTGTTTTATATGTCTTTTATAGGATTTGTGGCTTGCCAAGAATGTAAAACCCACCGTGATGCAAAAAAATATTGGCAAGAAGGCTGGACGGTTTTAAAGCAGAGAGAGCTGGGATCGTATCCATGCACGAGAAAAGGTCACAGTAGCAGAAGCTGCGATCATCACTGTTTTAATTTCAGAAGCCATCGACATTTTTCTGCAAATGGAGTGGTGCGGTGGCCTAGAGGTGGAGCTCTCGCCTCACAATCAGGAGGCTGTGAGTTCAATCCTAGGTAGAGGCAAATATTTCTCTCTCTGGACACAATGAGAATTATATCTGCCGAACAAAACTCCGCATCGGCAACAGGAAGGGCATCCGTCCATTCAAACACTCTGCTAGCTCCATTCAGTTGCCCAGACTCCAGCCCGCCAGGGATTATGGGGTTGTTAAATGAAGAAGACGATGATGATGATGATCAACATTTTTTTGCAAACCTACGTCCAAGCACAATCCCCTGCTAGGCTTGAAACATCTGAACAAACGTTGAGCAACTTCAGATGTGTAAAAATTCTTGAACCAAAAGGCAGAAACATTTACAGGTAGACCTCCACTTATGACCACAACAGAACCCGAAATTTCTGTTTGCTAAGGGAGACAGTTGTTAAGCGAGTTTCGCCCTTTTTTACAACCTTCCTTGCCGCCGTTGTTAAGTGAACCACCTGCAGTTGTGGAGTTAGTAACACAGTCGTTAAATGAGTCTGGCTTCCCCATTGACTTGTCTTGTCAGAAGATCGCAACAGGGGATCACATGACCCTGGGACATGGCGAACCGTCACAAATACGAGTCAGTTTGCCAAACGTCTGAATTTTGATCGTGGGACCAGGAAGCTGTTACAACAGTTGTTAAGTGTGAAAACCGATTAGAAGTCACTTTTATCAGTGCCGTTGTAACTTTGAACTGTCACTAAATGAACCATTGTAACTCGAGGACTTATTTGTATTTATCAAGAGTCTCTCTTTTTTTTCTTTTCCTGGAGCAACTCTTTTAATGCCAGGTCTTTAAATAGGAATTGATATCAATCAAAGAGAAAAGATATGCGGAGGCACTCTTGAATCCCAAAGCAATGGCTTGTGGGATGTGTTGTCGCCGAGGTGAACGGTGGGGAGCTATTATATAAGAAGGACTAGGGGAGACATGATAGCAGTCTTCCAATATCTCAGGGGCTGCCACAAAGAAGAGGGAGTCAAGCTATTCTCCAAAGCACCTGAGGGCAGGACAAGAAGCAACGGGTGGAAACTAATCAAGGAAAGAAGCAACCTAGAACTAAGGAGAAATTTCCTGATGGTTAGAACAATGAATCAGTGGATTAATTGCCTCCAGAAGTTGTGAATGCTCCAACACTGGAGGTTTTTAAGAAGAGATTGGAGAGCCATTTGTCACAAGTAGTATAGGGTTTCCTGCCTGAGCAGGGGGTTGGACTAGAAGACCTCCAAGGTCCCTTCCAACTCTGTTATTCTATTCTATTCTATTCTATTCTATTCTATTCTATTCTATTCTATTCTATTCTATTCTATTCTATTCTATTCTATTCATTTATTATTTTCTTTTATTAGTTTTATTTTTTATATATTTACATTCACTGTAAGCCGCCCTGGGTCTCCATGTGCAAATAGGCGGCAATATAAACTTTCTTAATGATGTGAAGAGAAGGGAAGGGAAGGGAAGGGAAGGGAAGGGAAGGGAAGGGAAGGGAAGGGAAGGGAAGGGAAGGGAAGGGAAAAGAGTAGAGTAGAGTAGAGTAGAGTAGAGTAGAGTAGAATAGAATAGAATAGAATAGAACAGAATAATAAAATAAAATAAAAATAAAAATAAAATAAATAATAAAATAAAATAAAATAACATAACATAAAATAATAAAATAAAATAAAATAAAATAAAATAAAATAAAATAAAATAAAATAAAATAAAATAAAATAAAATAAAATAAAATAAAATAAAATAAAATAAAATAAAATAAAAAAATAAAATAAATACACTGAATTTACAGGAATAAATGGCTCAGACTCACCAGTAGAGGGCACTGTGCATCCTTTCTGACAATCGGGGGCAGAGTGATTCCGAATGTGTTTCTGTTCAGGCATCTCTTTTCTGTACAGTTTGGAGTCTAGAAGTGGAACTCGGCTGATGACCGGGGATTGAGGGATACTTGGAAGTGTCCGAGACTTTCCTAAAAGTGGCCTCTGAGACTTCCGGTCGAGCGACCTTAAAAAGAAAAAAAAATTTTTTTTTTAAAAAAAATCACCATTACTTTCGGTTCCAGAATAGCCGTGGAGTTTCAGAATTGAAGGGAAAAGAACACATTTTTCAACATTTTTGGAACTAGCGATGTCATCGGAACACCTTCAAAAAATGCCCTTTGCATTTCTTATATATTTACAAGGGGAGCAGCATGCCGGGGGTCTTGTGATCCCTTCCCAGCCAACGTCTGACTAGCAAAAGTCAACAAGAGAAGACAGATCCGCTTAATGACCATGTGCTTCACTTAACAACCGCAGCGATTTGCTTAATAGCTGTGGCACAAAAGCCATAAAATAGGGCACAGCTCACTTAACCACCTTGCCCAACTTTCCTTGGTTAGCAACGGAAATTCGAGTGCCCATTATGGTCATAAATCAAGGATTACCTATATCAGGAATGGCGAACCTTTTTGGCACCGAGGGCCAAAAAAGGTCACGCAGAAACGTTGCACGTGTGCGCCCATCGGGGATGTGCTCTGGAAAAGCCGAACTTCTGGGTTCTGGCATGCATGCGCACCAGAAGTGGGTTTCAGCAGGTTCTGACCAATTCTGGAGAACCGGTAGTGGAAATTTTGAGCAGTTTGGAGAACCGGTAAATACCACCTCTGACTGGCCCCGCCCCCATCTATTCTCTGCCTCCTGAGTCCCAGCTGATCGGGAGGAAATGAGGATTTTGCAGTATCCTTCCCCTGGAGTGGGGTGGGAATGGGGATTTTGCAGTATCCTTCCCCTGGAGTGGGGAGGGAATGGAGATTTTGCCGTATCCTTCCCCTTGAGTGGGGAGGGAATGGGGATTTTACAGTATCCTTCCCCTGGAGTGGGGAGGGAATGGAGATTTTGCCGTATCCTTCCCCTGGAGTGGGGTGGGAATGGAGATTCTGCAGTATCCTTCCCCTGGAGTGGGGTGGGAATGGGGATTTTGCAGTATCCTTCCCCTGGAGTGGGGAGGGAATGGAGATTCTGCAGTATCCTTCCCCTGGAGTGGGGAGGGAATGGGGATTTTACAGTATCCTTCCCCTGGAGTGGGGAGGGAATGGGGATTTTACAGTATCCTTCCCCTGGAGTGGGGAGGGAATGGGGATTTTACAGTATCCTTCCCCTGGAGTGGGGAGGAAATGAGGATTTTGCAGTATCCTTCCCCTGGAGTGGGGTGGGAATGGGGATTTTGCAGTATCCTTCCCCTGGAGTGGGGAGGGAATGGAGATTTTGCCGTATCCTTCCCCTTGAGTGGGGAGGGAATGGGGATTTTACAGTATCCTTCCCCTGGAGTGGGGAGGGAATGGAGATTTTGCCGTATCCTTCCCCTGGAGTGGGGTGGGAATGGAGATTCTGCAGTATCCTTCCCCTGGAGTGGGGTGGGAATGGGGATTTTGCAGTATCCTTCCCCTGGAGTGGGGAGGGAATGGAGATTCTGCAGTATCCTTCCCCTGGAGTGGGGAGGGAATGGGGATTTTACAGTATCCTTCCCCTGGAGTGGGGAGGGAATGGAGATTTTGCCGTATCCTTCCCCTGGAGTGGGGTGGGAATGGAGATTCTGCAGTATCCTTCCCCTGGAGTGGGGTGGGAATGGGGATTTTGCAGTATCCTTCCCCTGGAGTGGGGTGGGAATGGGGATTTTGCAGTATCCTTCCCCTGGAGTGGGGAGGGAAGGGAGATTTTGCAGTATCCTTCCCCTTGAGTGGGGAGGGAATGGGGATTTTGCAGTATCCTTCCCCTGGAGTGGGGAGGGAATGGAGATTTTGCCGTATCCTTCCCCTTGAGTGGGGAGGGAATGGAGATTTTGCAGTATCCTTCCCCTGGAGTGGGGAGGGAATGGAGATTTTGCAGTATCCTTCCCCTGGAGTGGGGAGGGAAGGGAGATTTTGCAGTATCCTTCCCCTTGAGTGGGGAGGGAATGGGGATTTTGCAGTATCCTTCCCCTGGAGTGGGGAGGGAATGGAGATTCTGCAGTATCCTTCCCCTGGAGTGGGGAGGGAATGGAGATTCTGCAGTATCCTTCCCCTGGAGTGGGGAGGGAATGGGGATTTTGCAGTATCCTTCCCCTGGAGTGGGGAGGGAATGGAGATTTTGCCGTATCCTTCCCCTTGAGTGGGGAGGGAATGGGGATTTTACAGTATCCTTCCCCTGGAGTGGGGAGGGAATGGAGATTTTGCCGTATCCTTCCCCTGGAGTGGGGTGGGAATGGAGATTCTGCAGTATCCTTCCCCTGGAGTGGGGTGGGAATGGGGATTTTGCAGTATCCTTCCCCTGGAGTGGGGAGGGAAGGGAGATTTTGCAGTATCCTTCCCCTTGAGTGGGGAGGGAATGGGGATTTTGCAGTATCCTTCCCCTGGAGTGGGGTGGGAATGGGGATTTTGCAGTATCCTTCCCCTGGAGTGGGGAGGGAAGGGAGATTTTGCCGTATCCTTCCCCTTGAGTGGGGAGGGAATGGGGATTTTGCAGTATCCTTCCCCTGGAGTGGGGAGGGAATGGAGATTCTGCAGTATCCTTCCCCTGGAGTGGGGAGGGAATGGGGATTTTGCAGTATCCTTCCCCTGGAGTGGGGAGGGAATGGAGATTTTGCCGTATCCTTCCCCTTGAGTGGGGTGGGAATGGAGATTCTGCAGTATCCTTCCCCTGGAGTGGGGTGGGAATGGGGATTTTGCAGTATCCTTCCCCTGGAGTGGGGAGGGAATGGAGATTCTGCAGTATCCTTCCCCTGGAGTGGGGAGGGAATGGGGATTTTGCAGTATCCTTCCCCTGGAGTGGGGAGGGAATGGAGATTTTGCCGTATCCTTCCCCTTGAGTGGGGAGGGAATGGGGATTTTACAGTATCCTTCCCCTGGAGTGGGGAGGGAATGGAGATTTTGCCGTATCCTTCCCCTGGAGTGGGGTGGGAATGGGGATTTTGCAGTATCCTTCCCCTGGAGTGGGGTGGGAATGGGGATTTTGCAGTATCCTTCCCCTGGAGTGGGGAGGGAATGGAGATTCTGCAGTATCCTTCCCCTGGAGTGGGGAGGGAATGGGGATTTTGCAGTATCCTTCCCCTGGAGTGGGGAGGGAATGGAGATTTTGCCGTATCCTTCCCCTTGAGTGGGGAGGGAATGGGGATTTTACAGTATCCTTCCCCTGGAGTGGGGAGGGAATGGAGATTTTGCCGTATCCTTCCCCTGGAGTGGGGTGGGAATGGAGATTCTGCAGTATCCTTCCCCTGGAGTGGGGTGGGAATGGGGATTTTGCAGTATCCTTCCCCTGGAGTGGGGAGGGAAGGGAGATTTTGCAGTATCCTTCCCCTTGAGTGGGGAGGGAATGGGGATTTTGCAGTATCCTTTCCCTGGAGTGGGGTGGGAATGGGGATTTTGCAGTATCCTTCCCCTGGAGTGGGGAGGGAATGGAGATTCTGCAGTATCCTTCCCCTGGAGTGGGGAGGGAATGGGGATTTTGCAGTATCCTTCCCCTGGAGTGGGGAGGGAATGGAGATTTTGCCGTATCCTTCCCCTTGAGTGGGGAGGGAATGGGGATTTTACAGTATCCTTCCCCTGGAGTGGGGAGGGAATGGAGATTTTGCCGTATCCTTCCCCTGGAGTGGGGTGGGAATGGAGATTCTGCAGTATCCTTCCCCTGGAGTGGGGTGGGAATGGGGATTTTGCAGTATCCTTCCCCTGGAGTGGGGAGGGAAGGGAGATTTTGCAGTATCCTTCCCCTTGAGTGGGGAGGGAATGGGGATTTTGCAGTATCCTTCCCCTTGAGTGGGGAGGGAATGGAGATTTTGCCGTATCCTTCCCCTTGAGTGGGGAGGGAATGGAGATTTTACAGTATCCTTCCCCTGGAGTGGGGAGGGAATGGAGATTTTACAGTATCCTTTCATCAGAGGCTTTTTTCTTTTTTACCTTTAAAAGCATTTTTCAGCCGAAGAGGTTGTAGAAAAAATCCTTTTAAAAGGTTTCTTTTTTTTTTTTTTTTTTAAGCCTTTGATAAGGTGGGAGAGGTAAGGCGAGCAGCGACCGGGCCGGGATCGGTTCGGGGGCCTGGCCAGCCAATGTTATTACCAGTTCTCTGAACTACTAGAAATTTTTACTACCGGTTCTTGCAAACCGGTGCGAACCGAGAGCAACCTACCACTGTTACCATCCTATCACAGAAAAGTCATCATGCGATTATTTCTTCCAAAGACGCTGGCAGAGACCGAGCTTAGTGAGATGACAATACCATGCTTCATCTTGCAAATATGATTCAGACAAACATAAATACAGGTTTTTTTAAGGTTCACACCTCTTTGAAAGCATTTTGATCTCTCCTTAAGAGTTCTTTCGACAGTTCTTATGTAACTTCTAAAATAGTTGCTGGATTCGGCCTCTACCAATGAAATCTAGAAAATCTAGAAACTATCAGAGAGAGAGTGAGCTGTCTGTCTTCTCACCCACACTGGAGAGCAAGGCAATGCCATAGTCCATAAGAAAAGCTTATGAAAATGCTCCCTTAGTGGGGGCGGGGAGGGGGGGAGAGAATCTGCATACAAAAATATACACAAAAATTCACATTCCACTATCTGAATACTGCTGGTTTGGCCTCCTAATTCCTGGAAAAAAAAAGTCAGATGGCTTCTCTTTGCATTAATGTCTCTAAAGAAAGGTAACACACCCAAGAGAAGCCCTGGAGGCTGGGGACAGCAAAAAACATCACTTCCTGTCCAACTGGGAGTTGGGAAATGGGCCGTTTCAGACCTCCAAAGAGGGTGGGGAAGGCTGTTTTCACCCTCCCCAGATGCATAAAGAGGATCAGGAGCCAGGTGAGAAAGAAAAACGGGCCTTCCCCACTACACCCCCAGGCCCTCCGGAGGCAGGAAACAGCCTGTTTCCCTACTTCTGGCGGGCCCAGAAGGCCCGAAAATGCACGCGCCAGAGCTGAGCTCACATGCCCACTGATATGGCTACGCGTGCCACAGGTGCCACAGGTTCGCCATCATGGCCCTATACCATTCCAGACAAATGGCTGTCCAATACCTTCTTGAAAACCTCCAGTGATGGAGCATCCACAACTTCTGGAGGCCATTCCACTAATAATTTATTCTCACCATCAGAAAATCTCTCCCTTAATTCTAGGTTGGATCTCTCTTTGATAAGTTTCCAACTGTTACTTCTTGTCCTGCCTCCAGGTGCTTTGGAGACTAGGTTGACCCCCTCCTCTCTGTGACAGCCTCTCAAACATTGGGAGACTGCTATCGTGTCACCCTCTGGTCCTTCTCTTTATTAGATTAGACATGCCCTTTTCCTGCAACCTTTCATTACACACTTTATCCTCCAGGTCCCTAATCATCTTTGGTAGAATCCGCCCAGCTTGTACGAAACCTAGAGAGGATCTTCCTGCTCTACATGGTTAGAAGATGAAGTCTTCTAACCATTCATTTATCCACCATTCAAAGTTACGACGATGCTTTAAAAAGTGACTTATGATTGGTCCTCACATTTAACAGAATAACAAGAGTTGGAAGGGGTCTTGGAGGTCTTCTAATCCAACCCCCTTCTCAAGCAGGAGACCCTATACCATTTCAGACAAATGTTCTTCTTAAAGACCTTCAGAGATGGAACACCACAAATCGTTTTCCTCCTCCTCCTCCTCCTCCATTCTCTCCTTCTCCCTTCTCCTCCTCCTCCTCCTCCTCCATTCTCTCATTCTCCTTCTCCTCCTCCTCCATTCTGTCCTTCTTTTTCCTCTCCTTCTCCTCTTCCTCCTCCATTCTCTCTTTCTCCTTCTTCATCTCCTCCTCCTCCATTCTCTCCTGCTCCTTCTTCTCCTCCTCTTCCTTCACCTCCTCCTTCTCCTCCTCCATTCTGTCCTTCTTTTTCTTCTCCTCCTCCTCTTCCTCCTCCATTCTCTCCTTCTCCTCCTTCTCTTCCTCCATTCTCTCCTGCTCCTCCTCCTTTTCTTCCTCCTCCTCCTCCATTATCTCCTTTTTCTTCTTCTCCTCCTCCTCTTCTACCTCCTTCATTCTCTCCTTCTCCTTCTTCTCCTCCATCTCCTCCATTCTCTCCTTCTCCTTCTCCTCCTCCATCTCCTCCATTCTCTCCTTCTTCTTCTTCTCCTCCTCTTCTTCCTCCTCCTCCTCCATCACCACAGTGTCCCCGACATCACGCGATCACAATCCAGGTGCTTGGCAACTGATTCCCTCTTACAGCAACATCTGGCAACGTTTGTTTGCCAACGGACTTTTTCTCTAATAATTTCCAAACTGCTGCGCTGTTTTTCTAATAAGCTGCCTAGAGCCCTATAAATAACCACCGCTTTGCTTCGGGGATCTGGAAGAGTTCATCGTCAAGATTTGACAAAGATTAAAACATCTTTTTAGCTGAAGCAATCATCCGGTTCTCATCCCATTACCTGCTGAGCAACCAAATGAGAGAGAGGGAGGGAGGGAGAGAGAGAGAGAGAGATGCAATGCCGTGTTTTGCTATCCAGATGCCACCAGATGTCTTTGGCATCTGAGATTGAAGCTACGACGCGAGAATGACAAAAAAAGCTTCACCAAATGCTGTTGGGATAAAATCGAATAATTTTACGGAAGCCTCAGTCTGTTTGCTAAATTGCCACATGGGCTTAAGCCAGGGTAGCAATTAATGTGCGGGGTGGCACATGTAAGTAAGCTTTTTATTGCGGTCAGAGACCAAATTAAAATACACATAGAAGGGGAGTATATTTTACAAATATAAATAGATCATGCCACAGTACACCATCTACTGCCTTAGATACAATCTGTACTGTCAGTACTAGTGGTCCTCTGCCGTAGGGGTTACCCGTCTCTTCCCCCGTTTTTTTTCAGCCACGACTGCAGCAAAAAAATTGCCACCTTTGGAGTTATATTGGGGTCTGTGTCCTGGAGTAGGAAATAAAGGCTGAACAGATCAGGTGAACCAGGGAATCTCTGTGGGGTGGCACATGAGTAACTTGGACTGTTGTGCAGAATGGAAACAATAAGGACCAACACATGTACTATGTGTGCATAGGCAGGCACAGACACACATACATAAATTGGGGACCCTGTCTTATGTTTTTTTGAACCCTGAAATAAGCGCTTGGCCTTATTGCCATGTGCTCAAAAGCCCGATTGGGTTTATTATCAGGGGATGTCTTATTTTGGGGGAAAACACGGTTAGCATGTTCCTGTACTAACCTAACCGCTGTGGTTTGTAAACCATGACTGATAATTTATTATCAAGCCTTGGTAGTACAGTGGTCTAAATCACCCTGTTATTAAGACCAGCTGCCTGCAATTACTGCAGGTTCGAATCTCGCCAGGCTCAAGGTTGACTCAGCCTTCCATCCTTTCTAAGGTAGGTGAAATGAGGACCCAGTTGTGGGGGCAATAAGCTGACTTTGTATAAATATACAAAAGGATGAAGGCTATTGCTTAGCACATTGTAAGCCGCCCTGAGTCTCCGGAGAAGGGTGGCATATAAATCAAATAAAAAAAAAAATACATATATATCAGTGATGGCGAACCTTTTCGGCATCGAGTGCCCAAACCAGAACATGCATGCATGGGTGTGCATTTGCGCACGCGAGAGCGCGGGAAACCCGAAGACCAGCTGGCCAGTGCGCACATACCTGGTTTTCTGGCTTTTTTTCAGGCCGTTTTTTTGTGCCGAAAAACAGCCCGAAACGGCCTGAAAATTGCCCCAAAAATGGCCTGAAAATGGCCAATTTTGGGGGCCGTTTTCAGGCTGTTTTTTGGGCCCTTTTTCAGGCCGTTTTGGGTCAAAAAAACAACCTGAAAACAGCCCAAAAAAACGGCCTGTTTTTTGGCTGTTTTCTGGCCGTTTTCTGGCTCTCCGGTGCCCACGAAGAGCATAACTGGGTTTTAGGCCTTTTTTGGCCTGTTTTCGGGCCGTTTTTTGTGCCGAACTGCTTAGAGAGGGCTGCAAAGCACTGTGAAGCGGTATATAAGTCTAAGTGCTATTGCTATTGCTAATGCTCTTTATCTATCTATCTATCTATCTTTTTATTAACTTTTTATTAGATGTTTCTTAACTGTTGTGAGCCGCCCTGAGTCCGGCTGGAGATAGGGTGGCATATAAATCTCATAAATAAATAAATAAATATTTGATAGGGTGGCATATCAATCAATCAAATAAGTAAGTGAGTAAGTAAGTAAGTAAGTAAATAAATAAATAAATAAATAAATAAATAATCTATTGCACCAGGCTCAAGATTGACTCAGCCTTCCTTCCTTCCAAGGTGGGTAAAATGAGGACCCAGATTGTTGGGGGCAATAGACCGACTCTGTAAACCGCTTAGAGAGGGACTGTAGAAGCTCTGTGAAGAGGTATATAAGTCTAAGGGCTATTGCTATTACTCTTCCTTTTCCCCTTCCTTCCTTCCATCCTTCCTTCCCTCTCTCCCTCCCTCCCTTCCTCCTTCCTGCCTTCCTTTTCTCCCTCCCCCCTCACTCGCTCCTTCCTTCCTTCCTTCCTTCCCTCTCTCCCTCCCTCCCTCCCTCCCTCCTTCCTTCCTTTTCTCCCTCCCTCTCTCGCTCCTTCCTTCCTTCCTTCCTTCCCTCTCTCCCTCCCTCCCTCCCTCCTTCCTTCCTTCCTTCCTTCCTTTTCTCCCTCCCTCCCTCGCTCCTTCCTTCCCTCCTTCCTTCTTTTGTCAATCCTGATCAGCTCAGGGTTGGACTCAGCCTTCCATCCTTCCAAGGTTGGTAAAATGAGGACCCAGATTGTTGGGGGCAATAGACTGACTCTGTAAACCGCTTAGAGAGGGCTGGAAAAGCACTATGAAGCAGTATATAAGTCTAAGTGCTATTGCTATTGCTATTAATGTATGTGTGTCTCCTGGGGCTTCAACATTTTGTCTGCTCTTCTGTTTGGGGACATTCACTTCCGTTAGTGAATTTCATTTCGTTTGCTTCAATTTTTTTGGCCATCAAAGGCCTTCCCAGAAAATTAAGCAGAGAAGCAGCTTTCTCGGAGCTGGAGAACGTGAAAGTCAAGTTCCTCTAAAGTATGACATCATGCAAAAAAACCAGGTGCCATGACAACTGCAAAAGCCGTCTGCATCCCAATGCTTATATACTTTCGCTACATCGCTTCAGGAATAAACAAAACCTTCTCTGACTTATCGAATGGTGAAATTGAAGCGAATGCAAAGGTGCAAGACAGATAATACGGCAACAACCGAGCCAACAAATGTATGTTGTGAAGAGAGAAATTTGTGTTCTTGCCCCAGCTACAGACCCCAAAGAATGCAGCACACACAAAGTCTGTACAAACCTTAGTTTACTAAAATAAAATCAGGGGTTTTTTTTCCAAACAAAGGCTGTTAATTAACTTTCTTAACGGCCTGCAAGAATCCAAAGAATAAATAATCTTAATCTAACTATGATTGGCAGAAAGCCCAGAAGCAATTTGCAACGAACTAACCTCAAGGCACGAAAGAGACTGAACGGTTGTTCCCTGCAAATTGCTTCAGTTGGCGTTCCTCCTTAAATAGGCTAAGGGAGTGGCCAATTAGCCCCAAGCCTTAGTCTCAAGGAGACCTCCTCCTGAGGAGCCACTCCTGCCTTTTGGCAGCTCTGCGCGCCCGTGCATCGAGAAGAGGCTCCTCCTCTTCATCCTCTTCACTTAAGGGAGCTTCTGGAGGTTCTGAAGGCACCACATCTTCTCCAGCCTCCTCATTCCCTGACTCGAGTGCCAGCTGAACAGGCTGCTGGCGCAGCACCACACCAGCCTCCTCGCTGTCCGAATCAGCCACCAGCCACACAGGCTGCATACGGGCCACAACAATTTGTTATGTGAGCGTTGCCCCATTTTACAACCTTCCTTGTTACATTCGCTAAGTGAATCACTGCAGTTAAATTAATAACACGGTTGTTAAGTGAATCTGGTTTTCCCGTTGACTTTGCTTGTCAGAAGCTCACAAAAGATGATCACATGACCCCGGGACATGGCAACCATCATAAATGTGAGCCAGTGGTCAAGCATCCAAACGTAAATCACATGACCATGGGGATGATGCAATGGTCGTAAGTGTGAAAAACGGTCATAAGCAGAGGTGAAATGCTCCCGGTTCGGACCGGATCACCCAATCCGGTAGTGAGGGCGGCGGGTGGTTCGGAGAACCGGTAGCAAATATCCCTGCCCCTGGAGAAGCCTCGGACGATGGCTCTGAGTCAGAGGCAGAGTGGGGGCCAAGGCTACCTGGTAGTTCTTTGCTGCCTCCAGAGTCTCCAGAGTCTGACATCAAGGAGGCAGAAGAACAGGAGGAGCCTGTTTCCAGTATGCACATGCGCAGAGCTGCCAGGAGACAGGAACAATTAAGGAAACAGGGTCGACTTGGGAGTAAGGCTTGGAGATGATTGGCCCTTCCCATAAGACATCAAAGAGAAGTGAATGGGACGTGAGCTTTTGCAGGAAGCAATTAGTTCATCTGGCTGATTCAAGATTTGAAAGTTCTGTTTGTGACTCTGTGCCAAGTTTGGCCTCGCCCTGCGTCTGGCAATTAGATCTCCGGCAGCGTTCCACGTGAGATAGGTGGGTGTTGATAACCTTCCTCTGAAAGACTGTTTATCAAGCCTTGTCAGACTGTAAATGAAAGTAATTTACAGCTGTATGAATTAAAGAGGTTTGCTGGGACTAAGTTTGTGCTGTTTGCTTTCTAAGGAAGCCTAGGTCAGAACAGTTTAAGGCAGTTCCAATGCCATAAGAACAGAATTTGTTTTAAAAGAAGCCTGGGATAACTGCATAATAAGCTATGCATCACTCCCTGGTTTTATGCAGGACTCTTATTTTATTAAGTTATCAGCCCATTATGAGATAACAGTAATTACTTCAAAAAGGCAGCAAATACCAACTCATCAGAGGCAAAATGGGGCTGGCTCAAAGACCATTATCATCCAGCTTAGAAGTGAATATTCCTATCTCATGCAATTAGCAAGGTGTTAAACACATTCGGCTTATGAACCAAGGAATAATGAAATCGTATTTTTAACAGTCGGGATCTCCCGTCGTTCTCAGATGAAGGAGCTGCCAATTCTGAAACAGCCCACAAAGTAGACAACAGCCACAAGCTGGCTTAAGGAATTAATGGAGCCCACCGTGCCGGCATGAACAAAATCCACAAGATAACTTCGCGAACAGCTTTTCCGTTCTTCATCGCATCTCCTTCCAGCTGCCTGACTCTTTAAGAGATAACCCAGCCAATATATCCTCAGATGGCCCTGATGCTGAAAAGAAGTGACAATGTGCAGGAGAGCACACAACTCCTTTTCATGGCCCACGTCTAATCTTTCTTGACTCTGGCAGATCATCTTCGGCTGGAGTACGTTATATTCCAGCCATCACACTAATCAAATTGTGCACAGAAGGCCTGAAGCTCAGCTGAACAATCTGTAGGATGTCGATCTGAAGTTGGTTATCCCTAAATCAGTGAGGAAATCTCCACAGGGATAGCTCAGAAGGTGTCACATCTGCCTTAGTTCAGGCAGCAGAGATGCAGAATATCTTCAACAACAGCAACAAAAATCAAATCTAAGTGTCAGGGCTTCGACGAGCGCCCTAATTAACTCATGAAGCTTCTAGCCAAGTTGACACTAAGCTCAAGAATCCCCAATTATGGAGCAAAGGTTTCCTCGCTATAGATTTAGGGATACAGAAGAGGGCCACCTCAATGGAACATTCAATGGACAGGAAGGCTTTACCTGAAATAGGTGAGCTCTGGTAGCGCAGTGGTCAGAAAGCAGTATTGCAGGCTAACTCTGCTCACAGCCGGGAGTTCAATCCTGACTGGCTCAAGGTTGACTCAGCCTTCCATCCTTCCGAGGTGGGTAAAATGAGGACCCAGATTGTTGGGGGTGATATGCTGACTTTGTAAACCGCTTAGAGAGGACTGTAAAGCACTGTAAAGTGGTATATAAGTCTAAGTGGTATTGCTATTGCTATCTATCTATCTATCTATCTATCTATCTATCTATCTATCTATCATCTATCATCTATCTATCATCTATCTATCTATCTATCTATCATCTATCTATCATCTATCTATCATTTGTCTATCACCTCTCTCTCTCTCTCTCTCTCTCTCTCTCTCTCTCTCATCTATCAGTCTGCCTGTCCATATCTATCATCTATCTACCATCTTGTGGTGGTGAGTCATGGTGGCGCAGTGGTTAGAATGCAGTATTGCAGGCTAATTCTGCCAACTGCCAGCAGTTCGATCCTGACCGGCTCAAGGTTGACTCAACCTTCCATCCTTCCAAGATTGGTAAAATGAGGACCCAGATTATTGGGGGCAATAAGGCTAACTCTGTAAACCGCTTAGAGAAGGCTGTAAAGCACTGTGAAGCGGTATATAAGTCTAAGTGCTATTGCTATTGCCCTTCCTTCCTTCCCTCCCTCCCTCCCTCCCTCCCAGTGGTTAGAATGCAGTATTGCAGGCTAACTCTGCCGATTGCCAGCAGTTCGATCCTGACCAGCTCAAGGTTGACTCAGCCTTCCATCCTTCCGAGGTCAGTAAAATGAAGACCCAGATTGTTGGGGGCAACAGGGTGACATTTGTAAACCACATAGAGAGCCCTGTAAAGCACTACAGAACAGTATATAAATCTAAGTGATACTGATATTATGCTTGCACTGAATAGTATAAAGAAAGGGTCTGTTAAAGATCCTACTTCAGTGTAAAGTAAGAGGAAGATGGATCAGAAGGGAGACATTCTTGGTGGCTGTCCTTACTGGGTGCAACATGCTATTTAACACGGAAGTTAAATAACACATTGCTTAGCACAAAGCTAAGCTTGGCTCCATATGCCAAGGTGATTGTCACCGTCCTGAGTTCTTAGCCCAGGTTCTGTAATGGGAAGAAGGAATAACCTTGAGGAACAGGAGAAAGAGCAGCAACCAAAACAAATGTCAGAAAAAAGAAACGTGAGTCTGGGCCAGTAATGTAATCTGGGGCAGCTTCTCAAATGTGACCCTCCCTAGTTTTCATGAAGGTAAAGGGAGGGAGAGGGGGAAAGCCTATTCAGACTTGCAAGATCCTATTATTGTAACTTTATAATGAAATGTCAGAATATTCATGAACTGGAATAGGACTTAGTAACAAGGTCAGCCAATGCATAGTCATAGCAACTAAGTCAGCCAATGGGAGCTGATTGGTGACTGAAACAGTTTTGGAGCCTGGGCGTGGCTTAGCTCTGCGCTCAGCTCTGAAACTGAAACAAGTCTGAAACTCTGAACTGAAACTGTTCTCTCCTCTTGCCTGTATTTGCTTGTACTTGCTACCATGTTGGAAGAACCACCCTTGGTATTGTATTTATGTCTCATGGGTTATTATATATATAAAGAGAAGTTAATGAATCCTGCTGCATCAGTTACCTGTGTGTGCTTTCTGGATTTGATTGTTGCAACAAACTGCTGACATGAAAGTAGTATGAGCTTTCATAATTCCTGTTTCCTACTCTGCTCATCATGCTTTCGAAAGGTGGTGTTGGAGAAGACTTAAAGAGTCCCTTGGATTTGCAAGGAGATCCAATCGCTCGATCCTAAAGGAAATCAACCCTCACGGTTCCTTTGAAAGATAGATCCCGAAAGCTGAAGCTCAAGTACATTGGCCACCTCGTGTTGCGGCCCGTCAGCGGCCTGTGCGGATTGTAACTGATTCTGACAGCGAGGAGGCTGGTGTGGTGTTGCGCCAGCAGCCTGTGCAGCTGGCACTCAAGTCAGGCAATGAGGAGGCTGGAGAAGATGTGGTGCCAGAGGCAGGGATTCAGCCAGGGCCTTCAAAACCTCCAGAAGCTCCTTTAAGTGAAGAGGATGAAGAGGAGGAGCCTCTTCTCAATGCACGGGCGTGCAGAACTGCCAAAAGGCAGGAGTGGCTCCTCAGGAGGAGGACTCCTCGATAGTAAGGCTTGGGGCTAATTGGCCACTCCCTTAGCCTATTTAAGGAGGAATGCCGACTGAAGCAATTTTGTAGGGAACAACTTTAGTTCACTCTCCTTCGCATCTGGATTCTCTGCAAATTGCTTCTGGGCTTTCTGCCAACCTTAGTAAGATTGTGTTTACTTTCTCTTTGGTTTCTTGTAGGCTGTTAAGAAAGTTTATTAACAGCCTTTGTTTTGAAAAAGACTGAGTTATTTTAGTAAATTAAGTTTTGTACAAACTTTGTGTGTGCTGTGTTCTTTGGGATCTGTAGCTGCGGTGGAACACTTTGTGAGAAGAGAGGAGTCCTTGGAAAAGACCCCGATGCTGGGAAAGACGGAAGGAGAAGGGATGGCAGAGGTCGAGATGGTTACACAACGTAACTATCTACACAATGAACACGAATGCCGGGAGACAGTGGAGGACATGGGGACCTGGCATGCTATGTTCCATAGGAGTGCAAAGAGTCAGGCATGACTTGGCCACAGAACAACTCTGGTCTACCTTGAAGCTTCCCAGAATCACCTTACAGGCGAGATGGGTGGCATTAAAAAAAAAAATGAATAAAAGAAAATGAAATTAAGGGCTGGTTGGGACCTATCCTTCTAACACTGGCGTTTCTAGCGGTCCAGAGATGAATAAATGCCAGCAGACATTTTAAGCAGCAAGAGGACGAACAAAATCTTTCACTTTAATACCAGCTAATTATTGGATTTAATGCACGGGAAGGTGCAAATAACTTGCTCACTGCTTATCATCCCATCCATCAGCATGACAAGTCTGAAAACTTGTCCGCAAAGTCTGAAAACATTAGCAAGACCAGAGCATGTTCAAGGATTCGGCGAAAAGTTCACAAACAACTTGTTACAGTTAAATAGAATGTGTATCCCTGGCTTTATAATACCAATAAATCAGTGGTGGGCTTCGCATATTATAACAACCAGTTCACCCAGCACCGGAAATGTGCGTGCACACCATCCATGCATGTGTGTGGCGTCACAAAACACGGCAATTCACGTGTGCCATCCGTCCACACATGCACGCAGCATCAAAAACACAGTGATATAGTACGGGATTGTGCCCGGGTGGGCGGGCAGGCCCACCACCCGCAGGTCACCACTACTGGTTCGAACCGGCTGAATCCCACCTCTGCAATAAATTTGTCACAAGTTACAGAAGGAGTAGAAGTTTAGGGGAAGCGTCTTTTAACTATTTTTTTTAAAATAATATTTATTAAATTTCCAAAGATTAAAATACACAGTACAAGAAGAAAGATAATACACACAAAAAAAGCAGGAGAAAAAAAAAAGCACACACACACACACACACAAAATATATATAAACAACCAAAAAAAACATAGTGCCATCACAGGTTCGCCATTACAGCTCTAACCTATTTAACCTCTTTACACAAATTCTATTTCTAAAGTAGAATTCTTGTAACTATTTAAGTAACCTCCAAATGGGGGAAGGAAGGTTTAACACCAATTGCAAGACATGGATTAAAGCCAGCCATGTGCAACCGAGTTTACACTAGATTCCAAACCATGGTTTACTTAATCCATATTGAAATAATAACCCACCCTGCTAAGCTATAAATGATGGTTTACCATCCCAAAAGGCTGGATTTGTAAAATACCCGGAGCCAAAATCAAACCGCACCAGGGGTCTTACTGTAAGGCGAGAACTAGGGTACTACTAAATTGACCAGAAAACTGGAAACAAACACAGATGCCAGATGTTATTTTGACAGATGTTGTAAAGTAAGAGTGCCTTTGACCTTTCCTAGGTGTTCCTAGCAGGCTACATCGTTTATTTGAAATAATTATAACGGGCCTTTTCAAAAAAATCAACACAGGCAATTTTTCCTACTGTTAAAACATCAACCAATTCAGTTTTCAAAATCTAGGATGAACACAATCGCGAAATGGAACAAATCCTCTGCTTAATAAATTTAGGGATTGAAGTCCAAGTTTAGCAAATCGTCCATTTGAGGGCCCCATAATCTGCACACCCACAGTTCGATTTGGAGCATAACAGGAAAAAGACGTGGATGTTCATATATCTGCCTCCTCCACAATACGGATAGTCCTCTACTTACTCATTTAGTGACCATTCAAAGTTAAAATGGCACTGAAAAAAAAGTGACTTACAACCACCTTTCACAATTATGACTGTTGCAGCACCCCTGTGGTCATGAGATCAAAATTCAGACACTTGGTCACAAAAAATACAACAGACCCGTATTTTTTGCGACTTTCTAACAAGCCAAGTCAATGAGGAAGGCAGATTCTCTTAAAAACTGTGTCACTAACTTAGTAACTGCAGTAGTTCACTTAACAGCTATAGCAAGAAATGTCGTAAAAAAGTATTCATTTAACAAATGTCTCACTTGCCAACAGAAATTTTGGACTTAGCTGTGCTCTTAAGTCACAGTTCTAGGCTGCATCAACAGAGAGATAGAATCAAGTGTTAATACCACTTTATAAGGCTTTGGTAAGGCCACACTTGGAATCCTGCATCCAGTTTTGGTCGCCACGATGTAAAAACGATGTGGAGACTCTAGAAAGAGTGCAGAGAAGAGTAACAAAGATGAATGGTGGACTGGAGGCTAAAATATATGAAGAACGGTTGCAGGAACTGAATATGTCTAGTTTAATGAAAAGAAGGACTAGGGGAGACATGATAGCAGTCTTCTCATATCTCAGGGGCTGCCCCAAAGAAGAGGGAGTCAAGCTATTCTCCAAAGCACCTGAAGGCAGGACAAGAAGCAATGGGTGGAAACTCATCAAGGAGAGAAGCAACTTAGAACTTAGGAGAAATTTCCTGACAGTAAGAACAATTCATTAGTGGAACAACTTGCCTCCAGAAGTTGTGAATGCTCCAACACTGGAGGTTTTTAAGAAGATGTTGGAACACCATTTTGTCTGGAATGGTATGGGGCAATGTGGCAAATCTTTTCGGCACCGAGTGCTGAAAAGGTCACGTGGAAACATCACACGCACACACACACACGCTTGTCAGGGTCGTGCTCTGGAAAAGCCAAACTTCTGGGTTATAGCGTGTATATGTGCCCGACAATCAGCCGCGCGCGCGAAAGGATTGCGCTCCAGAAAAGCCAAACATCTGGGTTCTGGCATGCATGCACACCCGACATTTTTGGCACTGCCGCACGCGCGAAGGGATTGCGCTCCTGAAAAGTTGAACATCCCAGTTCTGGCATGCATGCACACCTGACAATCAGCTGGCCGGCGCCAGGGTGGATTTGATTTAAATCGAGTTGATTTAAATCACAATTTAAATCATGATTTAAATCACTAGTAAAAAGGCTTGATTTAAATCAACTCGATTTAAATCCTAATTTTTAAAGAGCAACTGTCCTCTCTGCTCCTCCTTTGACCCACCGTTGACTCACTGATAGTCCCAGTGTTGCAGAATATACAGCCTCCTGCTACATAACTAAGCTCCATTTCATGCTGAATAAACTAAATTATTTATGTATCTTAAATAGAAAACTATCTTACGATAGATTTTTACCCCCAAAGTTTTTTATTAAAATAAATTCGATAAACATTTTAAAAAATCCAATTTAAATCAAAAAAATCCAATTTAAATCAAAAAAATCTGATTTTTTTGATTTTTTTTAAAAAAAATCATTGATTTTTATTCACCCTGGCCGGCGCGCATGCGCACACCGGTTTTCAGCACTGCCACGTGCGCGAAGGATAGCTGATCGTCGCGCGCACATGTGTGCCAGAAACCCAGAAGACAAACAGGTAAGGCCGCGCGTGCCAGGTGACATGGCTTTTTGTGCCACTTTGGGCACACGTGCCATAGGTTCACCATCACGGGTATAGGGTTTCCTGCCTGAGCAGGGGGCTGGACTAGAAGCCCTCCAAGGTCCCTTCCAAACTCTTGTTATTCTGTTATTCCCTGATATTCTACTTCTAAGTTCTTTGGAGGACTATGCAAAAAGGACTTATGTTCTGAACACACTTCACGCACACATTATTACCAACTCCTAATCTTATGCATTTCCTTTCACGCTGTATTTTTAATAAGTTCATCAGCAATCAGCAAAAGCTTAAAGCTCTTCCTTCGTGGAGCGGCGTGTGAAGCATTTCAAATTCCAAGCAGCTCCCCTGACCTTTTCCAACACTCTTCATGGCTGCCACGCCAGCCATTCTACAAACCTGGCAAGTTGAAAAAACAAGTTCCATTCTCAGCTCGAAAAAACTTTGAAATGAGGATTTTCATGCTTGGAAAGAACAGTTGGTTTTTTAAAAAAAATAATAAAGCTTTTCCACGCAGCGTCGCACAAACCAGACAAGCCGATGACTTCAAAGAGAACGAAAGTTAAGATGTCATCTCAAAAAAAAAGATAAAAGCAACCCCTTTATTTAAACGCCGGGGAATCTAATGCAAAGCAGGTCTTATCGCCTTATTAAACTGAAAGTGACACTTATCAAGCACGATCATCTTTAATCAGGATTTATTGAAAAGAAAGGAATGGGGTTATGAGAATCTCAGGCCACAGCGTGACTTTCCTTTTAGATGTACATCCTTTTAGATATACCCATTAGGGTAGCAGTATCTAGGCATTCTTCTCACCAGTCTCCTTATCATCTGGTGAGGATGTGACTCTTTACACTGATAACAGAGAAGCTTGCAACCGTCTGATTAAATCAGCTCTCAGATTCTTTATCAGTCTGGGAACCAGCCATTACAAGCCAAGAGAGAAGATCTACGAAGGAAATGACAGCATAACACAGTTGCAAAGTTGTACATAACCCTCTAATCTAGGGGTCTCCAACCTTGGCAACTTTAAGACTTGTGGCCTGAAAATGATGTTTGTTCATATGTTAAAACCTTGGACACCTAGAGAGCACGCTCCTCAAAATATAAAAGAAATGTATGATATAAAACAATAAAAAAATATTATAACCAAAGAATCAGAAGAGTGACCCACTGAAACAAAACCAAAGGGATTTAAATGGAGGTTGTATTAGGCTTAATAAAAGGATTCTGTAGTCATCCAGGTCAGGATTGTCTCAAAGGTGCTTTTTCAGGAGGCAACTGGACTTTGTTTTTTCTTTTGAAGATGTTTCGCTTCTCATCCAAGAAGCTTCTACAGCTCTGAAGAAGAGCTGGTCAGAGCTGAAGAAGCTTCTTGGATGAGAAGCGAAACATCTAACCCTAACCCTAACCCAGGGGTGAAATCCAGCAGGTTCTAAAACAGGTTCTGGAGAGCCAGTAGCGGACATTTTGAGTAGTTCGGAGAACCGGCAAATACCACCTCTGGCTGTCCCCAGAGTAGGGTGGGAATGGAGATTTTGCAATATCCTTCCCCTGCCACACCTACCAAGCCACACCCACAGAACCAGTAGGGGAAAATAAGAGCCGAGGTGGCACAGTGGTTAGAGTGCAGTACTGAAAGTACTTCAGTTGACTGCTAGTTCAGCAGATCAGCGGATCAAATCTCACCGGCTCAAGGTTGACTCAGCCTTTCATCCTTCCGAGGTGGGTAAAAATGACGACCCAGATTGTTGAGGGCAATATGCTATTTAGTGTACTGTCTTTGGGGTAAGCCGCCCAGAGTCCTCGGAGAGTGAGCGGCATAGAAATATGACTAATATATATATATTTTATTTGATTTATATGCCACCCTTCTCCGGAGACTCAGGGCGGCTTACAATGCATTAAGCAATAGCCTTCATACTTTGGTATATTTATACAAAGTCAGTTTATTACCCCCACAAACTGGGTCCTCAATTTACCTACCTTAGAAAGGATGGAAGGCTGAGTCAACCTTGAGCCTGGCGGGATTCGATCTTACTTTAATTGCAGACAGCTGGTGTTAAATTACAGAGCTCTGTCTGTTGAGCTATTCAGGCTCCTAATCAATAAATCAATAAATAATAAAATTTTGGATTTCACCCCTGCCCTAACCCCACCAGCATGTTGCTGAAGTTGAAATCCACAAGTCTTAAAAGTGGCCAAGGGTAAGAGATGTCCAAGCTGAACCCGAGGGTGGGGTCAAGCACATCATTAGTCTGGAATCTCTACGCTCCTGTAAGTGATGTAAGTCTAAACCCCCCCCCCCCCCCCATGAAGTCAGTTGACTCTTATCTGGCAGCAACTTGTCATGACTGTTAGTAGTTCAGATTCTGGTAGAGAGTAGAGGTAGCACGAAACCAACTTTCAGTGCTTTTGAACTCTGTCCTGGCTCCTGAATTCTTGCACCTGACACCAAGTTTGAGAAACACCTGGCATCTAACATGCAACGGACCAAGGAGTTCCCAGTAGAGCACAATGAGATCTACTTACATAGTTCTGATGATCTCTAATAAGGATGAAACCCATTCTGACTCCTGGTTATCTCTACAAGCTATATTGGAACTTATCCTCAGCCTTCTTCCCCAGCTGCAATTACAGTAGGAATGCTTTCAGCGAACCCTTTTATCATGTACTAAGATCAAAGGAATCATGTTACAAACAAACCCAGGCTCAAGATCAAATAAACGCTTTCGCCTGTTCAAACGTTATCGCTCCTTGGCATTTAGTCTGGTTTGGTTCTGCAACCCGACAAGAGAGACACAGACTTCAGAGGATAATTAGAATTGCAGAAAAAACAATGGCTACCAACCTGCCTTCCATTGAGGACCTGTATACTGCACGGGTCAAAAAGAGGGCTGGGAAAATATCTACAAACCCCTCGCATCCTAGACATAAACTATTTCAACTCCTACCCTCAAAACAATGCTATAGAGCACTGCACAACAGAACAACTAGACACAAGAACAGTTTTTTCCTGAACGCCGTCACTCTGCTAAACAAATAATTCCCTCAACACTGTCTAAACTTAGTAACAACTAGCTACTAAGTCTGCATTACTATTAATCTTCTCATTGTTCCTATCACCCATCTCCTCCCACTTATGACTGTATGACTGTAACTTTGTTGTTTGTATCCTTACAATTTATATTGATATTGATTGTTTCCTAATATGATTTAATTGCTTATTTGTTCCCTATGACTATCATTAAGAGTTGTACCTTAGGATTCTTGACGAATATATCTTTTCTTTTATGTACACTAGGAGCATATGCACCAAAGACAAATTCCTTGTGTGTCCAATCACACTTGGCCAAGAAAGAATTGCATTGCATTGCATTGTTTCTGTTCTATTCTATTCTATTCTATTCTATTCTATTCTATTCTATTCTATTCTATTCTATTCTATTCTATTCTTTCTATTCTATTCTACAAATGGCTGCCAGAATTATTAATTAAACAGAAAGGGCCCTTGAAGAAGCTTCTGTCTTTAATTCTGGGGCTTCTCCCCCCTCCCCACCCAATCTCTGAGAAAGAGGGAGAGATAAGCAATGAATGTGTAATAAATTTAATATAAAAGAATTTAGGTACATGACCTTGAAATTATGAAGGTAAATTTAAAATAAAAGAATTTAGCCTTATGGCCAGTACCACCTACTGGTAGACCTTGAGTTACGACCAGAGTTGCAATCAGAATTTCAGTCGCTAAGCAATGCACTTGTTAACCAAGTCATCATGTGAGCAGTTCTGATCTTACCATCATTTATCATCTACCGCAGTCATTAAGTGAATTATTGGAGTTGCTAAGCAAATCATTGCAATTGTTAAGTGAATTATGTAATGTCTATGGAGATTCTCAATCATCCAGGTCATGGTTGTCCCAAAGGTGTTTTTTTCAAGAGGCAACTGGACTTTCTTTGTTTTTCTGTGAAGACGTTTCGCTTCTCAGAAGCTTCGACGACAAGCAAAATGTCTTCAAAGAAAAAACAGAAAGTCGAGTTGGCTCTTGAAAAAGGACCTTTGAATTATGCAATGATTAAACAAAAGGGACATGGTGGCTCAGTGACTAAGACGCTGAGTTTGTCGATCAGAAAGGTTGGCAGTTTGGCAGTTCGAATCCCTAGTGCCGCGTAATGGGGTGAGCTCCCG
Organism: Arizona elegans; assembly: GCA_022577455.1. Lineage (NCBI taxonomy): Eukaryota > Metazoa > Chordata > Lepidosauria > Squamata > Colubridae > Arizona > Arizona elegans. The sequence continues at coordinate 11,429,316 of JAKOOJ010000022.1, read as the reverse complement.
TTCCTTGTCCCAGCTTCTGCCAACCTAGCAGTTCGAAAGCACGTAAAAAAAAAAATGCAAGTAGAAAAATAGGGACTACCTTTGGTGGGAAGGTAACAGCATTCCTTGTGCCTTTGGCCTTTAGTCATGGCTGCCACATGACCACGGAGATGTCTTTGGACAGTGCTGGCTCTTTGGTTTTGAAACGGAGACAAGCACCGCCCCCTAGAGTCAGGAACGACTAGCACATACGTTTACCTTTACCTAAACAAATCTGGCTTTTCCCCATTGACTTGTCCTGCTTGCTGGAAGCTGCAAAATTATTTCCAGATTTCTTCTTCTTCTTCTTCTTCTTTTTTTTTTCTTTTTTCTTTTTTTGCTTTTGCTCAAAAAAGCTCTCGCTTTGACTCCAGCCATTTTTTTTTAAGAACACAGAGAAGCTGTAATTACATCCGTAAACAGATCTGTCGGGAAGTTTTAATTCCCTTCCGAAAAGACAAATTTGCCCCCGAGCAATAGCCATCCCTCGTCTGTGGCTTTCACGTACTTGATTTACAGTTTTGCAACCTGGTGGCAAATTAAAAACGGCTTTTAAGAGACAACAACAGTGCCACAGACATTTGGAAAAGAGAAATGGCTGCAAAGACTCAGTAACGTTCACAAAAGTGCCTGCTGCTGAGGAAGACTGCCGTTCCACTTAGGATGTCGAAAACCTGCTGGGATGAAGGGAACTGTAGGATGCCAACTTTTTTTCTAACAACCGCAAGCGGTAATATCACTTCCTCCCCCCGCTCCCCCATTTAACGTTCTACTTTTGGTACAGTATACCATGCCGTTAAAGATGACACCACTGATGGCAGCCTGGGTGAAATGCTGTCTAGTTGATTAATGATTGTAACTATGATTATGACCTATGGCTTACTCCCTGTTTATATGTACACTGTGAGCTTCTGCACCAGAGATATTCGGTGCAGAATATCTTGTTTGTACAATCACATTTGGTCAATTAAGAATTCTATTCTATTCTATTCTATTCTATTCTATTCTATTCTATTCTATTCTATTCTATTCTATCCTCATTTCTCCCCTCTCCTCTCCGCTCCGCTATGCTATGCTATGCTATTATATCCTCATTTCTATTCTATCCTATCCTATCCTATCCTATCCTATCCTATCCTATCCTATCCTATCCTATCCTATCCTCATTTCTATTCTATTCTATCCTCATTTCTCTCCTATCCTATCCTATCCTATCCTATCCTATCCTATCCTATCCTATCCTATCCTATCCTATCCTATCCTATCCTATCCCATTCCATTCCATTCCATTCCATTCCATTCCATTCCATCCTATCCTATCCTATCCTATCCTATCCTTATCTCTCTTCTATTCATATAACAGAGCCGAGGTGGTGCGGTGGTTAGAGTGCAGTACTGCAGGCTACTTCAGCTGACTGCTAGTTGCAGTTCGGCAGTTCAAATCTCACCGGCTCAAGGTTAGACTCAGCCTTCCATCCTTCCGAGGTGGGTAAAATGAGGACCCAGATTGTTGGGGGCAAGAGGCTGAGTCCGTAAACTGCATAGAGAGGGCTGTAAAGCACCGTGAAGTGGTATATAAGTCTAAGTGCTCTTGCTGATTAGCTATGGTGGTGCAGTGGTTAAATGAAGCATTGCAGGCAAACTGCCGACTGCCAGGAGTTTGATCCTGACCGGCTCAAGGTTGACTCAGCTTTCCACCCTTCCGAGGTGGGTAAAATGAGGACCCAGATTGTTGGGGGGGGGGAGCAATTATGCTGACTCTGTAAACCGCTTTGAGAGGATTGTAAAAGCGCTATGAAGCGGTATATAAGTCTAAGTGCTATTGCTGTTGCTATTCTATTCTATTCTATTCTATTCTATTCTATTCTATTCTATTCTATTCTTATTTCTATTCTATTCTATTCTTATTTCTATTCTATTCTAGTTCTAGTCCTGCTTTAGGCATGAAATCCCACTTGGTGCTGTGGGCCAATCACTAGGAGGCGATGATTTCTAGTCTCATTTTAGCTATGACATCCAGCTGAGTGACCTTGGGCCAAACCTGCCATTAGATCTTTTGAGAATAACCAATTTTCACTCCACCGTACAACCTTTGGCTTTCAGTCAACTCACGCTTTCCAAGTTTACATTTTTTTTAAAGTCAGCAACAAGAGCAGATTTATTCCTAGCTGCTTGTAAAAGTTTTCTTTTACAGCAGGTATTAACTTTGTTGCGCCATGCCAGAGAAATTTGTTTCTCCGATGACTTCTTTGAATTAAGGATCATGAAATGCGAACGTTTCCTTCTTTGGCCTTAGCGGGAAACAAATCCTAATCTCTCAATGGTTAAAAACTGTTTGCTGATTTTAATCTCCTCTTCTGCTGGTCATCAGTTCCCATCTTGGGTAATCTGTGCTTTTCATGCTTTCTAAAAGTACTGAGCGGACTGATCTTTTTCTCAATTTGTCTCTCTGATCTGCTCAATTCAAAGCAAAGCTTTCCCGTTCTTTATCTACTCAAAACCACAAGCGTTTCCCTGAAAGACACAGTATCCTCCTCCAATTTTCAATGGCAAGATTTCAACATATCAAGTTCAGTATAACGGATCAGGAAGGGACCTTGGAGGTTCTTCTGATCCAACCCCGTACTTCAAGCAGGAGACCCTGGACCAGTTCAGACAAGTCGGCTGTCCAAGTCTCTTCTTAAAAACCTCCAGGGTTGGAACAAAATCAATCAGAATAGAGCGGGAAGGGACCTTGGAGGTCTTCTAGTCCAGCGCCCTGCTCAAGCAGGAAACCCTACTCTGTTTCTCCGAAAATAAGACCCAACTGGAAAATAAGTCCTAGCATGATTTTTTAAAAATATTTTTAATTTTTAATTTTTATTAGATTTATATGCCGCCCTTCTCCGGAGACTCAGGGCAGCTTACAATATGTTAAGCAATAGCCTTCATACTTTTGTATATTTTTATACAAAGTCAGCTTATTGCCCCCACAAACTGGGTCCTCAATTTACCTACCTTAGAAAGGATGGAAGGCTGAGTCAACCTTGAGCCTTGGAGAGATTCGAACCTGCAGTAATTGCAGGCAGCTGGTCTTAATAACCAGCTTAATAACAGGGTGCCTTAGACCACTGTACTACTATAAGTTCAGAAACAAGAGACACCGACTGGAAACAGATTTAGCAATGTTGCTTTCCTTTAAGGACTTTAAGCCTTATGGGAGGGGCCAATCATCTCCTGGCCTTACTCCCGAGTCGTCCTTTTTGCTTTAGCTGCTCTTGCCTTCTGACAGCTCTGTGCATGCATGCATTAGGAACAGGCTACTCCTGTTCCTCTGCCTCTCTGCTGTCCGACTCTGGAGGCTCCGGAGTCCCTGCATCACTCCCAGATGGCCCTGGCCCCATCTCTGCCTCTGACGCAGAGCCCTCATCCGGGCCTTCCCCAGACTCCAAGATTGGCCCATGGTCCTCCCCAGCCTCCTCACTGTCCGACTCCGCTGCTAGCTCCACGGGCTGCTGTCGGACCACAACACACACGGGGGTTTTGTGCAAAAGACTTCCTGCCATCTCTACCTGTGATGACCCAGGGCACTGCATAGAGATAACACAAACAGCTGGCAGTTCAAACCCGGCCCTTTAGTGCTCCAAATCTCCCCGAACAAACCTCAAACAGCCTCTGGTCCCAATTAGTCCAGCCCAGCGCTGTCTGCACCAAGGCTGCACGGCAATAAATCCCAAATCTATTTAGCAAAGCAAGAACAAATCAAGGAGTTCAGGGAGCAAAAGATCCAGCTAATCAGTCCAGAAGGCCACACAGGAATGCAAGGATTCTTGGCAAGTTCAAACGTCCGGTACACAACATTCCAGGAACTCCGTGTTTGTTCCCGACAAATGCTCCTCCCCACAGGGTCTCCTTCAGTCTCATTCCCCAGGTGCGCCTGGTGAAGTTGGGCGGGGCACTCTCCTGATGAATGGCCTCCTTCGTCTGAGCTGATCCTGCCTCCTCTGCACTCTCCAAGCCCTTGCATCAGGAGGGGGGGTGGTTCTAGCTCCTCATCTGAGCTCCGTTCCTTCCTCCCTACAGACCTTCCTACTACTGAAAAGCCTTGCCTGGACTGACTGCTCTTCCCCCCGTTTCTTCCAAGGCCAACGGAGCTGCCCTCTCCTTCTCTGTCAATTCTTGTTCGATCTCATTTTCCGCCGCAGATTCAGACTCCAACGGGGGCACGACAGCTACCATTCGTTCTTCAAAACAGGAGTTGTGAGTCCAGGAGAACAAATTGAGCATTATTTCTGCTTGGGCTACTACTACCCCAAGAACTAAATCTTGGGTAATACGTGAAAAACTCCTCCTTCTTTTCAGGAAGAACGAATATATAAAATATTGATTATTTATCACTTTAGCTGCTGGCAGATCGAATTCCAGACCTTAATATTTCAATCCCCTAATAAGCAACTCTTCCCATTTCAATCAGTTTCTAGTATGGTGAGAAGCATATTTAACTATAAAACAGGGAACGCAGATATTTGCATATCCCTGCATAAGCGCCCTCAATTGTACTCTCTCCTTTGAAATTTGTGAAATATCACGAATTTCAGCAGCTTCCAACCCTATCTCAGGGTATTTCGTTCCTCCAAGGATTTCCTCTTTTTGCAAAAAGAGGTTTTATTTTGGAAAATGTTATTTCATCACATTTACTATTTGAACTTCAAAGGTATTTAAAAATGGCTTTATTTATTATTATTTTTTGGCGCAGTGATGCATCGTGCGGCATTAGCTCCTATGTCAAGATAGGAAGGTTAATATCCGTTTCATTCTGTTTACGTGCCGTTGGGATAGGAGGTCCCCATCAGCTGACTTCAGGGCCAATTCATCGCTACCACCAACCCAGTGGTGGGTTTCAAAAATTTTTACTACTGGTTCTGTGGGGGTGGCTTGGTGGGGGTGGCAGGAAAAAGATACTGTAAAATGTCCATTCCCACCCACTCCAGGGGAAGGTTACTGCAAAATCCCCATTTCCTCCTGATCAAGTGGGACTCGGAAGGCAGAGAATAGATGGGGGCGGGGCCAGTCAGAAATTTTACTACCGGTTTTCCGAACTACTCAAAATTTCCACTGGTCAGAACCTGCTGAAATCCACCTCTGCACCAACCCCACAAAAAGAAAGAATTAGAAGTTATACAATCCAAATAAAAAATAAAAATCAAGCATGAGAGTTTGCTTCCGGACCTAATTCAAGGTGTTGGTTATCATTTCGAAAGCCCTGCATGGCAAGGGACTCAGTTTCTCTGGACTCTAGAAAGAGTGCAGAGAAGAGCAACAAAGATGATTAGGGGACTGGAGGCTAAAACATATGAAGAACGGTTGCAGGAATTGGGTATGTCTAGTTTAATGAAAAGAAGGACTAGGGGAGACCTGATAGCAGTCTTCCAATATCTCATGGGCTGCCCCAAAGAAGAGGGAGTCAAGCTATTCTCCAAAGCACCTGAGGGTAGGACAAGAAGCAATGGGTGGAAACTCATCAAGGAGAGAAGCAACTTAGAACTTAGGAGAAATTTCCTGGCAGTGAGAACAATTAATCAGTGGAACAACCTGCCTCCAGAAGTTGTGGATGCTCCAACACTAGAAGTTTTTAAGAAGATGTTGGATAACCATTTGTCTGAAGTGGCGTAGGGTTTCCTGCCTAAGCAGGGGGTTGGACTAGATGACCTCTGTTGTTGTTGTTGTTGTTGCTGTTGTTGTTATTCTATGGGAGGAACTGGCTCACCCCAATGGGATTGGGCCCCACTATGCCTGGCCAGCCTCATATTCCAGAGCTCTAGTCACAGGACTGGCAATTGCTCATCCCAGAGCAGCTCCTCCACCCAGGTACGCCACAGTCCACCGGTTGGTGACCACTGCTTTATACTGCATTTTATTCAATGTCTGTAAGCTGCCTTTGGTGAGATGGGCAGCAAGATAGACAGACAGACAGACAGACAGACAGATGGATGATTGATAGATGATTGATAGATTATGTTGCTTTCCTTTAAGAGCCTTGGTAGTACAGGGGTTTAAGGCACCCTGTTATTAAGCTGGTTATTAAGACCAGCTGCCTGCAATTACTGCAGGGTTCGAATCTCGCCAAGGCTCAAGGTTGACTCAGCCTTCCATCCTTTCTAAGGTAGGTGAAATGAGGACCCAGTTGTGGGGGCAATAAGATGACTTTGTATAAATATACAAAAGGATGAAGGCTATTGCTGAGCACATTGTAAGCCGCCCTGAGTCTTCGGAGAAGGGCGGCATATAAATCAAATTAAAAAAAAAAAAAGATTAGATAGATGATGGAAGACAGCTAGATTAGATGATAGCTAGATTAGGTGAAAAACGCATATAGAGATAGGAGAGAGAGAGAGAGGCAGGCAGGCAGACAGATAGATGGATGATAGACAGATGATAGACAGAGATAGATAGATAGATAGATAGATAGATAGATAGATAGACAGACAGACAGACAGACAGACAGACAGACAGATGATAGACAGACAGAGACAGATGATAGATAGATAGATAGATAGACAGTCAGACAGACAGACAGACAGATGATAGACAGACAGAGATAGATGATAGATAGATAGATAGATAGATAGATAGATAGATAGATAGATAGATAGATAGATAGATAGATACATACATACATACATACATGATTGAGATAATACTTGATAGATTAAATGATAGATATATAATTGGATGGATGGATGCATGGATGGATGGATGAACAGACAGACAGATCCACTAACCGGCCAACCAATTCAGATTCAGTTCATCTAGTTCAATATTGACCATATCCTCTGAGCCATTCTTTTAAGATGGCCCCCTCAACAACCCACAGTACTGTGCTTGTCCGTAATGCAAAGTCAAAAATCCCGATTTATGAGTGACGAAGTCTGGTTGACATTATATTCCAAACGGCCTAAAACTGAACGCAAATGGGACTTGGTGGAAGATATGAATGCAACCACTGTCCAGCTTGCCTCTGAAGGTTTCAGCCGAGAATTCCTTCCAGCACACCAGATGTTATTAAAATCTGCGGATTTCTGAACGTGGTTTGAACTTTTCACCACCGCCGTCTTAGCCCTGAGCACGCGACTGTGGGGGGGAGGGGGGAGAGAAGCCTGCAACTCATTTATATACTTTCCCCTTTCTTCACGAAGCCGTGACATTCAGAAAATATATCGCAGCCACAAGTCTCTAATAGAATTTGTAATATTTACATCCTTGCTTGAAAAATTGCTTCCTCCTTTCTACCTGCATGCAAAACAGAGTGACAGCCATTTTCCACCCACCCAGCATTGACTCAGCAAGGAAGCAGTGGGTGGGTTGAGCACCAAATAGACTTGGGAGGAATCACATCAAAGAGGAGTTTTTTTTTCCCCTCTAGAAAAAGCCCTAACTTTTCTCCAGCCACGCAACATGCTTAATTTCCCTGAAGACCCTGCAGACTTTCCATTCCAACTGCCTAAGAGGATAATCGTGCATTACTCTCGTCTAAAACTTCTCGCTGAATAACAAATTACATTCACGATTTGCCCCTGATAGCTTTCCATTTGAATATCAAACACAACGGGCCGCATCGATTGACCTCGGGCACCGTCAAAATATTCTCCCACATTGCAGCTTTAAGAACAATTTCACTTAAGTTGTAAACCAGTGGAACTGGCTGGAAGGCAATAGGAAAGGGGAGGAAAGGTTTTCTTACAGGTTTTTTTCTTTTTTAAATTTATAAATCCAGATTTCTGATTTAGCATTTTGGGCAAACACAATTGTGGCTTGTTCAGTGGACCATCTTAAAAGAATGGTTCAGAGGATATGAAGCAGGTCAATATTGAGCTAGGTGAACCAAATCTAACTTGATTTATCCATCCATCCATCATCCATCTTCCATCCATCATCTATCTATCTATCTATCTATCTATCTATCAATCAATCATCTGTCAGAGAGATAGCTAGATGGATAGACAGATGATACACTGATGATAGATAATAGATGGGTGGGTGGGCGGATGGATGGATGGATAGATAGATAGATAGATAGATAGATAGATAGATAGATAGATACTCTTATCTATCATCTATCCATCCATCATCTATCATCTGTCTACCTATCCATCCATCCATCATCTATCACCTGTCTATCTATCCATCCATCTATCTGACAGATGATAGATAATCTATCATCTATCTATCTATCTATCTATCTATCTAGCGATCAATCATCTGTCAGAAAGATAGCTAGATGGATAGATGATACGCAGGTGATAGATGATGGGTGGGTGGGTGGGCGGGTGGATGCATGGATAGATAGATAGATAGATAGATAATCTATCATCTATCTGTCATCTATCCATCCATCCATCCATCCATCCATCATTTATCATCTGTCTATCCATTCATCCATCTATCTGACAGATGATAGATAGACTATCTTCTATCTATCTATCTATCTATCTATCTATCTATCTATCTATCTATCTATCTATCAAACTAGAACCAAATCTGATTAGATTTAAATCGTTTGGTGGTTGTGGTTGTCGTTGTTTGCTGGTGTAACTTCTAGTTCTTTCTTTCCTTTTGGGGAAGGGGCAGTTGGCTATGAGTTTTTACAAATATTTTTTTTACACTTATGTAAAAAATGACCACAATTGAGCCCAAAAATTTCTGTTGCTAAACAAGACAGCTGTGAAGTGATTGCCCCCCCCCCATTTTATGTCACCTTTCATGCCACCGTAGTGAAGCGAATGAGGCTTCCCCGTGGACTTTGGCTATCAGTAGGTTGCAAAAGGTGACCACATGACTCTGAGTTCCAATCACACCTGAGGCATGATTGTCTCCTGGTGATTGGCCCAAAGTCATCCAACCGGCTTTCACGGCTAAGGCGGGACTAGAACTCACCCCCTTTTCTAGCCTGGTGCCCTTAACCATTAGACCAGAGGTCTTCAAACTTGTCAGCTTTAAGACTTGTGGACTTCAACTCCCAGAATTCTCCAGCCAGCTGGCTGGAGAATTCTGGGAGTTGAAGTCCACAAGTCTTAAAGCTGACAAGTTTGAAGACTTCTGCACTAGACCAAACTGGCTTTAGGTTTCATACGAGATAATAAACATGCGTAACTAGGCTATGATAGAATTGAAAATTAGTTCAACTCAAGGTGATTAATATGTTCAATATGTTCAGAATATGCTCAGTTTGAGGTGATTAAGCATTTAGCTCTAGGCAATTTTACAAGATTTAGACAGAGCAAGAAGAGGGGGGAAAAACCCACTCAAGTTAATCTTCACTGATTTAATGCAGAATTAAAGAGATACGGCCACTTGCCGATTTGCGCAAATCATCCAAATTTTAAACCCCATTAATCCAAGTTATCGGAGAAACCTTTGCATGGGAGATTCTCTCTCTGCAGCTGTATGATTCTAAGAGCTGCGGTTTATATTTAGACACACTCAAAAGTGAACATTATTATAATTAAAGCAGGTCAGACTGTTACCCGGTGGAAAAAAAAATCCCTACAGAAGAAGAGGTAGGGCTAGTAGTCTGTAGAAGATACCCTGTTTCCCCCAAAATAAGACATCCCCTGATAATAAGCCCAATTGGGCTTTTGAGCGCATGGCAATAAGGACAAGCACTTATTTCAGGGTTCAAAAAAATATAAGACAAAGTCTTATTTTGGGGGGGAAACGGTACCTAAGTTTCATGATTGGGAAGTCCCAAATGCATTTTATCTCCCCTGCCAACAACAACAACAAAAACAACAAAAACAACAGTAAATTGTCCTGATTGGAACTGTGGTATCACAGTCCTCTTTTAAAGCCATGTTTTGTGTTGTGTGTAGAGCTTATTTGCTTAATAGAATTCATAATCACCCCTTCAGAATATCTGTCTTGTGGTTGTTCTTAGTTGCAAAGTTGTGTCCGACCCATCGCGACTCCATGGACAACGTTCCTCCAGGCCTTCCTGTCTTCTACCATCCCCCGGAGTCCATTTAAGCTTACGCCGACTGCTTCAGTGACTCCATCCAGCCCCCTCGTTCTCTGCCATCCCCTTCTTCTTTTGCCCTCAATCGTTCCCAGCATTAGACTCTTCTCCAGGGAGTCCTTCCTTCTCATTAGGTGGCCAAAGTATTTGAGTTTCATCTTCAGGATCTGGCCTTTTAAAGAGTAGTCAGGGTTGATCTCCTCTAGGACTGACCGGTTGGATTGCTTTGCAGTCCAAGGGACTCGCAGGAGTCTTCTCCAGCACCAGAGTTCAAAGGCCTCCATTCTTTGGCGCTCAGCCTTCCTTATGGTCCAACTTTCACAGCTATCCATTGCAATTGGGAAAACCATAGCCTTGACTATACGCACTTTTGTTGGCAGGGTAATGTCTCTGCTTTTTAGTATGCAATCTAGATTTGCTATAGCTTTCCTCCCCAAGCGTCTTTTAATTTCTTGGCTGTCTTATGGCTACAGATCAGAAAACAATGACAAAGGAATTCAGAATATGTAATTCAAGGCCTACAATGTAGAATCTCCTCCAAGGAAGTTAATGAATGGTCTTGTATAACTTACTTAATAGACCATAAATGGTTGGGTTTACACAAAACATCAAATCATAATCCATGCATTATATGAGACTTAATGTCTGGGTTTCCACAGATATAAAAACTCAAACCAAACCACAGGATATTATGGTTTAGCATGAAATCCAGGCAACAAATTCACATTCAAGAAGCAAGATCTTCTGACTTTCTCCAGAACGGACATGTTACAATTCATCTTATCTCCACCTCATTCTGCAACCCAACAAGACAGACACAGACTTCAGAGGATAATTAGAACTGCAGAAAAAACAACGGCTACCAACCTGCCTTCCATTGAGGACCTGTGTACTGCACAAGTCAAAAAGAGGGCTGTGAAAATATCTACAGACCCCTCGCATCCTGGACATACTGTTTCAACTCCTACCCTCAAAACAACGCTATAGAGCACTGCACACCAGAACAACTAGACACAAGGACAGGTTTTTCCCCGAACGCCATCACTCTGCTAAACAAATAATTCCCTCAACACTGTCAAACTATTCACTAAGTCTGCATTATTATTAATCTTCTCATCGTTCCTATCACCCATCTCCTTCCACTTATGACTGTATGACTGTAACCTTGTTGCTTGTATCCGTACAGTTTATATTGATATTGATTGTTTCCTGATTGCTTATTTGTACCCTATGACTATCAATAAGTGTTGTACCTTATGATTCTTGACGAATGTATCTTTTCTTTTATGTACCCTGAGAGCGTATGCACCAAAGACAAATTCCTTGTGTGTCCAATCACACTTGGTCAATAAAAAAATTCTATTCTATTCTATTCTATTCTATTCTATTCTATTCTATTCTATTCTATTCTATTCTATTCCTATTCTCTATTTCTATATTCTATTCCATTCCATTCTAATTTATGATTCTATGATTCTTGACTAATGTATCTTGTCTTTTTATGTACACTGAGAGCATATGCACCAAAGACAAATTCCTTTTGTGTCCAATCACACTTGGTCAATAAAAAAATTCTATTCTATTCTATTCTATTCTATTCTATTCTATTCTATTCTATTCTATTCTATTCTATTCCATTCCATTCCATTCCATTCATTGATTGAAAAACTAAGTATTTTTTTTTAAAAAAAACTAAACAAAGTTTAATTCGGTTCCCCGGGACTTCTTTGCAATTGGTGCAAGAGGGAAGGGCCACTCCTCACCCTAGAAAAATTCCATGTTAACCTGACTTCCATTGAGGACCAACTCAAGGCTTTCTTTAAAAACACAATGGGCTCTCATGAGATTGACTTTTGAATTCTGGGAAGGGGAGGCATATCTTTTTTAAAAAATGCCTGCCATGATCAAGCAAGATGCCTCCTTCCCATTCCCGAGTACAGATCAGCGGTGAGTTGCTACCGGTTCACCCCGCTTCGGGCGAACTAGTAGCGATGGTGACAGGAGGCTCCGCCCACCTGGCCAGACGCTTTTGGGCAGGGGTGAAATCTAAAATTTGTTACTACTGGTTCTGTAGGCGTGGCTTGTAATGTGACTGGATGGGCATGGCCAACCTTTTTTTCCTTTACTTTTAAAAGCATTGTTTTCTACAGCCTCTTCGGCTGAAGAAGTTGCAGAAAAAAATGCTTTTAAAAGCCTCTGACGATCAGGCAACTCAGCTGGGATTGCCAGAGGCTTTTAAAGGCATTTTTTTTTCGGTCGAAGAGTTTGCAGAAAAAAATGATTTTAGAAGCCTCTGACGATCCCAGCTGAGCTGCGCGATCATCAGAGGCTTTTTTTTTTTTTTTACTTTTAAAAGCATTTTTTCGGCTGAAGAGGTCGAATAAAAAATGCTTTTAAAAGTTAAAAAACCAGCCTCTGATGATCGCGCGGCTCAGCTGGGCATGGGAGGGGGGCTGCAGGGATTTTTATTACCAGTTCTCCGAACCACCCACCTCCATCGCTACCGGATCAGGCAATCCGGTCTGAACTGGGAGCATTTCACCCCTGCTTCTGGACTTGCGCAGAAGTGTCACATGCACGCACCCACGAGCAAACCGGTAGCGACAGGATTTGCAACCCACTACTGGTACAGGTAGTCCTCGTCTTATGACCACAATTGAGCCCACCACTTCCGTTGCTAAGCGAAAGAGTGATTAAGTGAGTTTTGCCCCATCTTACCACCTTTCTGTTAATTTGTTTTTTTAGAGTTATTGTTACCTCTTTGGGTATTTTTAAATTACAACTTTAAATATAAGTTCAATGAAGAAAGAAAAAACTTCTGGAAGCCCAGTTGGAAACAGGTCTCCCAATGCCTCTATTTCCATCACAATGGGCTCTAAAGCCTGAGCGACCTATCTGCATGATCCAGAATTAAGGCTCGGAGCACACGCATACAAATGGAAGCCGAGGCTTCGGTGCTTGATATGCAAAGCCTAAACAGCTCAGTGAAACAGCTAAAGTGAAATGTCACTTCCTCCCTTGACACAGTCACTCTATGCTAAAAAAGAACATGCTTTGTCTGGGAAGCTATATATATATATATATTTCATAAGTTCCAGAAAAGTACCAGGCTTGCATTATCAAAAGATGAATGACCAAGGTCAACGTTGTGGATGGTTCCTCGTTTGAACTGCATGATCTCAAAGCAAAAATAAGATTGCCATGTGAATAAATGACCCAGGGAAACAAGGCAATAAAAAGCATACAATTTAAAAAAAAAGAAAAAGAAAAACCAACAACCTGGCTGAATTCATGCAGCTCATTAAGCCACGGGTTTTTTTTTTAAACCGTAATCTGTTGATACGGCACAATTGGCTTCATTGATCTGCACATCGGCCGAAAGCAAACAAATCACGTAAAGGCTCAGGACGACTCGATTGCTGCCTCTTTCCAAGTCATTGAGTCTGTTAATAGGACACCTTGAGCTGGAACCATTGTAGGGGAAAGTTCTGGGGAAGAATCTGAAGGCCTAGATCAGGGGTGTCAAACTCGATTTCATTGAGGGCCATATCAGCATTGTGTTTGACCTCAAGGGCCTGGGGTGAGCGTGGCTGGGGTGGGCATGGCCAGCTCAATGTCATTTGTGTCAGGGTCACCTGTGCTGCCCAAGTGCTAAGGCAGGATGTCCCTCAGACCTTCCCTCACTCTCATTATAATCTCCTTCCTTCCTTCCTTCCTTCCTTCCTTCCTTCCTTCCTTCCTTCCTTCCTTCCTTCCCTTCCCTTCCCTTCCTTTCCTTTCCTTTCCTTTCCTTTCCTTTCTTCTTTTTCCTTCCCTCTTCCTTCTCCTTTCTTCTTCCTTCCCCTCTTTCCTTATTTTTCCTTCCTTGTTCTCTTCTCATCTTTCCTTCTTTTTCGTTGTCATTCCTCTTTCCCGTTCCCCTTTCCTGTCCCTTCTTCCATGCTCAAATGCAAAGGGGAAAACATTTCTCCTTTTGTTTTATTTTTAGTTTGTTTTGATAGCTCTCTGCCAGTGAAAATGGAGCTCGGGGGTGCACACACTCCATTTTCGCTGGCAGAGACACAATGGGCCAGTCCTTTGCTGTTTCCAGGGTAGCCCAACGGGCCAGATCTAAACACCCCGCAGGCCAGATCCGGCCCATGAGCCTTGAGTTTGACACCCCTGGCATTAATAAAGAACAGCTTTGGGTCCAAAACAGCTTTTCTCAACTTCTTTTTTTATCCTGGAAGGAGTTCTGAAATAATGTTCAGGACTTTGGGAATCTCTACATCACAAAAATTCCAAAAACGTCACCACACAAATAACATCTAAGCATGCATTTCACATTGTACAACATCTACAACAGCAGGGTGGTGGCCTGGCAGCTGAGATGTAGCCCGTAAAAATTCCCACCACTATGAACACTAGCATTGCAGAGGGCCTGAAGTTCAAATCCCCCTCCCTTTTTTTATTTTTGAAAAACAAATCACAATCTTTCATGGAGCCTTCAAATTGAGAAAAGCTGGCCCAGAATGGTGTTTCTCAACTTTGGCACCTTTAAGGTATATGGATTTCAACTCCCAGAATTCTCCGCCCAGTATAGCAAATTTCACATCCGTTTCTCAGCCAGCGGGAATCCAGAAATCGTAAAGTGGTCAGGGTTGAAAAACATTGGTCTAGAGCAGTGGTTCCCAGTGTTAACCTGGTTCTAAATGTTAATAAAACAAAGGAGATCATTGTAGATTTTAGAAAGAACCAGCATGGTTATACCCCACTCAGTACCAAGGATGCAGTTGTAGAGATGGTCAACGGTATTAAGTATCTAGGGATGCAGATAACTAACAATCTGAATTGGTCTCTCCACATGTCATCCTTAGTGAAGCGTGCAAACCAGCATCTGCATTTCTTGTGTCAGATGAAGAGAGTACGTTTTTCTCCTTCTGTCCTGGACACTTTTAGAGGCACAATTGAGACCGTTTTAACAAACTGCATCCCTGTTTGGTTTGGTGGCAGAAGTGCCTCAGATAGAAAGTCCCTACAGAGAGTGGTGAGGACAGCGGAGAAGGTTATAGGCAGCTCACCTCCCTTTATTCAGGATACTGCTTATAAGCTCTGTGTGCTTAGAGCTCAAAGCATCAATAAAGACCTCACACACCCACTTCATGGTCTGTTTCTGTTGCCCCCCTCTGGGAGGAGGTTTCAAAGTATTTCTAGCAGGATTACCAGATTCTGTAATAGCTTTGTTCCCTAGGCCATCCATCTGGTAAACTCACAAGATTAGGTTTTTTTCCTCTCACCACCACTACCACGTAAGAGAATTGAAGGGCAGTATTTCTCAGCCTTGTCAAATTGAAGATGGATGGATTTCAACTCCCAGAATTCCCCAACCAGCCACGCTGGGAGTTGAAGTTCACACATCTTCAAGTTGACCAAACTGAGAAATATTACTTTGGGCTAAGAGAGATTGGACTGGCCCACAGTTACACGGGAAGTTTTCCCTGGTCTTCATTCTTTTAATACCCATTTTATTATGCTTATTTTATTTATGTAAACCACGTTGAGAGGCTGATGATTTTTTTTTTGATTTTTTTTTTTTAATTTAATTTTATTTTTTTTAATTTGATTTATACGCCGCCCTTCTCCGGAGACTCAGGGTGGCTTACAATGCGTTAAGCAATAGCCTTCATCCTTTTGTACATTTATACAAAGTCAGTTTATTGCCCCCACAAACTGGGTCCTCAATTTACCTACCTTAGAAAGGATGGAAGGCTGAGTCAACCTTGATTGGGGTAGCATCGACATGCTGTAAAATAAATAAATAATCCACCCGCCCATCCATCATTCCCTTCGAAGAATGGATTATATTAGAGTGAAAAACAGTGTTCCAGTTCATCAAGGCTGTTAGTGAGGCAATCAGCTTTTTCAATTTAAAAACAGCTACTGGGTTGAAACGGTACCTTACAAACTAAAAGCAGAAACAGGGGGAAAAATATAAATCACATTAATATCAAAGCCAGAGTGATAAGCTCAAGTGATGAAGAGAAACGGACCCAAGATTGGTCCTGAAAGGAAAAGAGGCAGCTGAATTTATTCACACCTGTACAGGTAGTCCTCGACTTACGACCACAATTGAGCCCAAAAATTTGGTTGCTATGTGAGACATTTGTTCCCTGGCTTGTTTTAAAGAGGATTTAATCTCGTGGGGATATGAGAAAGCCTTGCTCAGATTAATAAAGCTATTCCAGAACTGTAATTCCCTTCTTTTTCACCTTATAAGACAACCATAGAGTTTAAGGTGGACCATTCTAGAATAAAGTAGCTAATTCAAGTGTAGGCCTCGATTTATGACCACCATTAGCCCAAAATTTCTGTTGCTCAGCGAGGCAGTTGTTAAGTGAGTTTTGCCCCATTTTACAACCTTTGTTGCCACCGTTGTTAAGTGAGTCACTTCGGTTTAGTAACACAATTCTTCCTTGAATCTAGCCTCCCCACTGACTTTCATGACACTGCATCCGTCATAAATATGAGTCACTTGCCAAGTCTCTGAATTTTGATCAGATGACCACGGGGATGCCGCCGTCGTGTCATAAAGTCATAGGGTCATAAGTGTGAAAAGCGGTCGTAAGTCACTTCTTTCCATGCCGTTGTAACTTCGAACGGTCACTAAATGAACTGTTGTGTAAGTCGAGCACAACCTGTAGTCCATTTGTATTACAAGGGATAAATACGTGTAATCCAGCCACCACACCAATATTTATAGGTAAAGGTAAAGATTCCCCTCACACATACGTGCTAGTCGTTCCCGATTCTAGGGGGCGGTGCTCATCTCCGTTTCAAAGCCAAAGAGCCAGCGCTGTCCAAAGACGTCTCCGTGGTCATGTGGCCGGCATGACTCAACGCCAAAGGTGCACGGAACGCTGTTACCTTCCCACCAAAGGTGGTCCCTATTTTTCTACTTGCATTTTTTTACGTGCTTTCGAACTGCTAGGTTGCCAGAAGCTGGGACAAGTAACGGGAGCAGCTCACCCCGTTATGCGGCACTAGGGATTTGAACCGCTGAACTGCCGACCTTTCGATCAACAAGCTCAGCGTCTTAGCCACCAAGCCACCGCGTCCCCATATATTTATAGAGTTAATTTATTTCTTTGGGATTGTCAATGAAACCTTAGCTCAAGAGAGTGTGAATCACATCTTTAATTTGGAGCAGCCACATAAATAACTAACAGGAGCAATTTCATTTCTATTCTGGGAAACAGGATAATACGATAACTTCAGCATGTTTATGAGGTCCGGCCTTCCTATGCATGCAGAGAAATGTTTTAATCTGTTAAACTTCTGACACTCTTTCGACATTGAACCAATCAAAGAAAATACCCGTTAGTGGTTTTTGCATTTCATCCTCCTCCGATTTGAATCATTATTTCAAATTATTATTGTTCTACAGAAAAGGAAACCATTTCTGATGCTTTCATTTGGGATCATCAATGCCAAAATACAAGCTTATGAAAGAGAAGGGGAGGAGGAAGAGATAGTTAAAGAAACAAAGATTTCCTGGGCAAGGAATTTCGGATGCGACATACCGTGTTTCCCCGAAAATAAGATCCATACTTATATATTTTTCGAACCCTGAAATAAGCGCTTGGCCTTATTGCCAAGCGCTCAAAAGCCCAATTGGGCTTATTATCAGGAGATGTCTTATTTTAGGGGAAACAGGGTAGAATTAGAAAAATGGTTAAAAATTTGGGAGAGAAACTACAAGCTGACGATGGCCACGGCATATAAAGAAAACCTTTACAAAATGTTTTACAGGTGGCACTTGCCACCAGCAAGATTGGCCAAAATGTATAAGTACTCCTCCACCAATTGTTGGAAATGCAATCAGACTCCAGGAACATACTACCACATGTGGTGGACATGTAAGAAAGCAAGGAGTTACTGGGAGAAAATTCATAAATGGCTAGAAATGATAACTGAGGAACATACTGAGTTCAAACCAGAAAGGTGCCTCTTAGGTATATTGTCGGAAAGTTATGACAAAGCAGCCATCTACTTAGTGTTACATATATTGACGGCAGCTAGAATTACATATGCTAAATATCGGAAAAATGTGAACACCCCACCGGATGATGACATAATTTGGAAAATTTGAGATTGTGCAGAAATGGACGGATTAACTTTAAAAATTAAAGATAAAGAAGACTCGAAATATTATACGACATGGAATAAATTTTACGAATGGATAGAGGCAAGAGGTAGAAATGAGAGGGAAGTTTATGAATGTCAGTACAACAAAAGTGTATAAAACTATGGATGTCATATGGAAAAATTTGTAAATAAACTAATGTAAGTAGAAACTTAGTTGAAGTTTTCTTTTATTTCCTTTTGTTTGTTGTTGTTTTTGCTTGTATTGTTGCAATTACTGTTAACATAGTACAGTTATAATTATTAGCATGTATGTTATTTATCATTGACCTCTCTCTGGTTGTGCTTTATTTGCATTGTTATCCTGACATGGCACTGTCTTTTCAATAAAATAAAATAAAAAAATAAAATAAAAATAGATGGTATCTGGTTAGAGTTCCAAAAAGAGAGAGAGAGAGAGAGAGAAGGGGAGAAAAAACGAAAAAACCTTTTGGGGACGAAATAAAATAGGGGAGGAATAGTTGCGTTGATCCAGTAAGGGATAAAGATAAAGGTTCCCCTCGCACATATGTGCTAGTCATTCCTGACTCTAGGGGGCGGTGCTCATCTCCGTTTCAAAGCCAAAGAGCCAGCGCTGTCCGAAGACATCTCTATGGTCATGTGGCCAGCATGACTCAATGCCAAAGGCGCACTATTACCTTCCCACCAAAGGTAGTCCCTATTTTTCTACTTGCATTTTTTACCTGCTTTCGAACCACTAGGTTGGCAGAAGCTGGGACGAGTAACGGGAGCTCAACCCGTTACGCGGCACTAGGGATTCGAACCTTTGAACTGCCGACCTTTCGATCGACAAGCTCAGCATCTTAGCTGCTGAGCTATCACGTCCCTTTAGCTTTTTATTTACCCTAATATTAATGTACTAGACATATCAAAAATCTCAGAGTTCAGATTTCCAAAGAACAGAACTCCTTATTGGATTCGGCATATTCCAGAAAACCAGTAACGTAACAGAAATAAGCAGGAAGTTTTAACGGGATGAATAATGGAAAGTCGATTGCCAGTGCCACAAGGAACCAGATGGCAAACTCTCCGGAACCCTTTTTAAGTCAGCAGAGTTTGTGTCTTCACCAAGAATGTGCTAAAGTACATTCCCGACTTACAACCGCAATTGCACCCAAAATTTCTGTTGGTAAGCGAGAGAGTTGTTAAGTGAGTTTCCCCCCCCCCAATTTTATGACCTTTCTGGCCATGGTGATTAAGTGAGTCGGTGCAGTTGTTATCTAAGTAACGTGATTGTTAAGTGAATCTGGCTTCCCCATGGACTTTGCTTTTCAGAAGGTCGCAAAAGAGGATCACATGACCCCGAGACACTGCAAACGTCATAAATATGAGTCAGTTGCCAAGCATCTGAATTTTGATCATGTGACTCTAGGGATGCGGCAACGGCCGTGTGAAAAACGATCGTAAGTCACTTTTTTCAGTGTTGTTGTCGCTTCCAACAGTCATTAAATGAACCGTTGTAAGCTAAGGACTACCTCTAGATGAAAGTTTGGTCTTCCTAACTAGAATATCCCAAAGGTGCTTCTTTTTCAAGAGGCAACTGGACTTTTCTGGTTTTTCTTTGAAGATGTTTCGCTTCTCATCCAAGGAGCTTCTTCAGCTCTGACTGGATGGTGGGGAATGGAAGGATTGATACTCCTTGCAGACAGCTGGTCATTTGCATCCTTTTTAGAGGGTCATTGAGGCCACTTGGAGGTTTAGCTGTGTCCTCAAGCGAAACATCTTCAAAGAAAAACCAGAAAATCCAGTTGCCTCTTGAAAAAGCCCCTTTGGGACAACCATGAGCTGGATGACAGAATCTGCACAGACAGATAACTAAAATAGCTTTTCAGATTTCTTGAGAAAATGTGGAATGCAGCCATCCAAAAGCATTTTTAAATGACACCATAAAAGGATTTACAACCAGCTATTGATCTCCTTTTTTAAGGAAAAAGGATGCCCTTCAATCATTTTTGTAGTCTGCCGGTACAATATCTAGCAGGTCATTTAAAATTAACATCCGAACTATAGAAGAAATATAGATTTCTTTCTTCCGTGTTTCTATTTTACGAGAGAGAGGGGGGGGGAAGAATCCAATGATTGCTAAAGGCAGAATCAAACTGGTTTTATAGTTTCAAGAATCTCTATTTTACACATTGGTGCTATCGGTCATCTTTTAAAGGTAAAGGTTCCCCTCGCACGTATGTGCTAGTTGTTCCTGACTCTAGGGGGCGGTGCTCATCTCAAAGCTGAAGAGCAGCACTGTCCGAAGACGTTTCCATGGTCATGTGGCCAGCATGACTCAATGCCAATGGTGCACAGAAAGCTGTTACCTTCCAACCAAAGTAGTCCCTATTTTTCTACTTGCATTTTTTTACGTGCTTTCGAACTGCTAGGTTGGCAGAAGCTGGGACAAGTGACGGGAGCTCACCCCATTACGCGGCACTTAGGGATTCGAACTGCTGAACTCTGACGTTTCGATCGACAAACTCAGTGTCTTAGCCACTGAGCCACCGCATCACCCTAAGGGCATTTTTTTTTTAATTTGATTTATATGCCGCCCTTCTCCGGAGACTCAGGGCGGCTTACAGTGCGTTAAGCAATAGCCTTGATACTTTTGTATATTTTATACAAAGTCAGCTTATTGGCCCCACAAACTGGGTCCTCAATTTACCTACCTTAGAAAGGATGGAAGGCTGAGTCAACCTTGAGCCTGGCGAGATTCGAACTTACTTTAATTGGAGACAGCTGGTGTTAAATTGCAGTGCCTTGTCTGCAGAGCTATCCAGGCTCTTCCATCTCTTCCATTCTATCAAAGCACTGAAACCTCATGATTTATTTAGCAAGCTAAAACTCTGAATGTTCACAGCCTTAAGATGTATCCTGTTACAATATCATATGAAAATCCACTGAGACGCATAATATGCTAAGGCATGTTTTTATCACAAGTTGTTGAATAAAATCACCCTTGGCTGATTTCATACAACACATTAACCCTGAACCAAAGATGGGGAGGGTGGAGAAAATAAACCGGTAAACCAATTTAAACCAGTATCGAGGCCTATAGACCTCCAGCTCTGAGGTCAATACCCTAAAACCCACTTGGCAAGAACCATTCACATGTTATTATCGCAAGTATTAAATCTGGCATTCGGACCACTTATTGCTCAGTTCAACTCAACACAACTGTCTTTGACCAAGGTGTAAAAGACATCCATGATGAAAAAGCAGAACTACATTCGAATCATTCATATCAAGTATCCCCAATTCAAGATTTAGCAGCAACATACAAGAGAGAGGGATCTCAGCTTCGTGGGTCAAACAGACCAGGCAACACCCCGTCTTGATGTCGTCAACCCCTCATCTCAAATCTTCCCAAATGAGAAAGAACGGCAGCTACAACTCTACTTAAAGCACGCAAGAATGTGCAACATGCCGAAAGCTTACTTTCGCGTCAACTGCAGCAAGAATTAAAATCGAAGTGGAAATTGCCTTAAGGCTGGACAAGATGCTGGTTTTGAAATTTAAAGCTCAGTTCACCATCCCACTACATTACAGTTGGTTGAGCCTGGATGGTAAGTTCTGCTATGAACCACAGGTTACCGAATGACAAACAGCCGGGGTTGCAAGCCGTATTAAGTCAAAGCCGAATCAATCATGCAAGATGGGATCCCAGACGTTGTAGATTCCAGGATATCCAGCTTGACAAGGAGATGGAAAATTAACAGCAGCCTTCCTCCTATGTCTTAAAATTTTGACTCGACCCTTCGGTGGTAAGGTAAAGGTAAAGGTTCCCCTCGCACATATGTGTTAGTCGTTCCCGACTCTAGGGGGCGGTGCTCATCTCCGTTTCAAAGCCGAAGAGCCAGCGCTGTCCAAAGACGTCTCTGTGGTCATGTGGCCGGCATGACTCAACGCCAAAGGCGCACGGAACGCTGTTCCCTTCCCACCAAAAGTGGCCCCTATTTTTTTACTTGCATTTTTTACGTGCTTTCGAACTGTTAGGTTGGCAGAAGCTGAGACAAGTCACGGGAGCTCACTCCATTACGTGGCACTAGAGATTCGAACTGCTGAACTGCCAACCTTTCGATCGACAAGCTCAGTGTCTTAGCCACTGAGCCACCGTGTCCCTTTGGTGGTTAAAAAAAAAAAATCATGACACTTGCTTTGCTACATAAGTAGGAAGTGAATAGCAGCGAATCCCATCCAGAGATGGGGATCAAAGCTTAGAAGAATCATGTTTTCAGCCATCTGAAATGCTCAGTTTCAGGGTTTTTTTTTTTTTCAACCTTGGCAGCTTTGAAGATGGGTAGACTTCAAACTCCCAGAATTCCCCAGCCCCTGAGGATGATGATCCAGTGCTGGCTGGGGAATTCTGGGAGTTGAAGTCCACCCATCTTCAAGTTACCAAGGTCGAGAAACACTGACTTGGACTGGGGTCCCCAACCCCTGAGCCGCGGGCTAGTACTGGTCCGCAGCCTGTTGTGAACCAGCGGGCGAGGGTGCAAAGCTTCATTTGCACATGTGCAGGAACTAGGTGGCATGCACGAAACCACCCCCTCTCCCCTCCCCCAACTCCAACCACCGTCAAAGTCAGTGGAGACAGAAGGTTGAGTACCGCTACCTTGGATAATACTCTGAAACCTGCAGTCCAAGAGATTCCATGTTTTGGTTGCATCTGTTCCCATTTTTACACACTGCAAAGAGAGTTGAGAGTAACCCCATTCCCCGCCACTCGTCCCTTCAATCCAGACCATGGGTTCACCAACCTTTCGGACCACTAAAATTCATAATTTTAAATCCCGCGGACCACAAATATGATTTTTTTTAAAAAAAAGATAAATAGTATTTCGTGCAATATAAAAAATATGCAAATCATTTTTCTGCGGGCCACCAACATTTTCTCACGGACCACCAGTTGGTGACCACTGATCCAGACTACTCGCACACATGCCCTAAAGCATGAAAGGTGACGGAGGCATTTCTCTTTCCCTTACCCACCCACCCCACCTCCTCCACCCCACTTCTCCTCTACCTGCATTCGGTGAGATTACAGCAGTAACTGCCACTCCTCCGGTTATTTCGCCGATCGGATCGAAATTCATTCCTGGATTTCCGGAGGCTGAAGTATTCGGTCAGCTTCCCGAAAGACGACATGGCACCGACACAGTCCAACCTTCGGCGTGTGGACATATGCCTGGACCACCCTGGGCGCCCCTGTGACGGGCTACAGCCAGCGTGTCTGCTTAAGTCCCAAGATGTGTCACCCAAGGCTGGCTGTCGAAAAGAGAGTTGAAGAGAGAGAGAGAGAGAGAGAGAGAGAGAAACGCAAGGAGTTTAGCTACAATCTCCCAGGGATGGATTCATGCGGACTCAAAAGCAACACCCAGGCGATGACATATTATTAATTAAGGACATCCTCGTGGCACCACCCCTCCCCTCCGGAGTGGGTAAAAAAGAAAAAAGAAAGAAAGAAAGAAAGAAAGAAAGAAAGAAAGAAAGAAAGAAAGAAAGAAAGAAAGAGAGAAAGAGAGAAAGAAAGAAAGAAAGAAAGAAAGAAAGCTTTTGGCACTGACAAAATGCATTTCACAGTTCTTCCTCTAAAGAAAAGATTTTGGCACAAAGAGGTGCATTTACATAAGAAAGTAGAGGGGGAAGCTGGGTTTAATTAAAATGGAGGCTGGGTGGCTTTTTAGCATGGACTTTTACGAAGGAGGAACTACAGGGCAACCAGTCAAAGGTGTTTTTTTTTAAAAAAAAAAACTGGATTGCAAGCTGGGAAAGGCAATTTTCCCTTCTTTTGCAAAATCCACTGGGCCAGGGGTGTTTCAGAGAAGAATCTGTTGCCTTTAAGACAGATGAAAGGAAGAGGAGAAAAAAAAACACACACACAAACAAAAGTCATCCTAAACACATCAGAACTTTCAGGGGTGTCAAATTATTAACCTTTAAACCGGGAGAGGCACATTTGGACCAAAAGACGGAGGAAATATTTGGACAGGGATGTATTTCATGCCCAGGGTAAACACTGTGGCAAGAGAAGAACATGGGTACGAATAGCAAATTAACCAACTCCTCTTTTGCCAAATGTTGTGGGTACCATATTAAAAAAAAAGGAACACAAACCCCTCTTGGGGTTGCCCCAAGCCAACCACATCCGAGAACAGAGGAGGGTTGGGAATCAGTCACATCCTTGCCCCTGAAAAAACAATTTTTACTTTCTGTAGCAACCCTCTGCGGCTCCATCCATCCGACGAGCAAAGCAGCCGGCTCAGAAACGGAGCGTCCAACCTCAACTCGGCTGGCTACCCCCCCTCCCCAAAACAAGCACAGCTGCTTCTGAAACCGGGGTGGGGGGTTTGCAAAGGGGAGATTTCCCTGTGGTTTTTCCACGAAGACTTCGGGCGGGTATTTGAAGAAACGTTCAAAGCAATGGTGGCCAGCCCCTCTTTCCTTTCCTTCTCTCCTTTGGGGGCAGGATTCCTCCAAGGGGGCCCCCTCCCCTCCAATTCAAAGGCTACGTGCATGCCAGGACCCCCCCCCTTAATTTTCCCCTTGTCCTCCTTTCTCCTCTGGGTGGTTGCAGATGCCTGAACACAAGCACGAGGGGAACATCTGAAACACACGCACATGGAAACAGACACACACACAGATGCACACAGAAAAGAGAGGGGGGGAAAGCCAGGGAGAGGGAGGGGGGCATGGTGGAAGCAAGGAAAACAAACCCCCATTTAAACCACAATGTCTGTGGACAGGGCACCTGCTGAGTCCCCCCCCCCCAGCTGCACAGCTTTACTTGGGTCTGTTGTGTTTGGCAATCGCTTCCCCGCAGCCTCCAAAGGAAAATCTCTCTCTCTCTCTCTCTCTCTGCCTCTCTTTCCCTTTCAGCTGCTTGGCAGTAGTAGGTTGAGAGAGAGAGGGAGGGAGGGAGGGAGAGGGGGAGAGGGAGGGAGAGAAAGACAGAGAGAGAACGAGAATCCAACCAAGCCTCAGGCAGACCGTCTTGCTCCCTGCTGAAGATTTTATGAGACCAAAATGCAACCTGGAGAATTTCTTCCCCTCTTCCATCTGATGCCTGAACCATCTCCTCTCTCCTCTCCTCTCCTCTCGCCAAAGTCGGATACCAAAAAAAACCCACCTCTTGCATCAGGGGATGTATTAATAAATAACCCCTCCATCCATTTACTTGCCGGGCTCAAAAAAGCGGCATTTGGCTTGCCGGTGGGTCTTCTCACATGTCCACTCCGCCTGGAGCGCTCTCTTGTCCCTTTCTCTCCCAGAGAGGACGGCCACCCAAAAAAAAATTGTGATCTGCCAAACGAGGTCGGGGGAAAGCCGAGCGGAGGGTGGGTGGGACAGAGATGAGGAGGGAAGTGGAGGAGGGGGTGGTGGTGGTAGAGAGGACAGATGGAGGGAGGTTGGGGGTAGGGAGGAAGACAATGCCAGCACTTTTCAGAATCTCCGTTCTTCCAGCAAGTCTCTTCGAGATGCAAACTGCTTTTTATTTTTATTTTTTTCAGGAATGATGCCCACACCTTGGGAAGGTTTTTTTTTTTGTGTGTGACGGTTGGTTGCTGGTTGCAGCTCCTAAGCAACACAACCGGGAAGGGGAGGTAACTTCTCGCTGACTTGCAAGGTGAGGAGGTTTAGACTGGGCTTTTATAAGAGGGGAGAGGAATGGTCACATCGCCTTTGCGCCTTCTGGATCATCCATCAAGGACACGCAAGTATCCACCAGAGATTTTCTGTTAGTTTGACTGAGTGCACTTTCCCGTCAGCTTGAGCGAATGAACGATGAGGGCTGCCCTACAGGTGGCTTCTTAGAATACCTTCTGAATAATTTTGACAGGCAGATGAAGACAGGAGGTGGTCTGTTGTAATTAAGAGCGCCCCGATTCCATAACAACACTACCAGCTGATGACTTGCAGGTGAAAATGGCTACCAGTCATCTCAACCAATAGCCCAAAACTGCTTTTTTTAAAAAAAATTTAGTGACCCAGCTTCTGGATGGATGGAACATTGTCCGACCAATGATCTTCTCAAGGGAAGCCAGATCTGACTTGCATCCTTCTCTGGTGGAAGACTTATCAAGACATTCCCAGGGAGTCCAACAAAAACAAATAAACCAAAAAGCATCCTTCAAAAGAGGGATGGGAAATCATTTCCATGAAGTCATCCATCCGTGACGTCACCAGAAATGGAGGCCACCTCAAGGGAATGCAACTTGATGTGGATGCTTTCATGTCAACCCCGGTCAACCCAGTCAAAGACAGCAGAAGGAACAGCAAGGAGGGGAGGAGGGGAAAGCAGTTAAGGATCCCCAAAAGGAAAGACAGAAATCTGGATTAGTAATCCATCTGCAGCCCCAACATTGTTGGGCCATGACTAGTTCTAGCATTCATCTCTAAGCATCTTACATCTCTTTGAAAACAAGAGTCTACCAATACCAAGTCATATCATCCCAATTACTTGGAAAATTACAATATACACACATGGATAAAAGATTATTGGATTTGCTTTGGATAGCTTTGGATTTGTCTTTTAATTAATAGCTTATCCAGTCAGCCAAATTAGT
Organism: Arizona elegans; assembly: GCA_022577455.1. Taxonomy (NCBI): domain Eukaryota; kingdom Metazoa; phylum Chordata; class Lepidosauria; order Squamata; family Colubridae; genus Arizona; species Arizona elegans. The sequence goes on along the minus strand of JAKOOJ010000022.1, from coordinate 11,402,571 downwards.
TAGTTTAGATATCCAGATGCCTATAATCATGGATTTCAGATAATAGCCAGCTTATTTTGGGAAGTCTTTAAACGTAGAAATAAGAAAGTAATATATGGCCAGGGTTGAAATCTAAAATTTGTTACTGCCATTCTGTGGGCGTGGCTTGGGGGGGTTAATGTGACTGGGTGGGCGTGGCCAACTTTTTTTTTTTACTTTTAAAAGCATTTTGCAGGATGGTTGCAGAAAAAAAATGCTTTTAGAAGCTTCTGACGATCAGGCAAGTCAGCTGGGATCACCAGAGGCTTTTAAAGAGCCTTGGTAGTACAGTGGTCTAAGGCACCCTGTTATTAAGCTGGTTATTAAGACCAGCTGCCTGCAATTACTGCAGGTTCGAATCTCGCCAAGGCTCAAGGTTGACTCAGCCTTCCATCCTTTCTAAGGTAGATAAATTGAGGACCCAGTTGTGGGGGCAATAAGCTGACTTTGTATAAATATACAAAAGGATGAAGGCTATTGCTGAGCACATTGTAAGCCGCCCTGAGTCTCCGGAGAAGGGCGGCATATAAATCAAATTTTTTAAAAAAAGGCATTTTTCTTCCTACAATCTCTTCAGCTGAAGGGGTTGCAGAAAATAATGCTTTGAAAAGCCTCTGACGATCCCAGCTGAGCCGCGCGATCATCAGAGGCTTTTTTTTTTTAACTTTTAAAAACATTTTTTCGGCCGAAGAGGTTGTAGAAAAAATGCTTTTAAAAGTTAAAAAAAACAGCCTCTGATGATCGCACGGCTCAGCTGGGCATGGGGGGGAGGGGCACACAGGGATTTTTGCTACCGGTTCTCTGAACTACCCACCGCCATCGCTATCGGATCGGGCGATCCGGTTCGAACCGGGAGCATTTCACCCCTGTATACGACAGGATATTTACTTGTAATGATACACTTATATTGAAATATTTCAGGTTGCTAACTGCTTGGAGTTTAGATGTATTACCTCTGCTCTACAGTACAAAAGAAGTTGGGAAATCTTTTGGTAGGAGCTTCATTATGAGAAAGAAACGTTCTCCATTGTCTGAGGAATGTCGAACCACCGTTCGACATGATCAAGTCATCCAATGCAGTCTGCAGTTTAAAAGGGGGAAAAGCTACCATCCAGCTGTATTTAAAAAGCAGACTTCTGTGAAGAAAATGCAGAGGTTTAAAAGCCAACATTCGTGTCCGTTTTGCATCCATGACGCAGACATGGAACGAAAAAGACTTCTAGGTAAAATGCAGGCCAATGGGAACACGGAATTCAAGCAAACTCATTCATCTCTTGCTATTCTTGAAGAGGTGTTTAAGTGCTAATATTCAAATATGATCAGCAATGTTGTGACTTAGGCTTACTGAGTCATTACAATACACAATTATTCCCCAAAAAACCTACTTTATTGTAACAGCTAAGAATTACGTTCATTCCCAGCTGAGTCTCAATTAGTTGCAAAACAAGTCCTTCGGAAGAAGTCCTTCGGGATAATCACCAACCTTTATATTCTTTGACATCCTGCCAAAGGCCTTACTTGGCAAAGTCCCACGAAGTTCAGAAACAAACAAGAGATGCCGACTGGAAACAGAGTTAGCAACGTTGCTTTCCTGCAAAAGGCCCAAATGCCTCTGTTTCTCTTTTAAGCCTTATGGGAGGGGCCAATCATCTCCTGGCCTTACTCCCAAGTCGTCCCTTTTGCTTTAGCTGCTTTTGCCTTCTGGCAGCTCTCCGCATGCATGCACTATGAACAGGCGCCTCCTGTTCCTCTGCCTCTCTGCTGTCTGACTCTGGGGGCTCCAGAGTCTGCGCATCACCCCTAGATGGCCCTGGCCCCATCTCTACCTCCAATGCAGAGCCCTCATCTGGGCCATTCCCCAGACTCCAGGACTGGCCCATGTTCCTGTCCAGCCTCCTCACTGTCCAACTCCACTGCCTGCTGTGCAGGCTGCTGGTGGACCACAACAAGCAAGTTGTCACTCTCTTTAAAAAAATCACTGAGGGGAGGGTTGCCATGGATTGCGAGAGATCCTGTCGTGATATGATCGGAAGGGTGGCCTGGGAAATCGCAGGAGCCAGGCACATCCAAAGGTGCTTTTCCAAAAGGCAATTGGACTTCCTTGGTTATCCCTGTGTCAAGCTATTTAACAATCATTTGGTTACAACAGAGATGAAGAAGCAACACTGCCACTAATCCTCACATTTACAATTTGTAAAGCCGAGGAAAGCTGAAGTCAGATTGTAAGCAGACTCACGGCTTCACTTAGCCGCTACTTCGCTTAATGGCAAAATTCCCAGTCCCAATTTTGGTCATTAAATGAGGACTATGTCAACCCTGACCTGACCAGGGCTATTTTGGAGCTTCAGTGTTGCCACACTGGAGCTGAGGGATAGGGAGGGGTGGATAGAGATAGCTGGGGTTTTGTAGCCAAAACAAAATACTTTCTCTTGGGAACCAAGGACACCTGGTCAGAGAGAGGAGGAGCGAAGTTACCAGGCAACCAGACAACACATTGATTGGACCATGTGATTGATTGTTTGGGGAGGGGGGAAAACTTTTACTTTTAATTAGGTAAAAACCGTGAGTCGGTTTTCACCAGATCTGTGCCAATATGATATATCCAATAAAGCTATTCTTTGAGGAATTCATCTCCCCCCTGGAGTTTTGCTTGCTATGGGTCCATTACTTGGAACCCTGACAGACTACCTGTAAACTACAATATATAAGCCTTAGGCTGAGATGTAAACCCAGTCACAAAATTCACGATAGACCAACCATTCTTCCCTTGTAAAAAATTGAGATTCTAAGCTTATTTCCTCGGATTTTTTTCTAACTGCCCAGATTCAGCCTCCTTTAAAAAGTAAAGGTTCCCCTCGCACATATGTGCTAGTCGTTCCCGACTCTAGGGGGCAGTGCTCATCTCCGTTTCAAAGCTGAAGAGCCAACGCTGTCCGAAGACGCTCCATGGTCATGTGGCCAGCATGATTCAACGCCAAAGGCGCACGGAGGACTGTTACCTTCCCACCAAAGGTGGTCCCTATTTATCTATTTGCATTTTTTTACGTGTTTTCAAACTGCTAGGTTGGCAGAAGCTGGGACCAGTCACGGGAGTTCACCCCATTACGCGGCACTAGGGATTCGAACTGCTGAACTGTCGACCTTTCGATCAACAAGCTCAGCGTCTTAGCCACTGAGCCACCGTGCGTCCCTCAGCCTCCTTTATTTATTCCTAATTATCAGACAACTGCAGAAAATCCTCTGGAACACTCCCCCCATTCAAGCAAAGCCAGCAACATTCTGATCTCTGATATTTTTCTCTTTCAAGAAAAGGGAGGGGGGAGAAAAAAAACCCTCTCTTCCATTAACTTAGCTGTAGGGAAAAGATCTAAGGTAAATGTGACAGCTTTCTTTCCCCCTGAGATTTGGGAGCACAGGAAGAGGCAATTTAAACTGAGAAGAAGCCAAGGCGTAAAAAGCTCTCTGCTTCCATTGAAACAAGAGCTCCACCCAACCACTCAAAAAGGTGAAAGGGCACCTGAAGTTCCCTCTGCAAAGATTCTTCACAGCATGCAGTGTAAACCCAGGACTGTTGAAACTTTTTCCATCCATCCCTCCCTTCATCCCTTCTTGTCCTGCTCTTCAGATGCTGTGGAGAACAGGGGTATACCAACATCCTTGCGTTCGTCAGCAAAATCATAGATCTGTTGGGATCTCATCCTTAGGAAAATGGACACAATGCCTGTTGTGACCTCGACTCCCGAGCCTATCCTAACAGAGGGAGAGGACTCAGAAGGTGATAGGGAGGAACTGAAAAGGTCTCCCTCTCCAGGACCCTCCTTTCTGGCAATGCCTCAGGTTCCATCCGAAGGCCAGGAGGAACAGCCTGGGATGTGCCAGGAAGAAGGCATATCGGAGCACCAATTGATAGGGAGCGAGGAGGATGAATCCTGGCTTGATCCCAGGCAGCGTCAGAGGGAGAAGCGTGCGCAGCAATGGAAGAGGTGTGGGAGGGCCAGAGATTGAGCTGAGTCACGGAGCCACGCCCCACCAGGAATAAAAGTGGGTGGGATTGCTCTTCAGGCTTTGTGACGGACAAAGTTAAACCCTGCAAGTCACATCGTGATCTCTGAAATTCGGCTTGGATATATTTTGGACTGAACATTGACTAAACTCTTGTCTCGTGGATAATTTGTTATCCCTGGAACGGACTGAAGATAAGTCCTCTTCTGCTTTATGGGAGTGAAACCTGTCTTGGCAGGCATTCAGCAGTTTGCTGCCAAAACCTTGGTCTGCCAAGAATTCTAATCTGTTTACCTAATAAAATATTGGCAGGCACGGTTGGTATTACGTTTGCCTGGGTGAGGAGGGGGGACAGAACAATGCCCTTCAATCATCTGTGTGATTTTCTGGCTTGGTATTCTTCAGTCAGATGAGCAGATTAACATCCTTTAGATTAGATTACATTAACAGAGACCAGGCCGAAGCCACGCTGCCCCGATGTTTCCTCTTCGCATTGGGTAGACTGGGTCGAAGCAACGCGGATAGACCGGGATGGCCCTGAGAGCCAGATCTGACCACATCATGGGCCGGATCCTCCCTGCGGGCCTTCAGTTTGATGGCCCTGCTCTAGAGCAATTCAAGATGCAGACAAGACACACGGTTTATAAATATCTGAAGTAATATCTCAATATCATACAGCTATCAATTGCTGTGTCATCTAAATATCCGGTGATTAATTGCCCATATTGTGAATAACTTAATATTCACTATAGAGCCCCACACTATAGCGCTCCATGGCTTAGGGCCGGGGGTACTTACGAGACCGCCTTCTGCCACCAATAGCCTCCCACCGGCCAGTACGCTCGCACAGAGTGGGCCTCCTCAGGGTGCCGTCCGCCAGACAATGTCGGCTGGTGACCCCCAGGGGGAGAGCCTTCTCTGTGACGGCGCCCACCCTCTGGAACAACCTTCCCCCAGAGATACGTACAATAACAGACCTCCAGATTTTTCGTCGGGCCCTGAAAACCCATTTATTTCAACTAGCTGGGCTGGCTTGAGTGAATTTTAAATTGATTTTAAATTGGGTTGTTTTAATTTTCGGCCAAATATTTAATTATTTTAAACTGCTTTTAAATTTTGTATGTATTGTTTATTATTATTATTATTATTATTATTATTATTATTATTATTATTATTATTATTATTATTATTATTATTATTATTTTACTTTGGCTGTTCACCGCCCTGAGTCCTGTTTTGGAGAAGGGCAGTATAGAAATTTAAACAAATAAACAAATAAATAAAATACAGATTCCAAAGCAGCCAATGGAAAAAAACAGCATATTCTATTCACAAAAAACAAACACCCAAAAACTAGATACTACTAAATATCAATGGATCTAAACATACATCGACAGTATTTGCTTCTAGGGTAGACTTGAATTAAAATTTTAATACACGTTAATTTCCCATCCTTTCTTTCCTCTTCAGCCAGAAATGACCTTCTGCCAAACGCTTTTCTCTCCAAAATTGTGACATATACATTGCTGGAAATCTGCGTTATTTCAGCAGTCAGGACAAACAGAACTCGTTTTAAGTGGGAGAACTAAAGAACTGTTCAGCATCGGATACCAGAAAAGCATGGAAGGCTATCATTCCAGCAGAGATACAAGTGCCTGTAATTTCAGCCTTGTTAGAGGCATTACGTTTCAGCTCCCATATGTTTGTAACGAGTCTAAAGGCCATCATAAAAATTATGATGTTGAAGAGCAGAGGAGCCTAAGGAACGGTACTGCAAAATGCCACTTACAAAGCATGGGGAGATGTCTATAGAGCAATGATGGCTAACCTCTTCCGGATTGAGTGCCCAAAGTGTGCACGGCCAAACCCCCAAAATGCAATGCGTATGTGGCCCCCACACATGCACCCCACCCCCGTGTGTGCACATACGGCCCCTGTGCATGTGCTCTGCCCCCACGCATGCATGCACACCCCCGCATGAGGCACCCCGCCCCCTGCATGCACCCAGTGTGTTCCCCCCCCCCCCGTAGCATTTATTTTTTACTACTGATTCGCCCAAACTGGTAGCATTTATTACTATCGGTTCGGGCAAACCGGTCCAAACCGGTAGCATTTCACCCCTGATTGTAAGTCTATTGGAATTCAATCAAACTGCACTTCCATCTACCGTATTTTTCCATCTACCGTATTTTTGCAAGGGGGTAAAAATTTAGGTGCGTCTTATAGGTGCTGGTTTAAGATGAAATTTTTAACTGTTTTTAAATGTTTTAAACGTTTTAATTGGTAATGAGTTTTAATTGGGCCAAATTTATATATCTTTTAATTGTTTTTTAATATTTGTCCTGCATGTTTTTTTTAATTTTGGCTGTACATTGCCCTGAGTCCTCAGGGAGAAGGGCGGTATAGAAATTCAATAATAAATAAATAAATAAATAAATACACTGAATGTAGCCCCGCCCACCCACTGGCCCCCACCCTTTGGCCTTTGCCTCGCAGCAGTTACTTCCTTGCAAGCAAACAGCAAGAAAAAACAGCTCCTTTCAGCTTCAGCCCAGCCTAATTAGCACAAGTTGATTGGATCGGCCTCCCGACTCTCAGCTGATTTGCTCTCAGCTGTTTTGCGCAGGGCTCTGCTGCTTGCTCCAAGGAGGTAAATTGCTGGAGCAGATTTTTTTTTCCCCTTGTGCTAATCAAGCTATGCTGAAAACGAAAATGAATGTAAAGCAGACTGTTTGCTGTTTGCTGCAACGAGGCAAAATTGTTCAGAGGCAGAGGGAGATTTCTTTTTCTTCTTTTCCTCACCAAAAGAGGTAGTTGCGTCTTATACTTCGGTGCATTTTATACTCCGAAAAATACGGTAATTTAAACTTGAGAGCATTGATTGCGACTGCCTCAAAGGATCATGTTTGAAAAGTCCATTAGAAGCGGGATTCTTAAAGGCCAAATAATTGATCTCACAGGTGGATTTTGAGAGGTTCCACCTATAGGATACAAAACCCTTCTTGCCATCTTCAGCTGAAACAAAAACCCCTCTAGCATTTCTCTCTCCAAAGCCAGAACTCTACCCGCGGTTTGGTTTTTGACAAATGTTTCCTGACAACACAAGGAGCCCGAGCCGAACTCTCGAAGGACAACATGCTTAATGCTTAAAAATCAACCTGAAACAAAGCTCCTTCAACCTCCAGATACCTCAAAACAGGACTGTGTCCCTGTCAAAACAGATAAATTGCCCAGGTACACGTGATAAAAGGAAAACACCAAAGCCTTTTGCCTGCTGTCGTCAGGAAGGAAATCAATAACAATACTGAAGAAAATGATCTCTTTCTAGAAGTACATCTGCAGCCTCTACGGGGAATTCGCGAATGGCTGCCAGCCATTTCTAGCCTGGAGATGCTCTTCCAGTTTGGCCGTATTTAGATGAAAAAGGAGCAAAGCCGGCCACTAAATAAACCGCGAGGTGGCATATAATGCAAGCTAAGCCAGGGTGACTTGGAAGCCATCTTTTCGGGGCTTAGCAGAGGGTGCAAACCCAGACAAGTGTGGCTTATTCTACAAACCATTTTAAAACACGGTTGAAGGTTGTTGATTTGGGTGCAACGCCTACATGTCTTACAGGGCATTGCATTATATAGATCAGGGGTGTCAAACTCAAGGCCTGAGGGCCAGATTCAGCCCGCAGAGTGCTTAGATCTGCCCCGCGGAGCCACCCTGGAAACAGCAAAGGACCGGGCCACAGTGCCTCTGCCAGCAAAAACGGAACTCGGGAGGGCTGCGGGTGGCCCTCCTGAGCTCTGGTTCCACTGGCAGAGGGTTGCAGAAAGCCATTGCAGACGAAAATGGAGCTTGAGAGCCCGTTTTTGCTGGCAGAGTGCTTGGCTTGTCACAGGCACCCCCGACACGAGTGATCTCGAGCTGGCCACGCCCTCCTGCCCCCCCCCCAAGGGTCTGCTGCGACCTTCAATGAAATTGAGTTTGAAACCCCTGATATAGATCGTATAGTCTTTTGCAGGAAGGAAGGAGGGAGGGAGGGAGGGAGGGAAGGAAGGAAGGAAAGAAGGAAGGAAGGAAGGAAGGAAAAGGAAGGGAGGGTGGGGGGAGGGAAGGAAGGAAGGAAGGAAGGAAAGAAGGAAAGATTTTGTGAGAACAAGGAAGGAGGGAGGGAGGGAGGGAAGGAAGGAAGGATGGAAGGAAGGAAGGAAAGAAGGGAGGGAGGGAAGGAAGGAAGGAAGGAAGGAAGGAAGGAAGGAAGGAAGGAAGGAAAGATTTTGTGAGAACAAGGAAGGAAGGAGGGAGGGAGGGAAGGAAGGAAGGAAGGTGGGAGAGAGGGAGGGAAGGAAGGAAGGAAGGATGGAAGGAAAAGGAAAGAAGGAAAGATTTTGTGAGAACAAGGAAGGAAGGAAGGAAGAAAGGAAGGAAGGAAAAGGGAGGAAGGAAGGTTTTGTGAGAACAAGGAAGGAAGGTGGGAGGGAGGGAGGGAAGGAAGGAAGGAGGAAGGTTTTGTGAGAACAAGGAAGGAAGGTGGGAGGGAGGGAGGGAAGGAAGGAAGGAAAGAAGGAAGGAAAGATTTTGTGAGAACAAGGAGGGAGGGAGGGAAGGAAGGAGGGTGGGAGGGAGGGAGGGAAGGAAGGAAGGAAGGAAGGAAGGAAGGAAAGAAGGAAGGAAGGAAGGAAAAGGAAGGAAGGAAAAGGAAGGAAGGAAGATTTTGTGAGAACAAGGAAGGTAGGTGAGAGGGAGGGAGGGAAGAAAGGAAAAGGAAAGATTTTGTGAGAACAAGGAAGGAAGGAGGGAGGGAGGGAAGGAAGATGGGAGAGAGAGAGGGAAGGAAGGAAGGATGGAAGGAAGGAAGGAAGGAAGAAGAAGGAAAGATTTTGTGAGAACAAGGAAGGAAGGAAGGAAGGAAGGAAGGAAGGAAGGAAGGAAAAGGGAGGAAGGAAGGTTTTGTGAGAACAAGGAAGGAAGGTGGGAGGGAGGGAGGGAAGAAAGGAAGGTGGGAGGGAGGGAAGGAAGGAAAGAAGGGAAGATTTTGTGAGAACAGGGAGGGAGGGAGAGAGGGAAGGAAGGAAGGAAGGAAGGAAAGAAGGAAGGACATTTTATTTAAAACAAAGGACATGTTCACTGTAGGATTAGTAGGCAAGAAAGAACCGATTTAAGAAATATTTTTTCCTCAAATGTGTTGGATATTCCAGAGCAGAACACACAGGAGCATCCACGTCCGTGTACCACCACAGCAAGGCTGCAACCCACGACTGCCATATTATCGGTTATCAAGGCCATCTCCTGACAACACCTCCTAATTTTTCAGCCGTTCTGAAACCCGAGCAGGACACTCGCCTTTTAACGCAACCGGCAGCCTATTGCCCTATTTATCCGGGTTCTTGCTAGCAGCCCCAACTGAAACAGGGGGGGGGGGGGGAAACTAGCCGCTAAATGTCTCTTTCACACACACAAGTGTAAATTTCTCCTATTGCAGCCAGTTTTGCTATGCAGCCCTTTTTTCTGACAAGGTTAATCTGTTCGTGAGGATCTATTCCCAGGGGTGTTGGCGACCGGCTTGACTCAGTTTTTTTTTTTTTTTTAAGGAGCAGATTTATAAGATCTCTGACCCTCAAAGAGGCTTGTTCCTTTTGTAAACAGAGGCTATCAATATCCAGAAATTTAGAGGGATAAAGGGGGGCAAAATAACACATATTGCTTTCTCTCGTCCCCTTGATAGCTAGCTGCAGAGCAGTTGAGTTGGTGCTCACTTTTTCTTCGACTGCGATCATTCGTCCTGGCTGCCACACAGGACGAAAATTAACTCTGGTGGAGTCACCAACAAGAATAACAGAGCGGGAAGGGACCTTGGAGGTCATCTAGTCCAGCCCCCTGCTCCCGCAGGAGAGCTGTACTAGGGATTCGAACCACTGAACTGCCGACCTTTCTGATCGACAAGCTCAGGGTCTTAGCCCCTCAGCCATTTCGTCAGGCCAAGGACGTGCCAGTTGGCGGCCCAAAGAAAGACTCTTTGGAGACTCTGGAAAGTGTGCAGAGAAAAGACACAAAAGTGATTCGGGGGCTGGAAGCCAGTGGTGGGATTCATTTTTTTTTTATTACCGGTTCTGTGGGCGTGGCTTGGTGGGCATGGCAGGGGAAGGATACTGTAAAATCCCCATTTCCTCCCCACTCCAGGGAAAGGTAACTGCAAAATCCCCATTCCCTCCCCACTCCAAGGGAAGGTTACTGCAAAATCCCCATTCCCTCCCCACGCCAAGGGAAGGTTACTGCAAAATCCCCATTTCCTCCCCACTGCAAGGGAAGGTTACTGCAAAATCCCCATTCCCTCCCCACTCCAAGGGAAGGTTACTGCAAAATCTCCATTCCCTCCCCACTCCAAGGGAAGGTAACTGCAAAATCCCCATTCCCTCCCCACTCCAAGGGAAGGTTACTGCAAAATCCCCATTTCCTCCCAATCAGCTGGGACTTGGGAGGCAGAGAATAGATGGGGGCGGGGTCAGCCAGAGGTGGTATTTACTGCTCAAAATTTCCGCTACCGGTTCTCTGAATTGCTCAAAATTTCCGCTACCGATTCTCCAGAACCTGTCAGAACCTGCTGGATTTCACCCCTGCAATGGACGTCAGGTGGTTTGTTCGCAGAATTGTCCCAAAATCGCTGGTCAAGTTTCAAAGCAAAAGCTAAGAGAGCAGCTTCTCCAAAGCTAACAGATCTATTACAGCGGAAGACGCAGGCAGGCATGTCCTCAGATGGCAAGCTTACATACCCTCCCAAATACCTGTAATTTGTCTTCCTCTGCGCTCGTTTCTATTATCTAGGACTGTGGAACTGAAGGAAACGCACGCCAGGCTCATCCATCAAAGCCACTGGAAAAACTGCAGACTCTTTTCTTGACAGAACATCATAACCCAGAAGAGATCAACGCGGCCTTATAAAATGGCCAAAAAAAAAAAAGGCCACCATGAACTAACTTCATATAATTCTAGGCCTTGACTCGTTTTCTTCTTCATTCCTTTTGTGTGTGTGTGTGTGTGTGCTTTATCGTTTTTTTTATCTTTTGCCGCTGAGAGAAGAGCCTCTCCAGTTATTAATTCTTCTAAGTCACCATCTGCAGAGGTGAGTTGCTGTGGGTTCGGCAGAACCTCTAGCTAAGATTCTGTGCAGTTCGGAGAACCCCTAAATCCCACTCCTGGCTGGCCCTGCCCACAACACTCCCGCCCCTCCCAGGAGTCCCCACGCAGCCTGTTTTGGACACAGGGAAGTGCAGGGCATGTTCGAAGGCTTGGGGAGGGTGAAAAACGGGCCTACCGGAAGTTCAGTAAAGTCGGAAATGGGCCCGTTTCCGGCCTCCAGAGGGCCTCCAGAGTTTGGGGAGGCCGTTTTTGCCCTCCCAGAGGCTTGAGGAAAGCCTCCAGAGTCCGGGGAGGGCAAAAAAGCCCCACCCACCACCACCACCCCCGGCTATGGTGAAGGAGGCCGACTAGGCCACACCCACCATGGCCACGCCCACCCAGCAACCAGGCAGAGAACCCCTTGCTAAAAATTTTGAAGTCCACCCCTGACCGTCTTGGAATGTTTTTTGGAGAAAAGAGCAGGGAAATAACATTTTTTTAAAATGCACTCAACCAAGGAAGAGAAACAAGAAAAAACAAGAAGAGGCAGGTGTGAATATGGATGTGTTAACGCAACACCTACCAATCTTGGAAATCACTTCATAAATTAGATTTTGGTTTATTAAGGTTTTTTATTATTATTTTTTTGCCCGTTTGCCTTTTGTCAATTTAATTCAGCAACAGCATCTTCAACATCTAAGGACCTGAAATCAGGTCCTTTTATCTGATTCAGGGGGGAAAAAAGTATTTAAATCCGGGTTCAAAGGGAAAAATAAGTAATAAATAAATAATTTATAAATAATCTTTTACGAGATTGTTCTGAAAGCCAAACAGTTTAAATGTACATGCATGAGTTTTGCTATCGAGCAAAGAAGAAGCATCAAAAACATCTATAGGTAGTCCTCAACTTATGGCCACAATGAAGCCCAAAATTTCTCTTGTTAAGTGAGACATTTGTTCAGTTTTGCCTCATTTTATGACCTTTCTTGCCACTGTTGTTAAGTGAATCATTGCAGTTGACAGATTAGTAACCCGGCTCTTAAATGAATCTGGCTTCCCCGTTGACTTTGCTTGTCAGAAGGTCGCAAAAGGGGATCATGTGACCCTGGGGGAGGGGACACTGCAACTGTCATAAATATGAGTCAGTTGCCAAGCATCTGAATTTTAATCACATGACCATGGGGATGCTGCAACGGTCTTAAGTGTGAAAAATGGTCATAAGTCGCTTTTTTTTTCCGTGCGGTCGTAACCTTGAATGTCACTAAATGAATTGTTGTAAATTGAGCTCTACCTGTACAAGCTAAAACCATCTTGGAACCTAACGCAGGTTAGTTCGTCTGATGGCTTGGTCCAACTGGAGATCTATCTCCCCATCTAATGAGGCTTACAGTAGTGGCCAAAATTGCGGAAACCTTTTGGGAAAAGTGTATTTTCTAAAACTAGCTAATAACACCACTTTTTTTTTTGGAGTAGTACCATAAAATTATATATCAATGGAAAGATAATTTAATCAAAAATGTAATGCAATAACTTTTATGAAGGATTTGCTATTAGAATAGCAGTCACAGTATAAAGAAGAAAAGTGAAACACATAGAAAAAATGAGATATACAAAAACGATCCCCATGTCAGTTAATATTTAGTGGGGTAACCTTTAGTATGAATTACGGCCTTACAAGGTCTTCCCATGGAGTGAACCAAGTCTTTTAGTTCTGCAGCTGTTATCATGTGAAACCAAGATTGAAGGATTGCTTCTATTAACTGGGTTTTATTGCTGGGTCGCTTCTGACTAACAAGTTTCTTGAGTCGGCTCCATAGATTTTCAATTGGGTTAAGATCTGGTCTATTCCCAGGCCATTCCAGCAATGGAATAGGATTATCTTGAAACTCCCCCCAAAAAGTGGTGTTATTAGCCATCAAACCTCAAAAATACTTTTCCCAAAAGGTTTCCACAATTTTGACCACTACTGTATATGCCCCCCTCCTCCATCTTCAACTTCTATTCTCCTTGGGTGAAGAATTCTGCAGGATCCCAAAATGTTCCACAGAACTCAACATCTGGCAAAAGGTATCTGAGTAACACGGGTCTCTCCACGTTTTTCCTTCTGTCCAGATCTCCTCCTGTTTTTGGCAGAGCTGGAGAAAGAGAGCGGGGAATAAATGGGTAGCCGCGATTGGAGGAGCTCAGGAGCCGAGAAAGTAGGGTAAATTCTAATTCCCCGTTTCCCCGTTTTCCAGTCTGCTGTCTTTGTAAATTTATCTCAAGCAAAGCGCTAACATCGTTAACAGCTACACTGCTGGTTCGAGCATGAAAAATGAATGGAGCCTTTCTACCAAATCAGTCACTCTTCTCTCGTCCACCGAAATATGAAAGCGTAAGAAGAGAAAAAAGCCAAATCGTAAACCTTCACCAGGAGGCACCTCTAGTGCAGCAACCGTTGCCAGGAGCTGCTGACAAGATCAAAGTAACAAAACAGATAAAAGCGATGGAGATTTATGGGCATAAAGAGACAGGTTTCAAGCATAGTGGCTGGGATTCACACGTGAAGCACCGAGACTTACTTTAATTAGCTTGATTTGGGACCGCCTACTGTGTGAACCCAACGTATTGTGTTCAGTCAACAAGCAGGGTTAAACATTAGGGTGATATATGCACCAGGTCTAAGGGACATGGTGGCTCAGTGGCTAAGATGCTGAGGTTGTCGATCAGAAAGTCGGCTGTTCAACGGTTCGAATCCCTAGTGCCACGTAACGGGGTGAGCTCCCGTTCCTTGTCCCAGCTTCTGCCAACCTAGCCGTTCAAAAGCACGTAAAAAATGCAAGTAGAAAAATAGGGACCACCTTTGGTGGGAAGGGAGCAGCGTTCCGTGCGCCTTTGGCGTTGAGTCATGCCGGCCACATGACCACAGAGACGTCTTCGGACAGTGCTGGCTCTTCAACTTTGAAACGGAGATGAGCACCGCCCCCTAGAGTTGGGAACGACTAGCACATACGTGTGAGGGGAACCTTTACCTTTATGCACCGAGTCTAATATTTTCCCCCATCTTTTCTCTCACACTGAGCTGCAAACTGTTTTACCTGATAGAAATTTCCTCTCTTCAAAGGGTGAAAAATGAGAGTTCATTTTTCAAAAAAAAAAAAAAAAAAATGTGGCTTTCAGGCTGTTCCAAAAGGCAAATAGACTTCCTTGGGGTTTCTTCGTCCCCCTTGAAAACCTTTCGCTTCTCACCTGCATCCAGTCTTGGTCACCACACTATAAAAAAGATGCTGAGACTCTAGAAAGAGCACAGAGGAGAGCAACCAGGATGATGAGGGGACTGGAGACTAAAACATATGAAGAACGGTTGCAGGAACTAGGCATGGCTAGTCTAGTAAAGAGAAGGACCAAGCAGTCTTCCAATATTTGAGAGGCTGCCACAGAGAGGAGGGGGTCAACCTGTTTTCCAAGGCACCTGAAGGGCAGACAAGGAATAATGGATGAGAAACTGATCAAGGAGAGATTCAACCTGGATATAAGGAGAAATTTTCCGACAGTGAGAGCAATCGACCCATGGAACAGAAGTTGCCTTCGGAAGTTGTGGGAGCTCCATCACTGGAGGCTTTCAAGAAGAGACTGGACTGCCATCTGTTAAAAATGGTGTAGGGTCTCCTGCTTGGGCAGGGGGTTGGACTAGATGACCTCCAAGGTCCCTTCCAACTCTGTTAATCTGTGTCTGTATCATCCAAGAAGCTTCTTCAGGTCTGAGAAGTTTTTTTTTTTCCCAAGGAAAAAAAAAAACAAAGAAAGAAAGTCTAATTGCCTTTTGGAAAAGCAGTTTTGGGACAACCATGACCTGGATGATTGAGAATCTGCATAGATTTTGGGGACAAACATCTGTTACTTTTACAAGAAAGCATCTTTTTAGAATAGATTAGAATTCTTTATTGGCCAAGTGTGATTGGACACACAAGGAATTTGTCTTTGGTGCATAAGCTCTCAGTGTACATAAAAGAAAAGATACGTTCGTCAAGAATCCTAAGGTACAACATTTAATGATAGTCATAGGGTACAAATAAGCAATCAAATCCTATTAGAAGACAGTCAATATAAATCGTAAGGATACAAGCAACAAGGTTACAGTCATACAGTCATAAGTGGGAGGAGATGGGTGATAAGAACGATGAGAAGATTAATAGTAATAATAATGCAGACTTAGTAAATAGTTTGACAGTGTTGAGGGAATTATTTGTTTAGCAGAGTGATGGCGTTCGGGAAAAAACTGTTCTTGTGTCTAGTTGTTCTGGTGTGCAGTGCTCTATAGCGTCGTTTTGAGGGTAGGAGTTGAAACAGTTTATGTCCAGGATGCGAGGGGTCTGTAGATATTTTCACAGCCCCCTTTTTGACTCCTGCAGTATACAGGTCCTCAGTGGAAGGCAGGTTGGTAGCCATGGTTTTTTCTGCAGTCCTAACTATCCTCTGAAGTCTGTGTCTGTCTTGTCGGGTTGCAGAACCAAACCAGACAGTTATAGAGATGCAGATGACAGACTTCAGAACATCTCCTGGGCAAGCTTCAGGCTAAAACAAGCAGACTGGTTTGAATCAAGCTTTTTTATATTTCCAAATCAAAGCCACAATAATTGCTTCCTCAAACTATTCAAACATTGGATTCACAGCTCAGTAATTCTACTAATGATTGCCCGTTAAAGATCGCCACCGTTGGGCTACTGTGGAGCAATTTCACTTTATTTGAGGTGCAGCTTCGGTGGCTTTTCAGAGAAACAAAAAAATTACATAAAGAAAGATGAAAACGAGGTTCACAAATGCTCTGGGAACTGCAGCAGCCATAACCACAGGGAGGACCAAACGGTTGTTGTTGTTATTATTATTTTGAAAGCAGCGCTATCCTGAAGCCGACCCATCTCATGAGATTGTTCTGCGGCCGTGCTTTCCACAAGCCTCTCGGTGTCTACTCAGATGCAAACCAGATGGCGTTGGATGGGACTCACGTACATTTCGAGAATAGCAATTTGCCAAAAGAGAAATATGCCAGTGCTGGGCCAAGTCCTCTATTTATTTTTATACCTGTTTATTTTTTATACCTTTTTATTTTTTTTATAATTAATTCAAGGTGGCAAAGGTACCCAAATGTCCCTCTACCTCCTATTTTCTGCACAACAGTCCTGTGAGATGGGTTGGGCAGAGAAAGGAGGCTCAAGGACATCCAGGCAGGACTAGAACTCACAGTCTCCTGGTGATTGGCCCAAAGTCACCCAGCTGGTTTTCATGCCTAAGGCGGGACTAGAACTCACCGTCTCCTGGTGATTGGCCCAAAGTCACCCAGTTTGTTTTCATGCCTAAGGCGGGACTAGAACTCACAGTCTCCTGGTGATTGGCCCAAAGTTACCCAGCTGGCTTTCATGCTAAGGTGGGACTAGAACTCACCATCTCCTGGTGATTGGCCCAAAGTCACCCAGCTGGCTTTCATGCCTAAGGCGGGACTAGAACTCACCGTCTCCTGGTGATTGGCCCAAAGTTACCCAGCTGGCTTTCATGCTAAGGTGGGACTAGAACTCACCATCTCCTGGTGATTGGCCCAAAGTCACCCAGCTGGTTTTCATGCCTAAGGCGGGACTAGAACGCACCCTCTCCTGGTGATTGGCCCAAAGTCACCCAGTTTGTTTTCATGCCTAAGGCGGGACTAGAACTCACCGTCTCCTGGTGATTGGCCCAAAGTCACCCAGCTGGCTTTCATGCTAAGGTGGGACTAGAACTCACCCTCTCCTGGTGATTGGCCCAAAGTCACCCAGCTGGTTTCCATGCCTAAG
The DNA here is from genome assembly GCA_022577455.1 of Arizona elegans. NCBI lineage: Eukaryota > Metazoa > Chordata > Lepidosauria > Squamata > Colubridae > Arizona > Arizona elegans. The sequence goes on along the minus strand of JAKOOJ010000022.1, from coordinate 11,385,643 downwards.
GCGGGACTAGAACGCACCCTCTCCTGGTGATTGGCCCAAAGTCACCCAGTTTGTTTTCATGCCTAAGGCGGGACTAGAACTCACCGTCTCCTGGTGATTGGCCCAAAGTTACCCAGCTGGCTTTCATGCTAAGGTGGGACTAGAACTCACCATCTCCTGGTGATTGGCCCAAAGTCACCCAGCTGGTTTTCATGCCTAAGGCGGGACTAGAACTCACCGTCTCCTGGTGATTGGCCCAAAGTCACCCAGTTTGTTTTCATGCCTAAGGCGGGACTAGAACTCACCGTCTCCTGGTGATTGGCCCAAAGTCACCCAGTTTGTTTTCATGCCTAAGGCGGGACTAGAACTCACCGTCTCCTGGTGATTGGCCCAAAGTCACCCAGTTTGTTTTCATGCCTAAGGCGGGACTAGAACTCACAGTCTCCTGGTGATTGGCCCAAAGTCACCCAGCTGGCTTTCATGCTAAGGTGGGACTAGAACTCACCCTCTCCTGGTGATTGGCCCAAAGTCACCCAGCTGGTTTCCATGCCTAAGGCGGGACTAGAACGCACCCTCTCCTGGTGATTGGCCCAAAGTCACCCAGTTTGTTTTCATGCCTAAGGCGGGACTAGAACTCACCGTCTCCTGGTGATTGGCCCAAAGTTACCCAGCTGGCTTTCATGCTAAGGTGGGACTAGAACTCACCCTCTCCTGGTGATTGGCCCAAAGTCACCCAGCTGGTTTCCATGCCTAAGGCGGGACTAGAACGCACCCTCTCCTGGTGATTGGCCCAAAGTCACCCAGTTTGTTTTCATGCCTAAGGCGGGACTAGAACTCACCGTCTCCTGGTGATTGGCCCAAAGTTACCCAGCTGGCTTTCATGCTAAGGTGGGACTAGAACTCACCATCTCCTGGTGATTGGCCCAAAGTCACCCAGCTGGTTTTCATGCCTAAGGCGGGACTAGAACTCACCGTCTCCTGGTGATTGGCCCAAAGTCACCCAGTTTGTTTTCATGCCTAAGGCGGGACTAGAACTCACCGTCTCCTGGTGATTGGCCCAAAGTCACCCAGTTTGTTTTCATGCCTAAGGCGGGACTAGAACTCACCGTCTCCTGGTGATTGGCCCAAAGTCACCCAGTTTGTTTTCATGCCTAAGGCGGGACTAGAACTCACAGTCTCCTGGTGATTGGCCCAAAGTCACCCAGCTGGTTTTCATGCCTAAGGTGGGACTAGAACGCACCCTCTCCTGGTGATTGGCCCAAAGTCACCCAGTTTGTTTTCATGCCTAAGGCGGGACTAGAACTCACCGTCTCCTGGTGATTGGCCCAAAGTCACCCAGCTGGCTTTCATGCTAAGGTGGGACTAGAACTCACCATCTCCTGGTGATTGGCCCAAAGTCACCCAGCTGGTTTTCATGCCTAAGGCGGGACTAGAACTCACCGTCTCCTGGTGATTGGCCCAAAGTCACCCAGTTTGTTTTCATGCCTAAGGCGGGACTAGAACTCACAGTCTCCTGGTGATTGGCCCAAAGTCACCCAGCTGGTTTTCATGCCTAAGGTGGGACTAGAACGCACCCTCTCCTGGTGATTGGCCCAAAGTCACCCAGTTTGTTTTCATGCCTAAGGCGGGACTAGAACTCACCGTCTCCTGGTGATTGGCCCAAAGTCACCCAGCTGGCTTTCATGCTAAGGTGGGACTAGAACTCACCATCTCCTGGTGATTGGCCCAAAGTCACCCAGCTGGTTTTCATGCCTAAGGTGGGACTAGAACGCACCCTCTCCTGGTGATTGGCCCAAAGTCACCCAGTTTGTTTTCATGCCTAAGGCGGGACTAGAACTCACCGTCTCCTGGTGATTGGCCCAAAGTCACCCAGCTGGCTTTCATGCTAAGGTGGGACTAGAACTCACCATCTCCTGATGATTGGCCCAAAGTCACCCAGCTGGCTTTCATGCCTAAGATGGAACTAGAATTCCCAAGTCTCCCAGTTTCTAGCTCAATGCAATTAACCACTAACTCAAACGGGCTCTTCAGTTTGTTCAGTAAATGTTCATTTCCAGCATTTTGAAGTGGACAGCTAAGAACACTCACCCATGCACCCTGGCAAAAGAACCCCCTGAATTGACAGGAATGTCAATTCTGTATCTTTTTGGTCCAGTCATGTGGCAGATCCTACCAAAAAAAAAAAAGAAAGAAAGAAAAGCCATACTTTTTAGGTCTGACCAGTCTACATGAACAACTCGCTTGATGAATGTTGTTTTTATAGCTCAGACTGCCATTTACCAGCAGCGGCAGATGTAATGATGCTCTTTCTCTCAGGATCAATGGATCTTGGGTGCAGTGCCCTGATTTTATTTGTTTCCAAAAAAAAAAAGGTTGGGCACTTCGTAGCCTAGCTATCTTTGCTCGTTTCTGCCCACCCTAAACAATCCAACAGTCTGACCGCCTCAGGTCCCACCAGTTAAACAGGGTCATCTGAGGTGATCCAGAAAGTAAGATGTTTTTTTGTTATAATATCTACCTGGAAGACATACATAAAGGTAAAAGATAAAGGTTTCTCCTGTCCAGTTGCATCTGACTCACGGGGAAGGTATTACTGTTTCTTGTATAGTCAAAAAAAGCACAACAAAGAATGTTCTTTCTGCACCAACTCAGAAAGCTCAAACTGCCCAAGGAGCTGCTCATACAGTTCTACAGAGGAATTATTGAGCCTGTCATCTGCACCTCCATAACTGTCTGGTTTGGCTCTGCAACCCAACAAGACAGACACAGACTTCAGAGGATCATTAGAACTGCAGAAAAAACAATGGCTACCAACCTGCCTTCCATTGAGGACCTGTATACTACACGAGTCAAAAAGAGGGCTGTGAAAATATCTACAGACTCCTCGCATCCTGGGCATAAACTGTTTCAACTCCTACCCTCAAAATGACGCTATAGAGCACTGCACACCAGAACAACTAGACACAAGGACAGTTTTTTCCCCAAATGCCATCACTCTGCTAAACAAATAATTCCCTCAACACTGTCAAACTAAGTTTGCATTACTATTAGTCGTCTCATCATTCCTATCACCCATCTCCTTCCACTTATGACTGCATGACTGTAACTTGTTGCTGTATCCTTACGATTTATATTGATTGTTTCCTAGTATGATTTGATTGCTTATTTGTACCCTATGACTATCATTAAGTGTTGTACCTTAGGATTCTTGACAAATGTATCTTGTCTTTTTATGTACTCTGAGAGCAAATGCACCAAAGACAAATTCCTTCTGTGTCCAATCACACTTAGCCAATAAAAAATTCTAATCATGCTGGTCACATGACCATGGAAATGTCTCCAAACAATGCTGGCTCCCTTAGCCAAGAAACAAAGAGATTCCTTCTTGCTTGAGGAAGGCCGTGTTTTCCAAAGACATTTCCGTGGTCATGCGACCAGCATGGCTATACACCAAGGCACACAAAAACCTGTTACCTTCCCACCGAAGTGGTCCCTATTTATCTACTTGCATTTGCGTGCTTTTCAATAGTGTGGCAGCCTAAAGGTGGAGCTCTCGCCTCACAATTGGGAGGCTCTGAGTTTGATCCTAGGTAGAGGCAGATATTTCTCTCTCTGGGGACACAAGCTCCATATCGGTGACAGGAAGGGAATCCGGCCAGCAAACACTCAGCTCCAGTCAGTTGCCCAGACTTCACCCCGCAAGCGATTATGGGGTCGTTAAAAGAGGATGATTCGAGTGCTTTCGAAATGCTGGGTTGGCAAGAGCTGAGGCAAGGACGGGAGCTCACCCCATCACATGGCGCTTGGGTCTTGAACAACAGGCTTTCAGCTTTCCAACTGATAAGCTCGGTATCTTCATCCACTGAGCGACTGCGTCCCCCTCAGAAGACATATATAGTATCTCCCCTAACTGCTCAGACTGAAGAAAGCAGCGAAACATTTTGAACCAACAAGAAGAACCGGTTGCCATGGCACAACTTCTGGAGAACTCTACCTGGATGATTGTGTTGTGACCTCAGCTTCCTGAGCCATTAAAACACACGAGTAGTCCTAAAAACCTCTTTTATTGCAACAGCTGTGAATTACGTTCATTCACAGCTGAGTCCCAATTAGTTGCAAAAAGTCCTTCGGGAGAAGTTCTTTGAGATAATCACCAACCTTTATCTCCCTTGACACGCTGCCAAAGACCTACATTGGCAAAGCCCCATGAAGTCCAGAATCAAACAGAGATGCCAACTGGGAACAGAATTAACAACGTTGCTTTCCTGCAAAGGGCCCATGTGCCTTTGCTCCTCTTTTAAGCCTTATGGGAGGGGTCAATCATCTCAGGCCTAACTCCCTAGTCTTCCCTTTTGTTTTAACTGTTCTTGCCTTCTGGCAGCTCTGTGCATGCGCACCCTAGGAACAGGCTCCTCCTGTTCCTCTGCCTCTCTGATGTCCAACTCTGGAGGCTCCGGAGTCCGCGCATAACTCCCAGATGGCCCTGGCCCCATCTCTGCCTCCAACACAGAGCCCTCATCCGAGCCTTCTCCAGACTCCAGGACTGGCCCATGTTCCTCCCCAGCCTCCTCACTGTCCGACTCCGCTGCCAGCTCCGCAGGCTGCTGGCAGACCACAACAGATTGACAATCTTCACTGTCACATCTGGGGGACCTGAACGTGGCTTGTTTGCCTCCTCTGCAAACCACAGCCTTGCTGCAGAGAACCTGCTACAGATCATCTTCTTTCCCAGCTCTGCATATTTCAGCCCGTGTGTCCTACTACTGATAGTTGCCTGGGAGATGTTATTTATAAAGCTGCTAATGGAAGTCATCTTTAAGCACCGGGCATCGTTTTCAGGTCATTAGCGCTGAAAGTCATTTGAATGCATCAAATTCTACAGTATCAGTGACAACACCTAGAGCCCAGCAAAAAGAGGTGAAATTGCTGCCGTTGCTTTAAAACTTATCACTGCAGAAACAGAGAGAAGAGAGAAGACCGTTTCAAACACTGTCATTTTCACATAGCCTTTGAATGCAGATACAGAGTATAACATTTTAAAAAAAGGAGTAAAAGATTCTGCAGCTCGTTCAAGCTCCGATATCAGCTCTGCTCCCTCCAGTTTTTGCAAAATGAACTGCAGAGCCTTCATGTCGATGAATGAAACTGTGGTTTGCAACATTCTGTTATGGCTCTATAGCATGGGGGGAATTCCAGCAGGTTCTGACAGGTTCTGGGGAACCGGTAGCGGAAATTTTGAGCAGTTCGGAGAACCGGCAAATATCACCTCTGGCTATACCTGCCCCCATCTCTTTTCCCTCCCGAGTCCCAGCTCATTGGGAGGGAATGAAAGATTTACAGTATCCTTCCCCTGGAGTGGGGAGGGAATGGAGATTTTGCAGTATCCTTCCCCTGCAGTGGTGTGGGAATGGAGATTTTGCAGTAGCCTTCCCCTGGAGTGGTGTGGGAATGGAGATTTTGCAGTATCCTTCCCCTGGAGTGGGGTGGTAATGGAGATTTTGCAGTATCCTTCCCCTGGAGTGGGATGGTAATGGAGATTTTGCAGTATCCTTCCCCTGGAGTGGGGAGGGAATGGGAATTTTGCAGTATCTTTCCCCTGCCATGCCCACCAAGCTACGCCCACCAAGCCACATAACAGCCACCAAGTCAAGCCCACAGAAGCAGTAGTAAAAAAAATTGGATTTCACCACTGCTCTGTAGGAAGTTAGCACCCACCCCTTTCCTAGGAAAATGAGATATTTTAGGAAATATTAAAAGGGCAGAATATTTCCCCTAAAAGGGAGGCAGAAACTCATCCCCCCACCACCACCACCTTTGTCAATGGGCCATTAAGGCCTGGGCAAGTCTATTCTACATAACAAAGATTTACCTCCATCAGGCAGAGCCATAGTAGGAATTGCCCAAAGCCCTTCATTACATCATCACCCAGCACAAGTCAACCAAGCCTGGGACTCAAAAAGACAGCCTACAAAGTTACCCCTGAATGGCCCCATGGGAGTCTGACAACCAATCAGAATTCAAGCTCAAATTCAAAACCCCAGAGAGGGTATAAAACTCAGACACTCTCAGCAACTCTTCCCTTTTTTTTTCTTCGCCCAAGATCTTCAAGGTATGTGATCCTGTCCACCATTAAAACCATCTTTCCAAACAGTCTTCATGTGTCCAGTGTCTTTCTCCCCACTTGGAACTGAACCCAGATGGATATTTCTTCCAACAGCTCCGTACCTCTTGGAGCATATTGCCCACTTCAGGGTTTAACCCCTTAAAAAGGTAAAGGTAAAGGTTCCCCTTGCACATATGTGCTAGTCATTCCTGACTCTACAGGGCGGTGCTCATCTCCGTTTCAAAACCGAAAAGCCAGCGCTGTCCAAAGACATCTCCATGGTCACGTGGCCAGCATGACTCAATGCCAAAGGCGCACGGAACGCTGTTACCTTCCCACCAAAGGTGGTCCCTATCTTTCTACTTGCATTTTTTACCTGCTTTCGAACTGCTAGGTTGGCAGAAGCTGGGACAAGTAACAGGAGCTCACCCCGTTATGCGCACTAGGGATTCAAACCGCTGAACTGCCGACCTTTCAATCGACAAGCTCAGTGTCTTAGCCACTGAGCCACCACATCCTATATTTGGGGGGAAATACGATACTAAATGCATTCATCTGGCTGACAATCTTAATTGGGGCTTATATTGGGGGGTAGGGCTTATATTACGAGCATCCTAAAAAATCATGCTAGGGCTTATTTTCCAGTTGGGTCTTATTTTCAGGGAAACAGGGTATTTATTTATTTATTTATTTATTGGTTTGATTTATATGCCACTCTTCTCCGGAGACTCAGGGCAGCTTACAATGCATTAAGCAATAGCCTTCATACTTTTGTATATACCTGCTTAGTAGGGCTTTTGCCCTCCCCCCTAAACAATGTTCTTTTTTATGCAAAATCAGCTTATTGCCCCCACAATCCGGGTCCTCATTTTACCTGCCTCAGAAAGATGGAAGGCTGAGTCAACCTTGAGCCTGGTGAGATTTGAACTTGCAGTAATTGCAGGCAGCTGATGTTACTTAACAGCACTTTAGTCTGCTGTGCCACCAAGGAGCCTTGGTAGTACAGTGGTCTAAAGCACCCTGTTATTAAGACCAGCTGCCTGCAATTACTGCAGGTTCAAGCTTGACTCAGCCTTCCATCCTTTCTAAGGTAGGTAAATTGAGGACCCAGTTTGTGGGGGCAATAAGCTGACTTTGTATAAATATACAAATGGATGAAGGCTATTGCTTAGCGCATTGTAAGCCGCCCTGAGTCTCCGGAGAAGGGTGGCATATAAATCAAATTTTTTTTAAAAAAGGCACCAAGGTAGTCAAACGTTAGTTTATAAGAGATTTATTAGACTAAACAAAGGAAGCATTACCACTGAAGCTGACAGGGAAAGCTACTCTCTGGAAGAACAAAGTCAAACACAGAACCAAACAAACCAATGATGACAGAAAGGAAGAAAAAGCATAGCATGTGCTTCAAAATATTAGGACCTGAGGTAATTGTAAACTTTAGGGCGAGGGAGAAAAAAAAGAGTATTTGACTACAGCAGCGATACGCCGAGGGACTTCAGTTGTGCTTTGCCAGAAGAGACACAAAGCAAAGACACATTGTAAATGGCAACTCACTACCACGAGGAGAAGGAACAAAAGTGTGCGTCAACCTGACTAATCGCTTTGCAAAGAACACCATCAGCCAGGAGCAAGAAAAAGTAAGGGTTATCACACATTTCAAGTCGTAGCAGGCCAACTGACCATTATCGCTCTCGATTAATATGTCAAGGTTCCAAGCAATAGGTTCCCACAATAAAAAAATCCGAAGCGCCCATTTTCCAACAAAGTCTCTTTATTAGGAACTTATAAGATTGGCAAAAGGGATGTGATGGCTCAGTGGATAAGACGCTGAGCTTGTCAGTCAAAAGGTTGGAGGCGCAGCGGTTCGAATCCCTAGTGCCATGTAACGAGGTGAGCTCCCATGACTTGTCCCAGTTTCTGCCAACCTAGCAGTTCAAAAGCAGGTAAAAAATGCAAGTAGAAAAAATAGGGACCACCTTTGGTGGGAAGGGAACAGCGTTCTGTGCGCCTTTGGCGTTGAGTCATGCCGGCCACATGACCACGGAGACGTCTTCGGACAGCGCTGGCTCTTCGGCTTTGAAACGGAGATGAGCACCACCCACTAGAATAGGGAACGACTAGCACATACGTGCAAGGGAAACCTTTACCTTTACCTTTAAGATTGGCAAGGTCTTGGTGTAATTCTGGCTCTGACCTAACCCCAGAATTACACCCATTAACAGCGAAAAGTTGAAACTCTCCCCCCCCCCCATAGTTACATTCCCCAATCAGTTCATAGTCCACCAGTCCGATGACTCCAAACTCCACCTTCAGCCAGCTGCAGGCACCTTCTCAATTCCCGCAAGAAAAAATGCCAGCTAGCTACAACATCCCCTTCTTATCTCTATAACCCCGCCCCCCCAAACTTCCTACGGCTAGAATGTGGCAAGCATGAAGCATCGTTAAATCCCTTTGCAAACTGCCAAAAGGAAGGTAAGAAAAAGAATAGGCAAAACACTACAATAAAACATGGCTACACACTGATTACTATTTAGTATGGCAAAGATGGTACAGCTGGCTGGAGGCAAAAATAGGAATATAAAGATAATTTTCGACTATTTAATAGAAAGGCATAGAAGTAAATATGGAGTCAAATATATATATACATATTTAAACATGTAAACAGGTGACTGTAGATATTGATACAAATAGAAAGACAAAAAATAACCCACCGTGGTAGTAACTTCTAAGAGTCAGTCATTGGACTGAATTGATGTTTGTTTGTTTTGTATGTTGTTTTAATGTATTGTTTTTTCTTTAATAAAAAATTTGAAAAAAAAAAAACATGGCTACACACAGGGGTGAAATTCAGCTGGTTCTATCTGGCTCGGGCAAACCGGTAGCGGTGGCTGTGGGAGGCTCCGCCCACCCATGTGGACTTCATGATGTCACTTTTTTCCGGTATTTTAAGCCTCTGTGCATGCGGACGATTGTGTCCGTGAGCGAAGTGAGTGTGCAAACCGGGAGGAAGAAAGGAAGGATGGAAGGAAGGAAGGAAGGAAGGATGGAAGGAAGGAAGGAAGGAAGGAAGGAAGGAAGGAAGGAAGGAGGGAGGGAGAGAGGAAGGAAGGAAGGAAGGAAGGAAGGAAGGAAGGAAGGAAGGAAGGAAGGAAGGAAGGAAGGAAGGAAGGGACTAGTTCCTCCAATAGTGCCATCAGGGACAATGCCGAAGAAGCTTCAGCACCATGGACAGAAGCAAATGCCTCCATGCCAGAGACCTTCATTTGAACCTTTACAGACAATAGTATGAGAAATCCTAGAACAGGGGCTGTTCAAATTGGGCAGCTTTAAGACTTGTGGACTTCAAACTCCCAGAATTCCCCAGCCAGGCTGGGGAGAATACACTGCTCTTACATGCTGTGACATTATCATTACCAAAATAACTTGAGTTTAACTGTGACTTAAGTTTAATTGGCTCATAAGCCATGCTTTCCCAGGGGTTATTCAACAGGCCATCATGAAACTAGAAGGCAGAGTGAGGTGTTACAGGGTTCAATCCTAGGTCTGGTATTCTTCCATATATTTCTTAACGTGGCAGGAAAAGAGATGGAGGGGATATTATAATTGCACTCAACCATGAACTAAAGGGCCACCATGAGTGAGCTGTTGGACAGCATTACTTGGTCTGTCATGTGGATGTTTGGGTGGTTTAGGGGTGGGGAATTGTGGTGGGTGGGAGTGTATTTGGGGATTATGTGTGTGGGACCTGGTCTTTAGGTGTCAAGTAAATTTCATTGTATGTATATACTGTGTATACACATACAATGACAATAAAGTTTATTTATTTATTTATTTATTTTATTTTACTGGGTTTGCAAATGACACAAATTAGGTCTTATACCCGCAAACAGAAACAGCTATTTTAAGAGAAAACAGAATCAACTGGGGGGGGTGGGGGCTGCATTCCCAATCTCTGGTTTAGCATGATGAGTGAATTTCGGTTTACTCAATACATTATGATCATAGAAGCCGTGGCTTAGCGTTAGCTGTGAACCAAAGAAAGTGTCACACAAAGAAAGTACACAATGCTTTGGGTGTTTTTGACCCTTCAGTATACAACAGTGATGGCGAACCTATGACATATGTGCCAGAGGTGGCATGCAGAGCCCTTTCTAATGACATGCGAGCCATCTCCCTAGTTCAGCTTTGCCGCACAGCACATGCGCCTCCCGACAGCCAACTGGTCTTTGGGTCTCTGCGCATGTGTGGGGGCAGACGGGGCGGGCAGATGAGGTGCGCACATGCATGGGGGGGGCATGTGTGGGCAGATGGGGTACGCACATGGTGGGGTGGGACATGGGAAGTGCACACGCATGTGGGGGGGGTCAGGGTGTGTGCGGGGGCGCATTGCATTTTGAGGATTCGATCATGCGTGCACATTTACGCACATGTGCACATGCTTTAGACACTCGTTCCGGAAAAGGTTAGCCATCACTGGTATATAATATCATCTCCATAAATATCAGTGTCATTACTTAGCTGGGTAATGAAATGTTTGCAGGCAACCCACCAGAGAGCTCCAAGAACATGGATCCCGTATTTCAAACATGAGCTACAAAAGTTCTCTTCTATTGATACCACATATAGAGGTCATTCTTCAGAAAGCATGGAAATAGCAAGAGCACTTAAGACTTGTATACCACTTCACAGTGCTTTTACAGCCCTCTCTAAGCGGTTTACAGAGTCACCATATTGTCCCCCAACAATCTGCGTCCTCATTTGACTCTGACTCGGAAGGATGGAAGGCTGAGTCAACCATGAGCCTGGTGAGATTCGAATTGGCAAATTGCAGGCAACCAGCAGGTAGCAGAAGTAGCCTGCAGTACTGCATTCTAACCACTGCGCCACGACAGCTCCTGTGGGAATGGGGAAAATTTGCAGGTAGGCAAAGCTAGGACTGATGAAGTTATCTAGTTTGGTAATGAAAGGATAGCAGGATAAAATAGCCAAGCTCTGAGACCACCAAGGACCTCTGAGCTACAGTTAGAATCAGAGAAACAATCAAGCACTAAACAATAGTCTAATCAAGAAACCACCTAGGAGAACACAACACTCCCATCAACACGGACAGGACAAGCTACTGTATTCAAACAGGGAGCAAACCTCACACTCGCCAGCACTGATGATGTTACTTAGCTGGGTAATGAAATGTCCACGAGCAAACAACCAAGCTCAGAAAGCATCAAGGACTCAACAGTTCAACCCTGAGCTACACATATGCACTTCTATTGGATACATATCTGTATCACAGCTGCTGTTTTCAAGATAAGGACTCTTCTCACTGATCACAGTAATAAATTTGTTGTTGTTAGTTGCGAAGTCATGTCTGACTCATCGCGACCCCATGCACAACGTTCCTCCAGGCCTTCCTGTCCTCTACCACCCTCTGGAGTCCATTTAAACTCAAGCCAACTGCTTCAGTGACTCCATCCAGCCACCTCGTTCTCTGCCATCCCCTTCTTCTTTTGCCCTCCATTGTCTCCAGCATTAGGCTCTTCTCCAGGGAGTCCTTCCTTCTCATTAGGTGGCCAAAGGATTTGAGTTTCCTCTTCAGGATCTGGCCTTCTAAAGAGCAGTCAGGGTTGATCTCCTCTAGGACTGACCGGTTGGATCGCCTTGCAGTCCAAGGGACTCGCAGGAGTCTTCTCCAGCACCAGAGTTCAAAGGCCTCCATTCTTTGGCACTCAGCCTTTCTTATGGTCCAACTTTCACAGCCATACATTGCAACTGGGAAAACCAGAGCCTTGACTATACGGTCTTTCGTTGGCAGGGTAATGTCTCTGCTTTTTAGATACCTGAAGTTATTTTCTACTGTCCAGAAAGATTTACCTTTTTCCAATACAAACAGACTTAAACAACACGTTGTGGCAATTTACTGCCTTACTAAAACATAGAGAGAGAGGCAGTAGATATGCCATGACTCCTTGCCAAAAACATCTGTCTTGGGCTGAAGTGCAGGAGAAACCTTTATACTAACTTCCAGCGTGTTTTCATTAAATCAGAGGCCCTCAGGCAAAGGATTCAAAAGGCAAAATAGCATCAAGAATCTGTTTGTCTGCAAATCGGCCAGCGAGCTAAGCATAAGTTTCCGAAGAAGAACAAAGTTGTGTTCCTAGCTTCAAAGATGCAATTTCCTTTCACAGCATGTGGGTTTCTTCTGTGCCCTTGTTTTTCTAAAAATACATGTTTTATCCATGCCGGCTGCTGGGCCAGGAGATTTGAATGCCATTTCTTGCAGGCTTGCCTGAAATTCAGATGCATTTTCTAATCTAAAGGAAGGGTGTCCAAACTTAGCAACTTTTAAGACTTATGAACTTCAAATCCCAGAATTCCCCAGCCAGGAATTCTGGGAGTTGAAATCCACGGGTCGTAAAGTTTGCTAAGGTTGGATATCCTTCAGAGATGGGTTTCAGCAGGATCTGACCAGTTCTGCAGAATCGGTAGCGGAAATATTGAGTAGTTCGGAGAACTGGCAAATACCACCTCTGGGCTGGACCCAAAGTGGGGTGGGAATGGAGATTTTGCAATATCCTTCCCCCAGGAATGGGGAGGGAATGGGGATTTTGCAGTAACCTTCCCCTAGAGTGGGGTGGGAATGGGGATTTTGCAGGATCCTTCTCTGCCAGGCCAACCAAGCCACACCACGCCCACCAAGTCACGCCTACAGAACCAGTAGTAAAAAAAATTGGATTTCACCACTGGCGCGCAGGCAGGTGCAGGGGGCATGCAGGGAGGCATGTGCATGTGGGGGCACAGAGCACATGCAAGGGGGCCGTGCGCGCATTGCATTTGGGGGGTTCGGGTGCACGCACGCGTGCTTTGGGCACTCGGTCCAGAAAAAGTTAGCCATCACTGACTTATACCGTACCAGTAGTGGGTTCCTCCTGGTTTGGCCCGGTTTCACCGAGCCGGTAGCGGTGACGATATGATGTCACTGAACTGCTTCTGCCCCCCCTGCCCCCGCACATTATTCTTACCTTTTATTTGGCCCCACCCCTGATCTATTGCTGCCTCCCGAGTCCCAGCTGATCTGCTAGAAGGAAAAAAGCTGTTTAAACTCTTGCCCTGGGGCTTCAAAGGGCCGCCCTACAGCTGATCAGTGTTAAAAGGCAAGTGTGGTGGTAGACCGGTGCCTCCAAAAACAAATGAGTAGACCGGTGCCTGCAAAAATAAATGAGTAACCGGTACAGCTCTGCAAGCAGTTACAAGCCTGGTAGACCAGTACTTCTGCTAAATCCTAAAGAATTGTCACATGACCATCAAGCCACGCCCACAAAATAAGCCACGCCCACAGAACCGGTAGTAAAAGAAATGTAGAACCCACCCCTGATACCGTACTAAGTGTGACAAATGGTCATCAGTCACTTTTTTCAGTGCAGTTGTAGCTTTAAACGGTCACTAAATGAACTGGATTCTCTCTGCTTGCCCACCACAGTTTCTGTGTCAGACTACGATGCTATCTCAAAATTAAATGAATTTCCAAACTGCCAATCCTTAAGGAAATCTTTCTTTAATTGAGCACAGATCATGACTCCGCGGGGACAAGACTGACCTTTTGCCCCCCCCAATCCCTCCCTTTCCGATCCCTTTCCAAATCTCTGCTTCTCATTGGCTATCTTCCAAGTCATTCTTCAGACTTCTTTTCCTCGTCATTTCTCAGGAATGTGCCCCCTCCCCTCATTTCCACGACAACCCGACTTCAAAGGGATTTAGCAGGCAAAAGTTTCAGAGTTTATCTCTCGCTCTCCTCTGCTCTCTATTCCAGCGTTGAAACGCTGACATTTCGTACATGTAATAACACTGGATAAAGTACTGACAAGGAGAGTTGTTAAGTGTCCAAAATTCACACTTGCTGCAGCTGGGTTGGTTTTTTTTTTTTGTTCAGGACATCACTTTGCATATAATTTATCAGAGTGATCTAATCATTCTTTTAATGACCTACTTGTCGTGAGTACGTTCTTTTTTTTTTTCCATATCTGCCCAAACATCTGTGCACTCAACCCAGCCTGTCGGAGGATTTTCTTGAATACTGATTGACGCAAAATGGATTTTCTCCGAAAGCTTATCACCTCTTGAAGTTTCATATCCTGAAGAAAGTACCTTTCATCTCCATTATGGTGTTTTTAAACAAGATGACTAATGTCTTTAGTTAAGTTTCCACTTTTCTGGGGAATGAGTAAAGTGAACTTGCTGAGTCATCTATGTCTCTGACTCAGCTGTTTGGATTATGAATTTCTAACACTCCCATTATTGGGCGAATTTGGGAGCACCGAAACTTGGTGTGGGTGGGATGTGGTGGCTCAGTGGCTAAGACGCTGAGCTTGTCGATCGAAAGGTCGGCAGTTCAGCGGTTCGAATCCCTAGCGCTGCGTAATGGGGTGAGCTCCCGTTCCTTGTCCCAGCTTCTGCCAACCTAGCAGTTCGAAAGCAGGTAAAAAATGCAAGTAGAAAAATAGAGACCACCTTTGGTGGGAAGTAACAGTATTCCGTGCGCCTTTGGCGTTGAGTCATGCTGGCCATATGACCATGGACACGTCTTAGGATAGCGCTGGCTCTTTGGCTTTGAAACGGAGATGAGCACCACCACCTAGAGTCGGGAACGACTAGCACAATGTGCGAGGGGAACCTTTACCTTTACTTTAAACTTTGTGTGAGCCACATTGGTGTCATGGTAATGGCGTCAGAGTAAAAAAAAAAAACCCAGAAGACCCTGAGTTCCAGTCCTGCTTTGAGCACAAAGCTGACTTTGCATGTTTGGCCCAATCATTTTCTCTCAGTGCTATCCATTCCTAGCTGGAAACCAGAAAACGGCATCTACTAAGTCAGGCACTTTTTTAAAAAAAATTGATTTATATGCCGCCCTTCTCCGGAGACTCAGGGCGGCTTATAATGCGTTAAGCAATATACAAACTTTAAAAAATATACAAACTTTGGTATATTTATACAAAGTCAGCTTATTGCCCCCACAAACTGGGTTCTCAATTTGCCTACCTTAGAAAGGATGGAAGGCTGAGTCAACCTTGAGCCTGGCGAGATTCGAACTTACTAATTGCAGGCACTTTTATTTAGTTCAATTTATATGCTGCCTTTCTCCGGAGACTCAGGGCGGCTTACAATGCATTTAAAAAACCATTATAAAAATATTAAAATATTAAAATATTAAAACCCATTCACACCATTCATGGCCGGATCTCACAAGATCGCAACAGCGAGATCAACAGCCCCAGGCCTGCCGGAAAAGCCAGATCTTCACTGCTTTTAGGAAGGCCAATAGGGTGGGGGTAGTCTGGACCTCAGGAGGTAACTGGTTCCAGAGAGCTGGGGCAGTCACAGAGAAGGCCCTCCTCCGCGGGCCCATCAGCCGGCATTATTTAGCTGACGGGACCCGGAGGAAAAATTTTGAAATCTTTTCAAAAGATTACAGATCTGAAATTCAATGTCAGGCTTGAAAGACCAGGTCCACATGGGTAGTGTGTTAGGGTTCCAAGTAATACACCCATAGCAAACAAAATTTAATTGGCAGGTAGTTCTAATTAAACTGATTTATTGCTACTCATGCAATCTTCTCAGCTAAGGGTTAGCACCTGCTAGGAGTTAGATGAGGGTCAACGACACTCAAGGGAAATTAGACTTGCCGTATTTTTCGGAGTAAAAGATTCACCTTTTTCCCAAAAAAAAGAGGGCGAAAATCTGGGTGCGTTTTATACTCCAAATGTAGCCCCGCCCAGCTTCTCAAACGGAGGCTTTCAGAGGCAGATTTTTTTTTTTCTGAAAAGGAGTTTCAGAAGTTTCAGAGGCAGAAAAAAAGCAAAAAAAAAAAGCAAGGCACAGAGTTCACAACCAAGGAACCTGTTGCTAAAATTCACCTCTGGGAACAGCTGATTGGGGGTATTCCGGAAGGCTGATCCATCTGCCAATCAGCTTTTTTCTTATTTTCCTCCCCAAAAATTAAGGTGCGTCTTATACTCCAAAAAATACGGTAGCTCTCTCGTGGCTACGTAGGGATTCTAGGCTGATCCCTCTTTTAACCCCACCTCCACATTCTGCCATTCCTTCCTCTACATTCAACCAGAGAATGTATCCTGAGTTCACCGGCCTCATCTCAGCAGCAAAGGTGTCTACAGGTTTGATCCAATAAGTCAAAATGGAGTCCAAAAACAGTGAGATCAATTTTGGCCACCAAATGAGAAGAGAGGACTCCTTGGAGAAGACCCTGATGTCGGGATAGATAGGAGGCAAAAAAAAAAGAGAGAGGGACGGCAGAGGATGAGATGGTTAGATAGTGTCATTGACACAATGAATATGAATTTGGGCCAACTCTGGCAGATGTGAAGGACAGAGGGGTCTGGTTTACGATGATCCATGGAGCCACAAAGAGTCAGACGTGAACCACGGCAGCAAAGATTAGCTTTTTCAATTGGCAGTTTGAGTGGAAGGAAATGTGATTTTTCTGCCCACCTGAAATTCTAATTTAAGAAACCTTAACATCCTAACTGGGAAATCCTGTTGGAAAACCCAACTCCCGAACTGGGAAATTCGGGGCACCCAGAGAAATCAATTCAGAACAATTGAAGGGGGAAGGAAAGCATCAGTCCGAGAAATCGAGTTGCGGGGAGACAGGGCTAATGTCCTCAATTTGTTTCTCAGCGAGAAACACAAAGCACAAACCCTAATCCAGCCAAGAACAAGCTGCTAATTGACTTGTCTCCAATTGTTTTGTGTTTTTTTTTTTTTATCCAGCAATTACTACCCACCCAAACAATCTGTGCAAATATGTTGAAGCTTAACAGCACCACCGACAGGAAATCATGGATCTCAAAGGCAAACAGTAGAAAGAAAACATTACAGTGTCTTAGGATAAGAATATTACCCGTAAAAGGGGGAAGGATGATCTTCTCTCCCCTACTTTATAGAATAACAGAGTTGGGTCCTTGGAGGTCTTCTAGTCCATCCCCCTGATCAAGCAGGAGTCCCTATAGCCGTGATGGCGAACCTATGGCACGCATGCCACAGCACACGAGCTGTCACCCAGCTCAGCTTCACCGTGCATGTCTGCACACGCCTCCCGCCGGCCAGCTGATTTTCAGGATGCGTGGGGGGTGGGTTGCATGCAGGAGATGCGCATTCATGCACAGGGAGGTCATATGCATATGGGGGGGTCGGGGATTGTGCGTGCATGCACGGGACAGAGTGCAGCCCTGCCCCCCCCATGGCCCTCCCCCTGACGGACAGTTTTTGGGCCCAGGAGGCTGCAGGGAAGCCTGCTAGGCCAGGGGTGAAATGCTCCCGGTTCAGACCGGATCGCCTGATCCGGTAGCAATGGTAGCGGGTGGTTCAGAGAACCAGTAGCAAAAATCCCTGCGCCTCCCCCCCCCCACCTCTCAGCTGAGAGCTGCGGCTCAGCTGAGTCGCACGATTATCAGAGGCTTTTTTTTTTTTTACTTTTAAAAGCATTTTTTCTACAACCTCTTCCGACGAAAAAATGCTTTTAAAAGTTTTTTTTTAAAAAAAAAGAGCCTCTGATGATCACTCGGCTCAGCTGGGATCCTCAGAGGCTTTTCAAAGCATTTTTTTCTGCAACCTCTTGGCCGAAGAGGTGGTTAAAAAAAAGGCTTTGAAAAGTCTCTGACGATCCCACCTGAGTTGCCTGATCGGCAGAGAGGCTTTTCCAAGCATTTTTTAAAATGTCTCTCTGATGAGCCCAGTTGAATTGCCTGATGGCAGAGAGGCATTTTTTTTAAAAAAAGAAAGAAAGAAAGAAAGAAACCTTTCTGACAATCCCAGCTGAGTTGCCTAATCAGCAGAGAGGCTTTTCCAAGCATTTTTTAAAATGCCTCTCTGACGATCCCAGCTGAGTTGCCTGATCGCCAGAGAGGCTTTTCAAAGCATTAGAAAAAATGCTTTGAAAAGTTTAAAAAAAACAGTTGGCCACGCCCACCCAGTCACATTACCCACCACCACCAAGCCACGCCCACAGAACCGGTAGTAACACATTTTACATTTCACCCCTGCTCCTGATAGAAAAAAAAAGGAATTCCCCCCACCCCACCCCCAAGGAAATACGTGAATGACGAAATTTAGATGTTGCCTACAGAACGTTGATGAAAATAATTTGTTTCCTTCTTGGTCCATTTGGGGAAAAAAAGGAACCGTCCCATTTCCTAAACTCACATAAACCGCATGCTTTCTCCTTTGCAAAAATGTCCAACGCCAAGAACCTTAGGCTGTTTTTTGATTCCGAAAGCTCAGAAACAGAGGTTTTATGCTTGAACAAGAAGACGGAGAGGGGAGGGAAGAAAAGCAATACGCGTGGCACAGAAGTGAGAGCTGATGGCACCCACACGTTCCCATTCTTCTGTGCAAGTTGATCCTGAAAGCTGGCGTTAGCCAAAAACAACATTCTTTGGTTTTAAACAATCTGCAAAAACAATCATTGTCCGTTTCTTGTAATTCAAGACCAGATCCTGAAAGAGGTTGGCGCTTTTTTTTTTGCAGTTTCATCATGCCTGCAGATTATTACGCCCCTCTGAAACATTAAGAAAAATAAATAACCATTATGAAATATTATATATAATGTATTATAAATAACACACATGAAGAACGGGTGCAGGAATTGGGTACAGAGGTGGGTTTCAGCAGGTTCTGACCAGTTCTGGAAAACCGGTAGCGGAAAGTTTGAGTAGTTCGGAGAACCGGTAGTAAAAATTCTGACTGGCCCTGTCCCCATCTATTCTCTGCCTCCTGAGTCCCGGCTGATGGGGAGGAAATGGGGATTTTGCAGTAACCTTCCCCTGGAGTGGGGTGGGAATGGAGATTTTACAGTATCCTTCCCCTGCCATGCCCACTGAGCCATGCCCACCGAGCCATGCCATGCCCACCGAGCCACACCCACAGAACCTGTTAAGGAATATGCGCAGAGTAACCCTTGAGTAGCAAGGTTGTGCACATGAGAAACGGCTGCGAGTGATTGTGACTAAGCACTGTCAATACACAGACACACTGAGTTGTGATATTCTTTTACTTTTAAGAAAAAGTAAAGCAAAGTCCAATAAACAATCCAGGTCATACACAGATAAAGATAGTTAAATTGTCAATCCAGGGATCTTCCAAGAAAAAGTCTTCTTACCAGTTGTTGTAGTCATATGCAATAAAACAGTTCTTTTTGGAGTTGCAAACAGGAACAAGTACAGCAGTAAAACAATCAGTAGAACAGTAGAAAATAAGTAGCAATGATCAATCAGTGATCATGCAGAGAGAACAGGCACAGAGGAGCAGAGATAGCAATAATAATGTAATAAGAAAAAATAAGCCATGATTCAAGCTTCCTCTTAAATACGTTGGCTACAGAGCTAGCCAATCAGAATACATTATGATGCAATACAGCATTACAGTCTTAAAGCTATACATTACATTTTGACTGCAAACATGCATTGATGGTTTATATATATTGCCAACCCAACCAGTTAAGCAATAGCCATTCCCTAACAGAACCAGTAGTAAAAAAAATTTGAAAACCACTACTGATTCGGTATGTCTAGTCTAGTGAAAAGAAAGACCAGGGGTGACATGATAGCAGTCTTCCAATATTTGAAGGGCTGCCACAGAGAGGAGGGGGGTCAACCTATTCTCCAAAGCACCTGAAGGCAGGAAAAGAAGCAGTGGGTGGAAACTGATCAAGTAGAGATTCAAACGGGAAATAAGGAGAAATTTCCTGACAGTGAGAACAATTCAGGGTGGATAAAAATCAATGATTTTTTTTAAAAAAAAATAAAAAAAATCAGATTTTTTTTATTTAAATTGGATTTTTTTTTATTTTTATCGAATTTATTTTAATAAAAAACTTTTGGGGTAAAAATCTATCATAATATAGTTTTCTATTTAAGATACATAAATAATTTAGCTTATTCAGCATGAAATGGAGCTTAGTTATGTAGCAGGAGGCTGTATATTTTGCAACACTGGGACTATCGGTGAGTCAACAGTGGGTCAAAGGAGTAGCAGAGATGACAGTTGCTCTTTAAAAATTATGATTTAAATCGAGTTGATTTAAAACAAGCCTTTTTACTAGTGATTTAAATCGTGATTTAAATTGTGATTTAAAGCAACTCGATTTAAATCAAATCCACCCTGGAACAATTAATCAGAGAAACTGGCTTGGCTCCAGAAGTTGGGAATGCTCCAACACTGGAAGTTTTTAAGAAGAGGTTGGATAACCATTTGTCTGAAGTGGTGTAGGGTTTCCTGCCTGAGCAGGGGGTTGGACTAGAAGATCTCCAAAGTCCCTTCCAACTCTGTTATTATGTTAATAATGCCACATTCTGAAACAGGGTGAAAAATAATGGAGATCTGAGTATAAATCATTTTAGTTAAGAGAACACACACATTGTTTCAAGGGAAAATCTAAATCTAAAGTTCTAGGATTTTGGAAAGCAGCATAATACAGTTCCTTGTGTTTAGTGACTGCAATTGCGACCAATAACTCAGTCGTTAAGCAAAGTGGTCGTTAAATGAAACTAAGACTACACATACACTCTTACTTCAGCCTTCCTATAGTTTACAGACCTAGAAAGGTTGTAAATGCGAGGACTGGTCTTAAAGTTACTTTTTCATTTCAACTGTCGTAAACCAAGATTACCAGTAGCTGCCCATTTCCACATTGTGCTAAGCCAAACTGCAATTCTTTTAAGTTTGGCACAGCTTGCTTTGCAATGTTAGGCAGTTCCGGTGTACCCAATAAACCCTGTTTATATATCTATATTTTATTTTATATTTCGCACACGTTCAAATGCCCTTCTCGCCAAAAATGGTATAAAATAAATAAGAGCCCATCATAAAAAAAACTAACAATTAAAAAAAGAACCATTCGACAGTTGCCAAATACAGAGAAGCGCAGAGGAGTTATTATCATCGTATAGGCAATGCAGCCATCTCACTAATTAAAATAATCCACAGTTTAAGAACACATCCCAACTTAGTCAGAGACAACCTTAAAGGACTTCATTAACCTGACATTCAGTGTCGTAATTTTGTGGGATTTTGTGGGTGTTGTAAGCATTTCCCCTTAACGTTCTCGAGCTGACAAGAAAAATCGCTTCAATCTTGATGCTCTCATTGAGTCAAGCAAAATCCAAGTCAAACATCAAAAGATGCTTTTGGATTGCCACTGCCTTAACCTTATCTCCTGCCTCTTTTAATTTGGTCTTCCTACTTCTCAGTATTTGTTTACCATGCTCCAAGTTCGGGAAAATCAGGAAGTCCAGGCAGTTCAAAGGAATATCAAGGTTTATTGCAAGCGTGCATGTGCTCTCTGCAAGAACCTGAACTACTAACTGCCAAAGGAAATTGGCGGTAGATAAAAGAGTTAATGGAATTCAAGGTGGGTTGGACTTAAATCTCTTGTGGGCAGGAAGGGACTCAAGACTAATGACGTGTTTGACACACACACTCTCAGGCTCAGCCTGGTTGTCTCCTACATATTCTCAGTAAAATGTCTCCATCCAATATATTAAGTTGATGACTGAAAGGGCAACCCCACCTCTCCCCTGCTCCCTTCCTCTCCATCTCCTAATTATAATTTTTTTTATTGTAATTTCCAATTTCATTGTTTTAGAAATACTTATCTTTTATGATAAGGTACGAGACCGCCTTCTGCCACCAGTAGCCTCTAACCGACCAGTTCGCTCCCATAGAGAGGGGCTCCTCAGGGTGCCGTCGGCCAAACAATGTTGACTGGCGGCCCCCAGGGGGAGAGCCTTCTCTGTGGGGGCACCTGCCATCTGAAACGAGCTCCCCCCAGAGATACGGAGGATCCAAGACTTATGCATCTTCCGCCACGCCCTAAAAACATTTTTATTCCAACAGGCTGGTCTGGCCTAACTCTCCCTTTTAAATTGGGTTTTAAATGTTTTTACATAAATTGGATGTCTTAAATTTGTTTTTTGAGCCCAAATTATTTAATCTATTTTTAATAGCTTTTAACTTTTGTATGTTATTTGTATTTTTATCTTGGCTGTTCACCGCCCTGAGTCCTCCGGGAGTAGGGCGGTATACAAATATGATAAATAAATAAATAAATAATATAAATAAAGTAAGTTAAGGCAAGACAAGGGTAAGGTAAATGTTGTGGCCCGCCAGCAGCCTGCGTGGATCGTGGCCGATTCCGACAATGAGGAGGCTGGTGTGGTGTCACGCCAGTAGCCTGTGCAGACGGCGCTCGAGTTGGACAGCAAGGAGGCTGAAGAGGATGTGGTGCCAGAGGCAGAGACTCAGCCAGGGCCTTCAGAACCTCCAGAGGCTCCTTCAAGTGGAGAGAGCGAAGTGGAGGAGCCTCTCCTCAATGCTCGAGCACGCAGGGCTGCCAAAAGGCAGGAGTGGCTACTCAGGAGGAGGAGGTCTACTTGAGAGTAGGGCTTGAGGATAATTGGCCATTCCCTTAGCCTATTTAAGTCGCACGCAGCTAGTGCTTTCTTGCTAGAAACAACATCTCATTACTACAGAGTATCTTGGAGAGCGAGCGACTTCTCTCATCTGGTTTTCTGGGCTGACTGCTAACCTTTGTCGGACTTTGTTCTTAATAACTTTGATAAGGATCCTTTGCACGGGAAGCCTGCATTCTTGAAAGGCGTTTGTTTGGAATTAAACAGTGTTTGCGAAGCTTGGTGTGTGTCACATTCTCTGGGAATCCGAAGCTTGGGGAGAACAGTAAGATAACCTTTATTGTCATTTTTTGCTCAGGGCACAGTGGCACACATTAGCAATGAAATTCTGTGGCCTGCTCTCAAAAGTGTACACATCCATAACACACATAATACACATGCTATATACATACGTATGCACATACCTATGCCAGGGGTGTCAAACTCAAGGTCTGTGGGCCAAATTCAGCCCACAAAGTGCTTAGATGTGGCCCAGGGGGCCACCCTGGAAACAGCGAAGGACCAGCCCACCAGCAAAAACGGAGCTTGGGAGGGCTCAAGAAAAATATTATTGATCACCACTTCCTTTGGCTGGGCCATATCGATCACTCGGATTCTCTTGCTTTTCTATTTTCAGTTTGCACATCTGGGAGTAAGCGCCACAACTTGGGCTTTTAATCAATACGGACCAATTTGGAGAATGAATTCATCGGAAACCAGAGTAAAAATAAGACTAATCAAAAGGCTTTTGGGAGGGGGGCTAATTCACCAAGGGCCAGTGACGCAAGATTACATAAAACATGGAGCTCAATTGATCGTACTCACCGTTCTATGTGCATTCCCTAAAAAATAGGATACATAATATGGTATTCTGATGTATAAGTCATCGGCTCTGGAAATTAAGAAAACGGGGTCACTGTTCTCTCACTTCCTGAATGAATTTTGTATCGAATATATAACTGATTTCTAGCCTGGTGCCTTTAATCACCCCATCAACCTGTATAGAGGGATCCCTATGCGGAAGATAAATACATAACAGACTTGGAAGGGACCTTGGAGGTCTTCTAGTCCAACCCCCTGCTCAAGCAGGAGACTCTATACCAGTGATGGTGACCCTTTTCGGCCCAAACTGGAACGCACGCAATGGAGCACAAGAAACTCGAAGACCAGCTGGCTGGCGCACACATGCACCTGGTCTTTAAGGTTTCCGGCGCGCATGTGCACCAGCCAACTGTTCTTCGGGTTTCCGGTTCTCCAGCGCACGTACATTCCGGCATGGGCCCTCGGTGCCAAAAAGGGCACCGAGCATCACTGCTTCTTCTGGAAACCAGAAGAACAGCTGGCGATGGTGCGCGTGCCCACACAGGGCTCTGATCGCCACCACAGCCCTATACCATTTCAGACAAGTGGCTGTCCAGCTCCTCTTCTTGAAAACCTCCAATGATGGAGCACCCATAGCTTCTGGAGGCAAGTTCATTGTTCTCACCGTCAGGAAATTTCTCCTTAGTTCTAGGTTGCTTCTCTCCTTGATGAGTTTCCACCCGTTGCTTCTTGTGCTGCCTTCAGGTACTCTGGAGAATAGTTTGACTCCTTCTTCGTGGCAATCCCTGAGATATTGGAAGACTGCTATCATGTCACCCCTAATCTCTCTTTTCACTAGACTAAAGGTTCCCCTCGCACATATGGAAAATGAGATTTTTTAGGAAATATTAAAAGGGCAGAATGTTTCCCCTAAGTGGGAGGCAGAAACTCATCCCCACCACCACCACCTTTATCAATTGGCCATTAAGGCCTGGGCCAGTCTATTCTACCTCCATCAGGCACAGCCCAAAGCCCTTTCATTACATCATCACCCAGCACAAGTCAACCAAGCCTGGGACTCAAAAAGACAGCCTACAAAGTTACTCCTGCATGGTCCCATGGGAGTCTGACAACCAATCAGAACACAAGCTCAAATTCAAAAGCCCAGAGAGGGTATAAAACTCAGACACTCTCAGCAACTCTTCCCTTTTTTTTTTTTTTTTTTGCTAAAGATCTTCAAGGTATGTGATCCTGTCCACTATTAAAACCATCTTTCCAAGCAGCCACCATGTTTCCAGTGTCTTTCTCCCCACTTGGAACTGAACCTAGAAGGACATTTCTTCCAACAGCTCCGTACCTCTTGGAGCATATTGCCCACCTCAGGGTTTAACCCCCTAAAAAGGTAAAGGTAAAGGTTCCCCTCACACGTATGTGCTAGTCGTTCCTGACTCTACAGGGTGGTGTTCATCTCCGTTCCAAAACCGAAAAGCCAGCACTGTCCAAAGATGTCTCTGTGGTCATGTGGCCGGCATGACTCAACGCCAAAGGTGCATGGAACACTGTTACCTTCCCACCAAAGGTGGTCCCTATTTTTCTACTTGCATTTTTTACCTGCTTTCGAACTGCTAGGTTGGCAGAAGCTGGGACAAGTCACGGGAGCTCACCCCGTTACGCGGCATTCGAACCGCTGAACTGCCAACCTTTCGATTGACAAGCTCAGCATCTTAGCCGCTGAGCCACCGTGGCATTCACAAGACTAGACAAACTCAATTCCAGCAACCGGTCTTCATATGTTTTAGTCCCGTAATCATCTTTGTTGCTCTTCTCTGCACTCTTTCCAGAGTCCCCACATCTTTTTTATAATATGTTGACCAAATCATCCACAGATGGCCACATAGATACCCACAGACGTGTTTGTACAATACTCACCCCTCATCCTCTGAATTGTAAAGCAACCGACTCTAACTGCCCATGTCAAGGTCCAAGAAGAATAAAGTCAACAGAAGAACCGAACAAGCTGGGTCTTTAAAATAAAGAGAGGTTGGCTTGAGGAAGATGTTCCTTCAAATCCTGAATCCCGCAGAGATAATTACCAAGAGTTCCTTCCCATGGAGAAAGAAAACCCAACCTGCCAATCACAGCAGAGAAACACGGTCCAGATTTTTTTTTTTTTTTGAAGGGAAGTCATGCTTTGTTTTGTTGTAACACTACAGATCCAGACAAGCCGTTTTCAGATCACTCTCCAGCACGCGTAGGAAATAATGGGATATTAATGAAAACATAACAGGCTGTCAGGATTTAACAGAATGCCTCTCTTGATTATTTCCATGCTTTCATCAGGACCCATTTGTCAGCCGTCGTAATGAGGAACAGACTGTTTCATCGCGCTAAGAAGAATGAGTTTTTGTTCTGGTCCTCTTGTTGTTGATCGTGATTGGAAAAGGATAACATGCGTTCGTTTTCATTGACCCTGGTAAATCGGTGTGGTCTCTCTCTCTTTCTCCCTCTCGGGCAATGAGAATGGAATGGAATGGAATGGAATGGAATGGAATGGAATGGAATGGAATAGAATAGAATAGAATAGAATAGAATAGAATAGAATAGAATAGAATAGAATAGAATAGAATAGAATAGAATAAATAGAATAGAATAGAATAGAATAGAATAGAATAGAATAGAATAGAATAGAATAGAATAGGATGTTCTGTCCCTGTCTCACACATGCACACAAACAGTCAGCCAGGGGTTAAATAAAACTTGCAGACAATAAATTCCTTCGATAACAGGATTGGCAGCAACCCAGTAGCTGCTTGCCAAGAACTTACTCACAGAGGGAGGTGTTCCTCCTCCGTCAGATAAACCAAAACAAATACACAAAGTCAAAGAATTGTCAAGTCCAGTCCGTATTAAATCCAAGGCAGGCAGATAACGTAGTTTCAGAGATACAATGCAACTCGCTAGTTGTTTAGTTTTGTCTGTCACAGAGCCTGAATGGCCACCACACCCCCTTTTATCCCCTGTGGGGTGTGGTCCAGTGACTCAGCTTAATCTCTGGCATGCCTCCTTTTCTGCTACATGCGTTTGTCTCTCCGACGCTGGCGTGGATCCAGCCAAGACTTATCCCCATCACTGTCCAACTGCGACTGTTCGGAGATACCTGGCTCCTAGCCAATCTCTTCTCCCTCGGGAGACACCTGAGGCATTGCCAGAGAGGAGGGTCCTGGAGAGGGAGGCCTGGCCAACTCCTCTCCTTCACCTTCAGGGTCTTCTCCCTCCGATAAGACGAGCTCGGGGGTCGGAGTCACAACAATAGAATAGAATAGAATAGAATAGAATAGAATAGAATAGAATAGAATAGAATAAAGAATAGAATAAAATAGAGACCCGGCGACCAGGTGGTGGTAGACGCATGAGCATTTAGCGAAGCTAAACTAGGGCGATGGCTCGCATGCCCACAGAGAGGTTCACCGTCACGGGTCTAAGACTTGGTTATCAAGCCATCGCTATTTTGCCTTGTTCAGTAAATCCCGGTTGACTTCCCTCTGCTTATAGATTAGAAACCTGGATCCCTTAACACTCCATTAGCCCCTTAAATACCTCTCCATATTTTTTCTTTATGAAACTGCCAACCTAAATAGGACAAACACGGAATCAAACTCCAAGCAAAATAACCAAGAGTAGCTCCCATCGCGTATTACTCCATTATAGCTGTGCCTCTGTGCTTTTAAGAAGGCTGCTCAAATTCCTCGGCTTTCCATCACGAGCAAATAAAAAGGACAATTCTGGGGAGGTGGGGGAAAGGCAACCCTCCTTTGCTGTCAGCAGAATGTAATTGCAATATTCTTTTAAAAAAAGAAAGAAAGAAAAACACCGTTTTTAAAGGGCAAGGAAGGCCGGTTTCCATTTTTCAAGAAAAACCCTGCCATCCCCGAGAACGGCGGCCTCAAAGTAATTTAACAGAAACCTGAACAGTGACTGAATTAAAAATTCAAGCGGCATAACAAAACAACATATTTATTTCACTGTGGTTGTTTTTTTTTTTCCAAGAGCTTCCACCATTGCAGGGGAAGCGAATGGCTTATTCCCTTCACCCAGAAGAAGTACAGAGGTTAACTTGCATTTAATTGGGATTAGTGTTAATTTCACAGGATTGAGGAAGGCGCAATATGTCTTCTGCACATGACAATCGTTCTTTTGGCAGCTTCTAATGCAGCTGCCTCTGGTTTCACAACTCCTTCCTGCCTTCAAATTCTCCAGTAAGAAACGTTTAGGGGAAGGCGATGGCTCAGTGGCTAAGACACTGAGCTTGTTGATCGAAAGATCGGCAGTTCGAATCCCTAGTGCT
This sequence comes from Arizona elegans, assembly GCA_022577455.1. NCBI lineage: Eukaryota > Metazoa > Chordata > Lepidosauria > Squamata > Colubridae > Arizona > Arizona elegans. The sequence continues at coordinate 11,357,961 of JAKOOJ010000022.1, read as the reverse complement.
GTGTAACGGGGTGAGTTCCCGTTACTTGTCCCAGCTTCTGTCAACCTAGCAGTTCGAAAGCAGGTAAAAAATGCAAGTAGAAAAATAGGGACCACCTTTGGTGGGAAGTTCACATCGTTCCATGCGCCTTTGGCGTTGAGTCATGCTGGCCACATGACCACGGAGACGTCTTCGGACAGCGCTGGCTCTTCGGCTTTGAAACGGAAATGAGCACCGCCCTCTAGAGTCAGGAACAACTAGCACATATGTGTGAGGGGAACCTTCACCTTTACCTTTAAGAAACATTTGCAAGATGCGTAGAATTGATTCTGGGTAAAAAAAAAAAAAGAATTGATATAGCGGTAGTCCTTGACTTACAATCATTCATTTAGTGACCCTTTCAAGTTACAATGGCACTGAAAAAAGTGACTTATGACAGTTTTTCACACTTATGACTGTGGCAGCATCTCCATGGTCATGTGATTTAACATCTGGATGCTTGAGAAGTGGTTCGTATTTATGACGGTCGCAGCGTCCTGGGTGGGATCCCCTTTTGCAACCTTCTGATGAGCAAAGTCAATGGGGAAGCCAGATTCCCTTAACGATGCTGTTACTGACTTAACGACTGCAGTTCATTCACTTTTAAAACCGTGGAAAGGAAATGGGACGAAACTCATGTCTCGCTTAACAACAGAAATGTTGGGCTCAGTTGCGATCGTAAACTGAGGTTTCCCTGTATTACTGAGGGAACAGACGTCAATAGAAACTCAAGCATATAGAACAGTGATGGCTAACCTTTTTTTTCCTTGGATGCCAAAACGCGCTCACACATGCTATCACACCCATAATGCAATGCCCCCTACACGCCTCGACCCCCTGTGCAGGCAGACCTCCACGCGCTCCCCCACCCTCCCCCCACGCATGCTAGAGAAAGAGAGAGAGATGGATGGATGGATGGATGGAGGATGACGGATGATAGATAGATAGATAGATAGATAGATAGATAGATAGATAGATAGATAGATGATAGATAGATAGATGATAGATAGATAGATAGATGATAGATAGATAGATAGATAGATAGATAGATAGATAGATGATAGATAGATAGATGATAGATAGATAAATAGATAGATAGATAGATAAGATAGATAGATAGATAGATAGAGATAGATAGATGGATGATAGATATGAGAGAGAGATGGATGAGAGATGATAGATGAGAGATGATAGATAGATAGATAGATATAGATAGATAGATAGATAGATAGATAGATAGATAGATAGATAGATGATAGATAGATAGATGATAGACAGACAGATAGAGATAGATAGATGATAGATATGAGAGAGAGATGGATGATAGATGAGAGAGATGATAGATGATAGATAGGTAGATAGATAGATAGATAGATAGATGGGACGATGGATGATGGACAATAGACGATAGACGTTAGATGATACACAGATAGACAGACAGACAGACAGACAGATAATAGATAGATGATAGATACAGATAGATGATAGATATAGATGATAGAACGTGTGTTTTTGTTTTAATTTTGTATTTGTAATGTACACTGAAGATGTCATTTAATTTCGTTGTACGAGGTGCAATGACAATAAAGTAAACTAAAAAGAAACATCTAGGATTACCTCTAAAGTAGGGATGGTGACCCCCATACCTTTTTTTGATTTCTAAAGCATCTCCAAGAAAGGAAAGGGTCAAAAAAACAATAATGGGCATGCTTTATTTCTGGATGAGTGAGGTGGGGTTAGGATACCGGCCCAGCTGTGCTAAGCCTGGGCGGGGGGGGCCACGGAGCTGCTGGAAGTGATGTGTCTCTATGGCCGACATCTGCTTCAAACAGAGTGCTTCCTACCTGCTGTTCTCGGCTTGGGGTTTTTGTGTTTTTTTTTTTTTTTTGTTTTTTTTGAGAGAGACGTTCAACAATAACAAGTTCCTTAAAAGTTTTGTTTTGTTTGCAGTGTTCTAGCTTTTTTGCCTGCAGGGTGATTTTGTTGCATTCGGCCGCCAAACCGTTTGTGTATTTTTCAAAGGAAATCTGGGCTGGAAGCCTGAAGAGCCAGTGAGCAAATTATTCCTAATAAGGAAGTTTGTTCCTATGTCAGGCTTGCTTGGGTGATGGAAATCTCGTCTTTCCCTCCCTCCCTCTTAATATCTAAATATCTAAATATCTAAATATCTAAATATCTAAATATCTAAATATCTAAATATCTAAATATCTAAATATCTAAATATCTAAATATCTAAATATCTAAATATCTAAATATCTAAATATCTAAATATCTATCATCAATCTATTCTATACAATTGAATTGAAAACCCCTGATGATGCATTAATATCGCGCTATACCCGTGATGGCGAACCTATGGCACGCGTGCCCAACGTGCCACGCAAAGCCATGTCACCCGGCACGCACGGCTTTGCCGGTTTCTGGCACACACGATGATCAGCTGTCCTTCATGTGTGTGGCAGAGCCAAAAACCGGTGTGCACATGCGCGCCAGCCAGCTGATTGTCAGGTGCTCATGTGCGCCCGAACCTGGAAGTTCGGCTTTTGCAGAGCGTGATCCCTTCCCACGCGGGGCAGTGCCGAAAACCGGCCTCCGCTTTTTCGGAGCGTGGCCCTGACAAGCGGACATGCATGCATTTCCGCGTGACCTTTTCGACACTCGGTGCCAAAAAGATTTGCCATCACTGCACTATACAAAAGAATTCAATATAGTTACTGCTCTGGGATAGAAGCTGTTTTTCAGCCTATTTGTCCTTGTTTTTAGTGTCCTGTACCGTCTGCCAGAGGGTAATAGTTCAAAAAAAAAAGGGTGTATTTCCAATGGAAGGGGTCCCCTAGAATAAGAGGACTTCTCCAAAAAAAAAAAAAATCTTTCTTATACTTACCCATTCTGAAAACCATTGACTGAAGTGAAGAGCCTTGATAGTACAGTGGTTTAGTGCACCCTGTTATTAACACAGCTGCCTGCAATTTCTGCTGGTTCGAATCTCTCCAAGGCTCAAGGTTGACTCAGCCTTCCATCCTTTCTAAGGTAGGTGAAATGAGGACCCAGTTTGTGGGGGCAATAAGCTGACTTTGTATAAAATATACAAAAGAATGAAGGCTATTGCTTAACGCATTGTAAGCCGCCCTGAGTCTCCGGAGAAGGGCGGCATATAAATCAAATTGAAAAAAATAAATTAAAAAAAAGTGCATGCATAAAGTCTACGACCAGCTAAATACCATTTCTCTGAAAATAAGACCTAACCGGAAAATAAGCTCTAGCATGATTTTTCAGGATGTTCGTAATATAAGCCCTAGTCCCCAAAATAAGCCCCAGTTAAGATCATCAAGCAGATGGACGCATTTAGTACCGTATTTTCCTGAAAATAAGACCTAACCGGAAAATAAGCTCTTGTATGATTTTTCAGGATGTTCGTAATATAAGCCCTACCCCAAAAAATAAGCCCCAGTTAAGATCATCAAGCAGATGGGTGCATTTAGTACCGTATTTTCCTGAAAATAAGATCTAACCGGAAAATAAGCTCTAGCATGATTTTTCAGGATGTTCGTAATATAAGCCCTACCCCAAAAAATAAGCCCCAGTTAAGATCATCAAGCAGATGGGTGCATTTAGTACCGTATTTTCCTGAAAATAAGACCTAACCGGAAAATAAGCTCTTGTATGATTTTTCAGGATGTTCGTAATATAAGCCCTACCCCAAAAAATAAGCCCCAGTTAAGATCATCAAGCAGATGGGTGTATTTAGTACCGTATTTTCCTGAAAATAAGACCTAACCGGAAAATAAGCTCTTGTATGATTTTTCAGGATGTTCGTTCGTAATATAAGCCCTACCCCCAAAAAATAAGCCCCAGTTATTATCATCAAGCAGACGGGCGCATTTAGTACCGTATTTTCCTGAAAATAAGCTCTAACCAGAAAATAAGCCCTAATGTATCTTTTGGAGGAAAAAATTAATATAAGACCCAGTCTTATTTTCGGGGAAACACAGTAATAATAATTTAAAAAAAACAGACAAGTGCATTTGCTACAAGCAATCTGGAGCTAATGCTAGCTTCTCTAAGATCAAAGCAAAAAGAAAAAAGAAAAGAAAAGGATTTCATTGCAGGTCATCATAAAGAAATTTGAATTACAGTTGGGTTACAGAGAGCGCTAAGCTCTCGACTCCCTGGCCGAGAGGAACAAAAGGAGACAGAAAACTGGTTCTTCGTGAAACAGCACATCCACAAGTAGAGTTGTTTTTTTTTAATATTACACCAGCTGCTTGCATACCTGACAGTTTGCCAGCTATGTTTTAGCACCAGCCTATATCCTGTATGACCGAACAGGGAAGGCGTGTTGAGCTGCCTCCTTCGCAGCTTCTGTTCTCTTTGATCGTGGAGCCCTTTGGATATAGCCCCGACTTTGACCTAAATCAAAACTCCTAACTTCACATCCTCCTCTGGGTTCTCCATTAGATGGTTTCAGAAGGCCACAGGCATTCTTGGGATCATACGGCTGGAAGGGACCTTGGAGGTCTTCTATCTAGACCGATCCCCTGCCCAAGGCAAGAGTCCTCGTTTCATTCCAGACTAATGGCTCCCCAAAACTTTTCTTGAAAACCTCCAGCTATGGATCCACCCCAGGGTGGATAAAAATCAATGATTTTTTTTAAAAAAATCCAAAAAAAATCAGATTTTTTTTTTATTTAAATTGGATTTTTTTTTTATTTAAATTGGATTTTTTTTTTATTTAAATTGGATTTTTTTGATTTTTATCGAATGTATTTTAATAAAAAACTTTTGAGGTAAAAATCTATCATAAGATACATAAATAATTTAGTTTATTCAGCATGAAATGGAGTTTAGGTATGTAGCAGGAGGCTGTATATTCTGCAACACTGGGACTATCAGTGAGTCAACAGTGGGTCAAAGGAGTAGCAGAGATGACAGTTGCTCTTTAAAAATTAGGATTTAAATCGAGTTGATTTAAATCAAGCCTTTTTACTAGTGATTTAAATCATGATTTAAATTGTGATTTAAATCAACTCGATTTAATTCAAATCCACCCTGGATCCACCCACAACTGTTTCACTGATCCAACCTCAGAAATTCCTCCTTATTTCCAGGTTGGATCTCCCATCTTGAAGAGCTTCCACCCATACTTGTCTTCCCCTCAGATCAGGGGTCAGCAACCTGCGGCTCTGGAGCCGCATGTGGCTCTTTCACCCCTCTGCTGCAGCTCCCTGTCACTCAAAATATGCGTCACAACTGCCAATGTGCGATACCCAACGGCACGCAATTTATTGAGCTTTTCAACCCCTGGTAGGCCAACCATGGATAAATCCAAGAAAAGAAACGTTTCCGAAGAAAACAGAACGTTTAATTCACTCCTCTTTTGTTTCCTATGGGAGGGGCCAATCACTTCCAAGGTGTTGCTTTACTCCCAAGTTGACCCTGCTTTCTTAGTTGTTCTTGTCGTCTGGCAGCTCTGCGCATGTGCACACTGGGAACAGGCTCCAGCTGTTCCTCCGCCTCATTGCTGTCTCTCTGCCTCCAACGCAGAGCCCTTGTCTGAGCTTTCCCCAGCCCCCAGGACTGGTCCATGTTCCTCCCCAACCTCCTTACTGTCTGACTCGGGCTCCGCTGGCTGCCGGCAGGTCACAAAAGGCTGAGCTTCTTACTTAGTTTGGCCAATTAAATAAAACCCAGAATTAGATAACATTTTTTAAAAAAATCATTCACATGTTCATATGTTTAGCCCCGCCTGTTGGAACATGACCACCCCCCCAGCCACACCTACCCAGCCGGTCATTAGAGCAGAGAACCAGTTGCTAAAAAACAACGGGAACCACAAAACCCTTTTGACATCCCTCTCTCCCTCCCTCTCTCTCCCCCGCGCTCTCTGTATCTCTCTATGTCTGTCTCTCTCTCTCTCCCCCTCTCTCTGTATCTGTCTATCTCTGCCCCGGCCGCTTCTCCATTCTCCACCGTCGCCCTTACCTTCTCAGGCCAGGCGAGGAGTGACTGGGAGGGGAGGGCGAAGGGTGGGGCCAGCCAGTGGTGAGATCATCCAACAGGGAGCCACAGCAGAGGGCCCAAAGAGCCACATGGGGCTCCAGAGCCACAGGTTACAGACACCTGTGCTAAACCATGACCAATCACACTTGCCTAGGTTGACACAACCACCCAATATTAAGCAAAGCTTAATGATGGGTTTGTGAATTATGAAAACTGGATGGGCCCTGTTCAGAGGATCTAAAATAGCTATAGTTTGACAAGGGTATCTTTCCTGGCTTGTAGTTCCTTCCCTTCATGTCTACATCCTGAGGACTTATTATTTATCCTATCTCATCTGAAAGGAAACAGACACTGTTTCCGAACTGACTTCATAATGACATAGGCCATTCTGAGTTTCGAAAGTGAAAAATAACATAAAATAAAAAGAACATACAAGAAACAGAGATTGGCTTCTCTTACACAATTTTAATAAATCCATTTTTAACAGTCCTTTGGGTACTGCTGTTATTGGATTCTTCAAGGCCAACACATTTCAGTAGTAATCTGGGTTTCAGACCAGCTGAAGCTCCTAGATCCGTGATGGTGAACCTGGCACGCGGAGCCATATTGGTGGGCACGCGAGCTGAGCTTCGGTGCACATGTGTGCGCCAACCAGCTGATTTTCAGGTCTTCTGGGCCCACCAGAAGTCAGGAAACACACTGTTTCTGGCCTCCGGAGGGTCTCTGAAGGGGTGAGGAAGGCCCGTTTTTCGCTCTATCCAGGCTCCAGGGGCTTTTCTAGGAGCCTGGGGAGAGTGAAAATGGCTTCTCCCACCCCACCCCCTGGAGGCCCTCCGGAGGCTGAAAACGGCCTGCAAAAAGGTTACCCATCACTGTCCTAGATCATCTCCAAAGGCTGCCTGCTGAGATCCCAGCTGAGTTGCCTGATCGTCAGAGGCTTTTAAAAGCATTTTTTTCTGCAACCTCTTAAGGTTGTAGAAAAAATGTTTTTAAAAGTAAAAAAAAAAAAAAATGGCCACTCCCACCCAGTCACATTACCCCACCACTACCAAGCCACAGAACCAGTAGTAACAAATTTTACATTTCACCACTAGCTCAGGCACACATCTAAACCCAAGGAGCCAGGGAAATTATTTCCATGTGCGACTGCCAAGCTGGGAAAGATATCTGACACGTCCCATTTTTAATTTTTTGCAGGGAGTTATGAGCCCTGTTAATTAGATGCCTCATAAAAGCACTACCAGGTAGCGATAATGAATGGTATTCTACTTCTCAGTCCATTGTTATTCATAATGTTGCCACATTCGGTCTAGCAATTATGAGAAGGCATCAGCAAACATGATGTAATGTAATAGAAATGGGTTTTATTAAAAACCTCTCTTCTTTAATATAGTTATTGCGATAGGGATTATTGTAGGTGGCTTTTGGGGAAATTTTCCCTGCCATTGTATTTATGAATGACAAAGGATCTCATGCCTGCATGTGGATCTAAGGCAGGGGTCAGCAACCTGTGGCTCTGGAGCCGTGTGTGGCTCTTTCATCCCTCTGCTGCAGCTCCCTGTCACCAGTCGGCTCCACAATTGATTGGGTTTTTGGTTAGGACAGGTAGAGGAAAAAGGATGGCGCACTAGGAGGAGACTCTATGGTGGGGGAACCTGTTCTGTCCCCAACCCCACGCACACACAGCAACAGACGTTCAGGAGTTAAATATCAAACCAGCCAGCAAAATCCTTTTCCTTATGATAACGGAACTTGGCAACAACTTAGTGGCTGCCTGCCAAGAGTTTATTATTTACAAAGAGGAGAGATAACTTCTCTCTACTTCTGATACATCAAAGGAAAGCAGCTCAATAATTACAATCAAGTCCAGAGATAATCCAGTCTTAAAGCAAAAGTCCGGCAATGCAGAATGGCGTGGAAGCTTTCAGCTTTGTTCGTCACAAGGTTTGACTGGCCACCACGCTCCCTTTTATACCTTGTGGGGTGTGGTCCAGTGACTCAGCCTAATCTCGGGCACACCCTTTCTTCTGTTGTGCGCGCTTATCTCTGTGACGCTGGCGTGGGTCCAGCCAAGACTCATTACCCTCATCACTGTCCATCTGTGGCTGCGTGGACGTGCTTGGCCCTGGCCCTGGCCCTATCTCTTGCCCTTCAGCGGACACCGAAGGCACTGCCAGAGAGGAGGGTCCTGGAGAAGGAGGCCTTGCCAACTCCTCCCCTTCACTCTCGGAGTCCTCTCCTGACGATGACACAGGCTCCGGTAACGGAGCCACAACAGAACCGGACTTCCAGCCAGCTCCAGAATTGAATGGGAGCTTCTGGTTAAGACTTTTGTGGCTCTTTGAGTGTTCAAGGTTGCCAACCCCTGGTCTAAGGCAAGGGTCTCCAACTTGGCAACTTTAAGACTTGTGGACTTCAACTCCCAGAATTTCCCTATCGGCCACAGCCGGCTGGGGAATTCTAGGAGTTGAAGTCCACAAGACTTAACGTCGCCAAGGTTGGAGACCCCTGGTCTAAGGCAAAGCTATAAGAAAAGTTACTTCCTGGTTATTTCAAGGTCATATCGGGACTAGGTTGACATCTCCTACACCTTAATCCATGGCTCGTGATGAAACCACAATTGCCTGTGTTCATGTGGAACACCGAGTCGTAATCTAGTTTTCCAACTACAATGCTTGCATTCACAGAGTCGACTATACACCAAGCAGGGTAGATAAAAATCAAAAAATCAGATTTTTTTTATTTAAATCGGATTTTTTTTATTTTTATCAAATTTATTTTAATAAAAAACTTTTGACGTAAAAATCTATCATAAGATAGTTTTCTATTTAAGATACATAAATAATTTAGTTTATTCAGCATGAACTGGAGCTTAGTTATGTAGCAGGAGGCTGTATATTCCGCAACACTGGGACTATCGGTGAGTCAACAGTGGGTCAAAGGAGTAGCAGAGATGACAGTTGCTCTTTAAAAATTATGATTTAAATCGAGTTGATTTAAATCAAGCCTTTTTACTAGTGATTTAAATCATGATTTAAATTGTGATTTAAATCAACTCAATTTAAATCAAATCCACCCTGACACCAAGTAAGAGAAAGTTATGATTTAGCCCGTTTTGTAAGCCAAGCCAAGAGCATAGGGGGTAACCTCATCTGGCGGGGTGTTCTTGTTTTCCCAGTATTTAGCAAATATAATCCTTGCTGCTGTCAATATATGTAAAACTAAATATGTGGTCCAGTGGTGAAATCCAATTTTTTTTTTACCGGTATTAAGGTCAGAGGTCAGTTCTTAAGCTCCTTTACCTGACCAGGAACAAAACCATCCAACAGATAAAGGCATCTATCTACATTTTATTAACTTATTGATGCAAACATAGCAAAGAGCTCTTGTAAGCTACTTTTCTGAAATCAAGATTCTTCACAGGACTGGCCTATTATTGCTTTTATTCCTGACCAGCCCTCGTTAGCTTCTTGGAATCAGTGCTTTTGTTTTTTCTTTCTAGCAGCTACCAGACTGCCCTCCTCACATCCAGTTCTCAGATTTTGCACTGACATCAGCCTGATTGTTCTGCCATCTCACCTTTCCCACTTTTCTTCAGGTGAGAAGAAAATTGGTCCATTTGCAACCTTCTGACACCTCGTCCGTCTGCCAAGATTGCACTCCTTTCAGCATCTTTCAATTGGAGTTGGAAGACTCGCCCCAAATGTTCTTTTTACCATCTACGAATCCCTTCTTTTTCTTTTGGAAAAGTTTTAGTTTATTCAAGGAAGGTTAAATAGAGTAGAGTGGAGTAGAATAGAGTAGAATAGGAATAGGAATAGGAATAGGAATAGGAATAGGAATAGGAATAGGAATAGGAATAGGAATAGGAATAGGAATAGGAATAGGAATAACAATAGAGTAGAGTAGAGTAGAGTAGAGTAGAGTAGAGTAGAATAGAATAGAATAGAATAGAATAGAACAGAACAGAACAGAACAGAACAGAACAGAACAGAACAGAACAGAACAGAACAGAACAGAACAGTAAAGAATAGAAAAGGAATAGAGGAGAGGGATAGGATAGGATAGGATAGGATAGGATAGGATAGGATAGGATAGGATAGGATAGGATAGGATAGGATAGGAATAGGAATAGGAATAGGAATAACAATAGAGTAGAGTAGAGTAGAGTAGAGTAGAGTAGAGTAGAATAGAATAGAATAGAATAGAATAGAATAGAATAGAATAGAATAGAACAGAAAAGAAAAGAAAAGAAAAGAAAAGAAAAGAAAAGAAAAGAATAGAAAAGGAATAGAGGAGAGGAATAGGAATAGGAATAGGAATAGGAATAGAGGAGAGGAGAGGAGAGGAGAATAGAATAGAATAGAATAGAATAGAATAGAATAGAATAGAACAGAAAAGAACAGAAAAGAAAAGAAAAGAAAAGAAAAGAAAAGAATAGAAAAGGAATAGAGGAGAGGAATAGGAATAGGAATAGGAATAGGAATAGGAATAGGAATAGAAATAGAAATAGAGGAGAGGAGAGGAGAGGAGAATAGAATAGAATAGAATAGAATAGAATAGAATAGAATAGAATAGAATAGAATAGAATAGAATAGAATAGAATAGAATAGAATAGAATAGAATAGAATTCTTGATTGGCCAAGTGTGATTGGACACACAAGGGATTTGTCTTTGGTGCATAAGCTCTCAGTGTACATAAAATGACTAGCACATATGTGCGAGGGGAACCTTTACCTTTACTTTATAGCGAAAAAGTATTTATTGTTGCTTTTTCTTTGTTTTTGTTTTTAAAGGGGCAGTTTCACCCCCATTGCAAAATAGCTGCTGTTTTTTTTTAGGGGGGAGAGATATTTTCTGGTTCGGTTTGGATGGCCAAAGAAAGACGAGGTTTCGTGATATAATGATGCTGTTTTCAGCTTTGGGCAGGATCGGCTCCTGGAAATGAGAGGCTGTCTAAAACCCCGAGCAAGCAATGTTGGTCCTTGGAGAAATTGAATGTGGATGATGAAGATGAACAGCTTAATTTTTGCATTTTACACGGCTGGTTTGTAGGCAAAGTTATTGAGCTGGCCGAGGAATTGGTGGGCCACTAATGCCTGTAGTTTGTATTGCAAATGAAGGGAGGGGAATATCTTTTTTTTACATTTAGGCTGACTAAGCTCCTCATTTCCATCTTTATTGGGAAATATTGGTGTGCTTTTATCTCCACCATCTTATTTCCATTTTTTGTGGGTGGGTGGAAGAAATCGAATGGCTGCAAGGGAGTGTTGAACCTACAACCACAATGGAGCCCCAAATTCCTGTGGCTAAGTGAGACATTTGAGAAGTGAGTTTTGCCCCATTTTACAACCTTTCTTGACACTGTTGTTAAGTGAATCCCTGCAGTTGGTTAAGTTAGTAACACGGTTGTTAAGTAAACCCGGCTTTCTCGTGGAGACTTTGCTTGTCAGCAGATCGCAAAAGGGGGGTCACGTGACACACACACACCGCCGGGGGCACTGTGTCGGTCATAAGTATGAAGCGGTTGCCAAGCCTCTGAATTTTGATCCCGTGATCATGTGGGAAACGCTGCAAAGTTCGTAACTGTGAAAAATAGTCATAAGTCACATTTTTTCAATGCCTTGGTTGTACCTTTGAACGGTCACAAAATGGACTGTTGTAAGTCGAGGATTAACAATGCTAACAGTCAAAGAAAATTGGCGGTAAATAAGAGTCAGTGGAATTCAAGGTGGGCTGGGTTTAGATCAGGGGTGAAATCCAGCAGGTTCTGACAGGTTCTGGAGAACCAGTAGTGGAAATTTTGAGTAGTTCGGAGAACTGGCAAATTCCACCTCTGGCTGGCCCTGGAGTGGGGTGGGAATGGGGATTTTGCAATATCCTTCCTCCTGGAGTGTGGCGGGAATGGGGATTTTGCAGTATCCTTCCCCTTCCATGCCCACCAAGCCACGCCCATAGAACCGGTAGTAAAAAAAAATTGAATTTCATCACTGATTTAGATCTCTTTTGGGTGCGAAGGGACTCGAGACTGATGATGTGTTTGACCCTTCCCTCGGGCTCCGCCTGGTCATCTCCTACAATCTGATAAGAAAGACTGCTGTGCTGTAGGAATTTCCTTCTAATAGAAATGAATGCTTAAGAAGAAAAAAGGATGTATTTTTGAATGTGTTATACAACTAACTTGGAAGTTGTATCTAATCAGACTTGTGTAGGTATTCCATTTGGTACAGCTAGAATAATGATATCAACGGGAACGTATTGGTTTTTTTTTCTGTTAACTATTTTGTTCATAATGTTTATAGATAACCGGCTAACAGTTTGTAGTAGGTTTAATAGTTTAAAATTCTTTCAACTGTTTTGCAAGGGTTGGGAACCCAACATTGCCATATTATATTAATCAGCATTTAACTCGAGAGGAAGTTATGTGTATATCTGTTAGTTTTTGTTTTCCTTTTTTAAGACACTTTCTTTTTAATGTGTTTTTGTGTTTTTTAAAAAATTATTTTGTTCTTTTTTAAAAAAATATATTTTGGCATTTTGTATTTTACAAGTCAAAATTTTGTATTGCACGAGTCAAAAAGAGGGCTGTGAAAATATTTACAGACTTCTCACATCCTGGACATAAATTGTTTCAACTCCTACCCTCAAAACGACGTTATAGGGTACTGCACACCAGAACAACTAGACACAAAGAGAGTTTTTTCCTGAACGCCATCACTCTGCTAAACAAATAATTCCCTCAACACTGTCAAACTATTCAATAAATGTATTACTATTAATCTTCTCATCGTTCCTATCACCCATCTCCTCCCACTTATAACTGCATGACTGTAACTTTGTTGCTTGTATCCTTACAATTTATATTGATATTGTTTCCTAGTATGATTTGATTGCTTATTTGTACCCTATGACTACCATTAAGTGCTGTACCTTATGATTCTTGACAAATGTATCTTGTCTTTTTATGTACACTGAGAGCTTATGCACCAAAGACAAATTCCTTGTGTGTCCAATCACACTTGGCCAATAAAGAATTCTATTCTATTCTATTCTATTCTATTCTATTCTATTCTATTCTATTCTATTCTATTCTATTCTTTTCTATTTCTATTTCTATTTCTATTTCTATTTCTATTCTATTCAACTGTGTTACTGATTTAACAACTGCAGTTCATTTCCTTAAAACTGTGGCAAGGAAATGGGACGAAACTCATTTCACAATTGTCTTGCTTAACAACAGAAATGTTGGACTGAATTGCGATCGTAAGTTGATTGTTTCCTAGTACGATTTGATTGCTTATTTGTGATTATGACTATGACTACCGTTAAGTGTTGTACCTTATTATTCTTGATGGATGTATCTTGTCTTTCCCAACTCTAGGGGGCGGTGCTCATCTCTGTTTCAAAGCCGAAGAGCCAGCACTGTCCGAAGATGTCTCTGTGGTCAACTGGTGTGGCCGGCATGACTCAACACCAAAGGCGCACAGAACGCTGTTCCTTTCTCACCAAAGGTGGTTTCTATTTTTTCTATTTGCATTTTTTACGTGCTTTCGAACTGGTAGGTTGGCAGAAGCTGGGACAAGTAACAGGAGCTCACCCCATTACACGGCACTAGGTATTCAAACCGCTGAACTGCCGACCTTTCGATCAACAAGCTCAGCCTCTTAGCCACTGAGCCACCATGTCCCTCTTTTTGCTATAAAAGATTAAAAAAAAAATAATAAGCCCAAGAAATTAATATACATTGCCTCTGTTTTCAAGAGCTACATTCCATTTTAGGTACAAAAAAACAGGGTGTTTTTGGAAAGGCTACCCTTCAAATCCCTTCCAAAAAAAATAATAAATTATGCGTTTGCTCTGATCTTTTGCGGGAGCGGGGGGAGTTTATAAAACTTTCTCTCTGTTCCTTATTAAACCAGCAATCCTCGCTCACTTATTTATTCCACGCTCTCCGGACGCTGTGTTCCCCACTGAATAACTTGAACTTTCAAGAAACAGGAAGTTTGCCTTCTCACATGGATCAAAAACCACAAACCTTAATTTGGGCAGGGAGAGAGGAAAGAGAGAGTGGCGGGAGGGGGAGAGAGAGAGAACATAATCAGGATTTGGGAATGATTTCCGGAGTGGAGGGCAACTAGATAGAAAAGGATACTTATGTACTGTATATTAGAAGAGGGGTCTCCAACCTTGGCAATTTTAAGCCTGGCGGACTTCAACTCCCAGAATTCTCCCAGAAGCCATTAAAAAGCGAAGGTTAGAGTATTTTGGATATGTGATGCGACATCCAGAAAAATACAGCATCCTAAGGAGCCTGGGCGGGGAGTGACTGGCAGGAGAGGGACGAGTAGAGGCCGGCGTGGTGCTCCTCGATGTGAGTGACATCGAGTTGGCCATCGAGTTGGCCACGCCCACCCAGCTACATGACCACCTAGCTATACCCACCCACCCAGTCATTAGGCAGATCATATTAGTGGTCCGCGGGATTTAAAATTACGAATTTAGTGGTCCTTGAGGTCTGAAAGGTTGGTGACCCTTGCTTTAAACTGTTGTTTTTAAAAAGCCATTGACCAAACCTGGATCAGGAGAAAAGAGATGCAACGGGAACCATGACGTTTGAAAAGGAGTGTCTTGTAAGAAGACAGATAATTTTATATGAAGGTGTCCTCTCCTCTACTTTGTCTTCCGTAGGCTTATTTCAACTTCCTGAAGATATTCATGGTTTGCTGGTTAAGGTGATTCATTATCCTCCCTTACAGCCCTTCGGATTCAAACATTGAGGGAACAACACTGTATAGGAAGAAAAAAAAAAACTCGGAAAATAAAATAAAAAAGAACAAGGCCTTTTTGATGGCCTCAGCTGGTAACAGTGGAGAGAAGCAGAAGGCAGAGAGCGGCCCTTTAGAAATCTTGTTTTCAAGGGCAGTGGAGAAATTTTTGAAAAGAATAACATATAAACTGAATTATGTTCTATTTTATACAGGGGGCCCAAACTCCAACATGCAAACCGATGACAAAACATTCATGGAAAACTCCACGAGATGTAAAGTGGTAGTATTCAAAGCAGGAAAAGTGGAGCCTCGTTCAGTCCAGATGCAAATGGACTTTGCAAAGCAATATCATTTATCTTTACCCCGTAACCCATTGATGGCTAACCTTTTCCAGACCGAGTGCCCAGGTGCCTGAACACAAAAATGCAATGCACGTGCGGTCCTGCGCATGTGCCCCCACATATGCCCTGCCCCTCACACATGCCCCGCTCCTGCGCATGCATGTCCCCCCCCACACACACACACACTGCCCCCCCCCCCGGTGCATACGCACGCAGCCCCCAGCATGTGCCCGGCTCTCGCACGGCCACGGTGAGATCCAGTGGTAGATTTCAGCAGGTTCTGACCAGTTCTGGAGAACCTCTAGCGGAAATTTTGAGTCGTTCAGAGAACCGGTAGTAAAAATTCTGACTGGCCCTGTCCCAGCTGATCAGGAGGAAATGGGGATTTTGCAGTATCCTTCCCCTGGAGTGGGGAGGGAATGGAGATTTTACAGTATCCTTCCCCTGCCACGCCCACCAAGCCACACCCACCAAGTCATGCCACACCCACAGTGGCTAAGACGCTGAGCTTATCAATCAAAAGGTCGGCAGTTCAGCGGTTCGAATCCCTAGTGCCGCGTAACGGGGTAAGCTCCTGTTACTTGTCCCAGCTCCTGCCAACCTAGCAATTCGAAAGCACATAAAAAATGCAAGTAGAAAAATAGGGACCACCTTTGGTGGGAAGGAAAAAATGTTCTGTGCGCCTTTGGCATTGAGTCATGCCGGCCACATGACCACGGAGACGTCTTCGGACAGCGCTGGCTCTTCGGCTTTGAAACGGAGATCAATATTGCCCCCTAGAGTCGGGAACAAGTAGCACATATGTGCGAGGGGAACCTTTCCCTTTACCTTATAGCCGACAAAGCTAGGAGAGCCTATGGCTTAGACGTTAATACATCCATCTAATATGCAAGCAGCCCACGTTCAAATCCCAGAAGTGTATGGCTAGCTGACGAGAGCTAAATAGCTTGAAATAGATCTATACTAGTCTCCCTTTATTTCTTTGTCAATAAATATAAATTTAACTCTTATGAAGCATCTAAAGACGCAATGCAGTCAGACATCCACAGTTCTATAATCTTTAAAATATCCAGGATAATAGCAATAAAAAAAAAATTTAAATGACTTTTAAATATAGTACAACTAGCATTACAATTTACTACGCCAACCGTTTAGTATCTCTCATAGAATCCAGAGCTCCGGTTCGTTTATTGCTGCGAGAATCTCGCGTTTAATAATGCCGACAGCCAGCCAATAAATTCACACCGGCAGGTTCAGAGAATTTTTATTATAATCAACAACTCAGTTACATGAATGCAGCGCAAGATACATCATGTAGAACACCTTTGAAGGTACCCTTGTCGTGGTTAAGAGAACTCACCGGCAGGCAGAAAAGGGAAAAAAAAAAAAAGGAACCCCATCCCAATCCATCATTTGACTGAATTAGGTCTGCACACTTTCTTTAAAGCCGTGGCATAAATAGGGCTTAGTGACAACACACAACTGGCCAGATTCCCAGCAACGCAATTGACAAAGCACAAAACATGCTGTTTAAGCTAAAAGCCAGCAGCCCCCACAGCAGAGCATCATGTGAATTCACCCTCTGCTCAAGGACAGGGATGTGGGCTGGAGGCACATCACATTAGCAACCCTCTGCTTCCTCCCATCAGATGGGATCTGACCTTTTTCCCTTTGGCTGGATGGGAGCCAAAAACCTGAGAGCCTGCTAAAACAAGGGAGAAAGAGACTCCCAACATCCTTGGCAAGAGTCACAAATTCACCCCCATCTAGCCAGCAGATCAAACACGAGTTCCAGAACAAACTTTGATTCTCACTCTGTCTAGATGAGAATAAGGTTGTCCAACCTTGGCCGACTTTTAAGATCTGTTAAACTTCAGCTCCCAGAATGCTGGCTGGTGAGTTCCGGGAGTTGAAGTCCACAAAGTTTTACACACAAGGAATTTGTCTTTGGCGCATATGCTCCAAGTTGTCAGGTGCTTTTTCCAAGAGGCAACTGGACTTCTTTGTCAAATAACCACGGCCTTGGATGACTGAGAATTTCCATAGACATTTAGTTAGGAAAGTTTTCTCTACTTTGGTCAGAGATGCTGGGGCGACGGTGCCTCTGAGCAAGTAAAGAGCGGGTCTCAGGGAAGAAGGAGGAGAGAAAGGAGGAGGAGGAGGAAGAGGAAGAAGAAGAAGTAGTAGTAGTAGTAGTAGTAGTAGTAGTAGTAGTAGTGGAACAGGGATACTCCCCCTCCAATAAGAGGAGGCTTTACTCAAGGGAGGAGGAGGAGGAGAAGAGGAAGAGGAAGAGGAAGAAGAAGAGGAGGAGGAGGAGGTGGAAGAGGAAGAGGAGGAGGAAGAAGAAGAAGAAGAAGAAGAAGAAGAAGAAGAAGAAGAAGAAGAAGAAGAAGAAGAAGAAGAAGAAGAAGAAGAAGAAGACGTAGTAGTAGTAGTAGTAGTAGTAGTGGGGGAAAAGGGATTCTCCCCCTCCAAGAACGGAGTCTTTACTCAAGGGAGGAGGACGAAGAGGAAGAGGAGGCACCCTGCATTCAACCCTGAGCCAATCAATCAATCAACTGACCAACCGACCAACCAGCCTGCTATTGCCTTGCCCTCGTTCCCCCCCCCAAAAAAAACCGGCGCCGGGAGCGCGAGGCACCGCAGAGACCTTACCCTGGGATGCAAACGGAGCACCGCAGCGCAACGACGGCGGCAGCAGCAGCTCCTTCCACCGGCCGAGGATTCATCCTTGCAAAGGCGCCTCCACCTCCTCCTCTCTCCTCCTCCTCCTCCTCCTGAAGCTCTTCGCGGGAAGGGAAGCGCAGGCCCCTCCCTCCCCCACGCCAAGCCCTTCCCCCTTCCCGAAGCGGGGAGGGGAGAGAGTAGGGAGAGAAGGGGAGGGAAGGGGGCGGCCAGCAGCTGTAGCAGCAACAGGAGCAGCCACGTGGGAAGGCTTGGAATTGCTCCGGGGCTTCTCCGGGGTGGGGGGGGGAACTGCGCTCCGAGAGGCTCGGGTACCACTTTACCAGTAACAGAGTGTGGGAAGGGGACCTTGGAGGTCATCTAGTCCAACCCCACCCCATCCCTGCGGTGGGACTGGGGGAAGCTTCCTGGCAGCGTCCCCCTCTTGTCTTTCCCGGTCCTGCCTTTGGAGAAGGGGGCTGCGGCAGCAGGATTCAAAGGCAGCGGAGCCGGGAGGGAAGAAAGTGGTGCGGTCCGGACCGCGCGTGCCGCCGCAGCCGCCTCTCAACGCGCGTGGGGGAGGCAGGAAAGGGAGCAGGCAGGAGCCGCCGAGAGTTTCGGCGCGGCCTGTTGAGCCAGTTTCCTTTCCTTTTCTTCCTTTTTTTTTTTTTAATGGGTTTTTTTAATGGGTTTTTCAACCCAGGCACCTTTTCGACCCGGGAAAGGCCTTCGGGAGGTTGCAATCGGGTTAATGATACGGTGCAGGCCGGACGGAGAAAGGTTGCCAAAAAAAAAAAAAAAAAAAGAAAAAGAAAGAAAAGAAAAGAAAGGAAGGAAGCCCGCGCCGTTTTCAAAAGCCGTCCTCGGAGGAGTCTGCAGGGTAGAAATCGCCCTTTGGGATTGGGAACTTTGTCCGATGAAGCTAAGCAACAAGGAAGAGGCTTCCCAGGGAAGAATGGGTGGGGTGGGGTGGGATTGCCTTTTCGCTTTCTTGACTGCCTGGTGGTGGCTATCTATCTATCTACATTTCTTTCTTTCTTTCTTTCTTTCTTTCTATCTATCTATCTATCTATCTACCTTTCTTTCTTTCTATCTACCTTTTTTTCTATCTATCTATCTACCTTTCTTTCTTTCTATCTATCTACCTTTCTATCTATATCTATCTATCTATCTTTCTATCTATCTTTCTTTCTATCTATCTACCTTTCTATCTATCTACCTATCTATCTACCTTACTTTCTATCTATCTACCTTTCTATATCTATCTTTCTATCTATCTATCTTTCTATCTATCTACCTTTCTTTCTTTCTATCTATCTTTCTATCTACCTTTCTATCTATCTATCTACCTTTCTTTCTTTCTTTCTTTCTTTCTATCTAATATATATATAGATCTCTCTCTCTCTCTCATTTATGTAATCTATTATGTCTATCTCATCTCTCTCATATACATAGATCTACCTACCTACCTACCTATCTATCTAATATCTATCTATCTAACACCTATCATATATGTGTGTGTGTGTGTGTGTGTGTGTGTTTTCTTTTTGTTGGCCTTTATGTGTGTTTCTCTTTAGCCAGGTTCTTCCTACATAAACCAAGATTTTTATGCAGCCTGATGAGGACTAATAAGTCCGAAATAAATCTATCTTAGTCTCCTTAGTCTCCCAATGGGCAGCAGGGTGCTTGCTGGCTGCCTGAAAAAAGCCTAGAAACTAGTGGGTTGTGATTTCACTGAACTAGGGCTGCATAAAAATCTTGGTTTACGTAGGAAGAACCTGGCTAAAGATAGATAGATAGATAGATAGATAGATAGATAGATAGATAGATAGATAGGTATGTATATATACATATACATACATACATACATACATACATACATATATATATATATATAATGTCAATCTCATCTCTCCCCCATATACATAGATCTATCTACCTACCTACCTATCTATTTATTTATTTATTATGTATTTATCTATCAAGAACATATTAGGTAATGCATAAACATGGATTGGATGCATTAAATAGATACAACTAGAGGAAACATTAGGACAGGGACGGAAGGCATGCTGGACACATCTCCGTGGTCATGTGGACTCAACGCCAAAGGCGCACGGAACGCTGTTCCCTTCCCACCAAAGGTGGCCCCTATTTTTCTACTTGCATTTTTTAACGTGCTTTCGAACTGCTAGGTTGGCAGAAGCTGGGACAAGTCACGGGAGCTCGCCCCATTACGCGGCACTAGGGATTCGAACCGCTGAACTGCTGACCTTTCGATCGACAAGCTCAGTGTCTTAACCACTGAGCCACCGTGTCCCTAAGCCACAGTAGTCCCTAAGAATCCGGTAGTCCTGCTAAAAATGTTGCTTTGCTTGAGTTTACAAACCCTGAAAAGACAACGTTGCAGTTCAGCTGAATGCAACTGTTTCATACTGTCACAATGTGTTGCCAATACACATTTGTACAAAATGCTAGACTCGAGCATAGAGTGACCTTGGGAAAGGGTGTCTCCACTAGAAGTGGAAGGAATGAACCTCCCTGAGGCCACAATTCCATCTTCTTTGGATGACAACTCTGTACTGCAGACTCACATGTTGCGTGCAGTGGTCTTCTGTAAATTACAGGTAGTCCTGGATTTATGGCAACCGGAACAGAAGTCCCACTGCCAAGCAAGGGTGGTTCTTAAGTGAGTCGTGCCCAATTTTTGTCTTTTTTTGCCATGGTCGTTAACCAAATCACTGAAGTTATTAAATGAATCACCTGGTCATTAAGCAAATCTGGATTTCCCCGCTGACTTGCTTGTCAGAAGAAGTCCCTTTCTCAGGCCTAGGAAGGAGAGCAATGGCAAACCATTTCTCAAAAACCTTGCCAAGAAAAACTGCAGGGATTGGTCCAGCAAATCACTAGGAATCAACACTGATTTGAACGCTCATATATTCTTTTTTATTATTATTTGATTCCTGGCTTGATGTGAAATATGAACCTAATGAGTTCTGGCCATCATTCATGGTTTAAACTGCACTTAGCTGAAGCTCAGATGCAGTTGCCACTGGATAAAAAAATTATTTGCCACTGTCAGTCAAAATTCTGAATCGGATTATATAACCACCATCGGTTGGGAGCTGCGACATCACAGCGCTGTGTCATCACGCCAACAACACAACACGCCCAACTTCATCATGACTTCTACCCAACACCTATTATTAGCAACCACTTGATGTGGCTTGATCTGAAATACAAATCTAATGAGTTCTTCTGACCATCATTCATGGTTAATCTGAATTTAGCTGAAGTTCAGATGCAGTTGCCACGGATGTAACAACATTGGATAGTTTTTGCCCAGAGTTGGAAACATGAAGATACACCAACAGAAGATAAAATAATCATTAAAATTATGGAATGCGCAGAAATGGACAAACTTACGAAAGAAATACAAGAAAAAGAAGAAACAGATTATTACCTAGTATGGCAAAAATGGTATGACTGGTTGGAGAAAAAGAAAGGAAAATAAAAATAGGGACACAAAAAAGGAGATAAAATTTATAGATAAAGGTTGAGTACCAATTAAGAAAAATAGTAAATTAAAGAGAGAGTTTAAGATGCTATTTTGCTTGTAAATGTGTAGAGATATAGATAAGAATATGAATATAGTTTACCGATGTGAGTATTCAAACAAAAAGAGTCGTAAGACTCTATTTATGTTTACTCGTTATGTATGTTGTATTGTTGTATTTATATTTGTTTGTTTTTTTCTTTTTACCCAATAAAAAAATTTATAAAAAAAAGAAAGAAAGAAAGAAATCATTTGCCACTCAACCAGTCGGTTAAAATCCTGAATCGGATTATATAACCATCATCGGTTGGGAGCTGCGACATCACCGCTGTGTCATCACGCCAACAACACAACACACCCAACTTCATTGTGACTTCTACTCAACACCTGTTATTAGCAACCACGCCCTACTTATTAGCAACACACTTTGGACAGATGGGAAGGTTCACATCACCAATATCCTGGATTATCCCTGGAATCAACAATGAGAGTGAAAGGTAAATATTAATTCAGGATATGGTTTCTTTTCATCGGAATTCATTGAATAAACTACGGGTGAGCGAATGTATGCAAGATAACTGTTAATAACATGGTTTACAAGCCTCGGAGGCCGTGTTCAACCTCTGAATCATAAGCTAATCAGGTTGAGTTTGTAGAGCGTTCGGCTCACACGTGTTTGACTGGTCTGTGGTTTATGGTCTAGCCAAAGCGTCTCCCATCTGGATAATTATGCATCAGTTTGCACAGTGTAGAGAGTTTGTTCAAGAAAAGGAAACGGAAAGATGGGTCAGGTGTAGGATCGTTGGGGTGAGTCACAGGAAGCATCCGTACAATGCCTCTGATTTAATGGGTTCATTAGGATAATCTTGTGTGTGTCAGAATAGAATAGAATAGAATAGAATAGAATAAGAGAAGAGAAGAGAAAATAGAGAGTAGAGTAGAAGAATAGAATAGGAGAGGAGAGGAGAGGAGAGAAGAAAATAGTAGAGTAGAAGAATAGAAGAGGAGAAGAGGAGAGGAGAGCCCTGGTGGTGCAGCAGACTAAAGGACTGTTATTAACATCTGCTGCCTGCAATTACTGCAAGTTCAAATCTCACCAGGCTCAAGGTTGACTCAGCCTTCCATCCTTTCTAAGGTAGGTAAAATGAGGACCCGGATTGTGGGGTCAATAAGCTGACTTTGTATAAATATACAAAAGGATGAAGGCTATTGCTTAACGCATTATAAGCCCCCCTGAGTCTCTGGAGAAGGGCAGCATATAAATAATAAAAAAAAAGAGAGAATAGTGAGTAGAGTAGAAGAATAGAATAGAATAGAATAGAATAGAATAGAATAGAATAGAATAGAATAGAATAGAATAGAATAGAACAGGAGAAGAGAAAAGAAAAGAAAAGAAAATAGAGTAGAGTAGAAGAATAGAATAGAATAGAATAGAATAGAATAGAATAGGAGAAGAGAGGAGAGGAGAGGAGAGGAGAGGAGAAAAAAAATAGAGGAGAAGAATAGAGTGGGAATAGGTACCGTGTTTTTCCCGAAAATAAGACCCTGTCTTATATTTTTTTGAACCCCGAAATAAGCGCTTGGCCTTATTTTCGGGGAGGTGGTATTATTTTGGGGCGCGTGGAGCAAGACAGGGCTCCTCTTGCCGTCTTACCTGATTTCCAGCTCTGTCTCCCTAAGCCTAACCAGAGAAAATGGCGGGGACCGGCTGCGCATGCAGTTAAATACTTTAAATGAACTGTCGGAAATCGAGGACTGCCTGTAGTTATAAAGGGTAGCAGAAGTCTCAATCTCCTTTTTATATAAAGTTTATTGTCATTGTACATATATACACAGTATACCCATAGAACGAAATCCTTTTGCACAGTGTGTTTACACCAGTGGTGAAATCCAATTTTTTTTTACTATTGGTTTGTGGGTGTGGCTTGATGGCCGTGGCAGGGGAAGGATACTGCAAAATCCCCATTCCCTCCCCACTCCTGGGAGAAGGATACTGCAAAAACTCCATTCCCTCCCCACTCCTGGGGGAAGGATACTGCAAAATCTCCATTACCACCCCACTCTGGGGCTCGCCTAGGTGGTATTTGTCAGTTCTCCAAACTACTCAAAATTTCCACTACCGGTTCTCCAGAACCTGTTAGAACCTGCTGGATTTCACCCCTGGTTTACACCCAGAATTCAGTCCCTGGCTGAAAAGGATTAAGGTTATAATTGCGAAAGACATTTAATAACAACTGTTACACTTCCAGAGTTCAGGCTTTACACAGTTTCAATATTGAGCAACACCATATTTATTTGTTTATCCATGTATTTCGGGATTCATAATCTGCTTCTTGGTTCAGCCATTTCTCAAAGGAGAGGGCGATGTTTTCGAAAGCAGGAATAACATTAAAGGAAATGACAAAAGAACGCAGCGGTGATATCTCAAGGGCCGAGGAAATAATACAAACCTCCATCACATTTGAAATTCATGTTTTGTTATATATATATTATATATCTTTTTCGTAGGTTTTATGTGTATTTCTCTTTAGCCAGGTTCTACCTATGTAAACCAGGGCTGCATAATATCTTGGTTTACGTAGGTAGAGCCTGGCTAAAGAGAAATACATACATACATACACACACACACACACACACACACACACACACACACACACACACACTGTATATATACACTCATATTTTCCTTTGTCCAGAATATTAAACTGGATGCAGTGGATCTATTTTGTTCTTCGGTTTATTTTTTGCTACAGGCTGTTTTAATCTCTACTCACAAGAACTACTTAACGATCCGTCTCGCTGAAAAACGGGGGTATAACATGGTAAAAAAAAAAAAATCTACCAACCAACAGAAACCAGTTTCCCGTTCGAATGTGGAATCATTAATCCTAAGAATAAATTAAAAATGAATTGATGAAAGATGAGCTGCCCAAACTGTGAACTTGAAAGTCTTTCCCGTCATTCTCAGGCTTAATTGAGAATGATGCCCATTTTACAGGTTGTGACATTTTAAACCCTATAATGGGCTAAACTCCAGCCTTAAATCTCCCGAAACTAAGGATTGTAATCCATTTGTTTTCAACTTGCAACTGCTTTGTGATCAGCAGTGTGTCATGAAATGGTGGACTGTTGCACACCTGAGAAACGCAGAAGTTGGTTGTTTAAGAATTCTTCCTGCCGTAATATCAAGATCAAGGGAGGTACTAATACCACTCTGTAAAGCCTTAGTAAGACCACACCTAGAATACTGCATCCAGTTTTGGTCACCACACTATAAAAAAAAGATGTTGAGACTATCAGATATATATTGATGGTCGTGCTCATTTGGTTCTATGAGGAAGTTATTTGGTCAATACAGCTTCAGGTTCAAAAGGTTGTTTTTATTATTTACAAATATAAAGGCAGCACAATTCGTTGAAGGACAAGATGGTCAGATACCAGATTATTCTCTATCATTTTAGAGAGGGCTCAGAGAGGGCTGTGAAGCACTGTAAAGCAGTATAGAAGTCTAAGGGCTATTGCTAAGTGGGAAGGAGGGAAGAAGGAAGGAAGGAAGGAGCTGGGGAGGGAGGAAGGAAGGAAGGAGCGAGCTGGGGAGGGAGGGAGGAGCTGGGGAGGGAGGGAGGGAGGAGCTGGGGAGGGAGGGAGGGAAGAAGGAAGGAAGGAGCTGGGGAGGGAGGAAGGAAGGAAGGAGCGAGCTGGGGAGGGAGGGAGGAGCTGGGGAGGGAGGGAGGGAGGAGCTGGGGAGGGAGGGAGGGAAGAAGGAAGGAAGGAGCTGGGGAGGGAGGGAGGGAAGAAGGAAGGAAGAAGCTGAGGAGGGAGGGAGGGAGGAAGGAGCTGGGGAGGGAGGGAGGAAGGAAGGAGCTGGGGAGGGAGGGAAGAAGGAAGGAAGGAAGGAGCTGGGGAGGGAGGGAGGGAAGAAGGAAGGAAGAAGCTGAGGAGGGAGGGAGGAAGGAGCTGGGGAGGGAGGGAGGAAGGAAGGAGCTGGGGAGGGAGGGAGGGAAGAAGGAAGGAAGGAAGGAGCTGGGGAGGAAGGAAGGAAGGAAAGAGCTGGGGAGGGAGGGAGGGAAGAAGGAAGGAATTGAGGGAGGGAGGGAAGAAGGAGCTGGGGAGGGAGGGAGGAAGGAAGGAGCTGGGGAGGGAGGGAGGGAAGAAGGAAGGAAGGAGCTGAGGAGGGAGGAAGGAAGGAAGCTGGGGAGGGAGGGAGGAAAGAGCTGAGGAGGGAGGGAGGGAGGAAGGAGCTGGGGACGGAAGGAGGGTTGAAGGAAGGAAGGAGCTGGGGAGGGAGGAAGGAAGGAAGGAGCTAGGGAGGGAGGGAAGAAGGAAGGAAGCTGAGGAGGGAGGGAGGAAGGCAGGAGCTGGGGAGGGAGGGAGGGAGGGAGGAAGGGCCATGGTGGTGCAAGGATTAGAATGCAGCATTGCAGGCTAACTCTGCCCACAGCCCGGAGTTCAATCCTGACGTGGCTCAAGGTTGACTCGGCCTTCCATCATTCCGAGGTCTATAAAATGAGGAGGGCAAGATGCCGACTCTTAAACCAGTTAGAGAGGGCTGTAAATTACTCTGAAGTGGAACATAAGTCTGAGGGCTATTGCTCTTGCTACAATGCCTCTGAACGGAGACCTTGATGATCGCTACCTTGGCCAAAGGCGCTGAAGGTACATTTAAGGGTTTTTTTTTTTTTTTTTCCCCCTCTAAGGGAACATAGAATTGCTGCAAAACTCACCACTGTGTAATCTTGGCTTCATTGGGATGCTGGTTCCAGCACCGCAGAGCAAGCTGTCTGAATTTAGAGTTAGTGTTTCAATTAAGAAGCCATCTAAAGAGTCAACACATCTTATAGCATGTGATAAAAATAGCACAGATCAAAGAGTTGGCACCGAAGAACTGACATGTACAGCCTGTGGCTGTGTCCTTTTCTGAAGCTCCGGGATTTCGCGATTTAATTCTTTTATCAGTCAGTTTTTATCCAGTTGTCTGGAACGATGTGCTAGCCCACTCTTCGCTGCCTGGGAGAATGGCATTTTACTACAGCCAGCCTAAAGGCACAGCAAGATAGTTTTCCGCACAATAGGCTCTCATCCAGTGGTGAAATTCAATTTTTTTTTAACTACCGGTTCTGTGGGCGTGGCTTGGTGGGCGTGGCTTGGTGGGCGTGGATGGGGGAGGATACTGCAAAATCTCCATTCCCACCCCACTCTTGGGGGAAGGATATTGCAAAATCTCCATTCGTATCTCACTCCTGGAGAAAGGATGCTGCAAAATCTCCATTCCCACCTCACTCCAGGGGAAGGATACTGCAAAATCTCCATTCCCACCCCACTCCTGGGGGAAGGATACGGCAAAATCTCCATTCCCACCCCACTCCTGGGGGAAGGATATTGCAAAACCTCCATTCCCACCCACTCCAGGGGAAGGATATTGCAAAATCCCCATTCCCACCCCACTCCTGGGGGAAGGATATTGCAAAATCTCCATTCCCACCCACTCCTGGGGGAAGGATATTGCAAAATCTCCATTCCCACCCTACTCCTGGAGGAAAGATATTGCAAAATCTCCATTCCCACCCACTCCTGGGGGAAGGATATTGTAAAATCTCCATTCCCACCCTACTCCTGGAGGAAGGATATTGCAAAATCTCCATTGCCACCCCACTCCGGGGCCAGCCAGAGGTGATATTTGACGGTTCTCCGAACTACTCAAAATTTCCTCTACCAGTTCTCCAGAACCTGTCAGAACCTACTGGATTTCACCCCTGGTCTCATCTCCACCCAAACAGGGACATAAAGACTATTGCTAGCTTTTTAAATCAAGTCCATTGCTTTTTAAAACAGTTTGATCTGCCTATTATTACCACAACACTTTTTTTCCCCCGCACTGAAACACCCGTAAAGAAGATTTATTTCTTGCTCACTTAGCAACCTGAAATGAAGAATACTGAACGTGCACATTATGCTAAGTATGGCTTAAAGGTAGTTCGTGAATTAAGCCACAATTGACTAGGCTTTTGAAATCTGCTACGCCATAAACCATGGGTTATAAACCACAATTAGCGTTCCTTTACTCAGAAGGTAAAACCAGCAGCTGATATTTAAAATTGA
The DNA here is from genome assembly GCA_022577455.1 of Arizona elegans. Taxonomy (NCBI): domain Eukaryota; kingdom Metazoa; phylum Chordata; class Lepidosauria; order Squamata; family Colubridae; genus Arizona; species Arizona elegans. The sequence goes on along the minus strand of JAKOOJ010000022.1, from coordinate 11,330,512 downwards.
GAGTTGTGTATTGTAAATAATAAATTTTATGATGCTTTTAATGGCATAAATGAGGCTGGAGGACTGACTAAGCAAATCAAAAGGCCATAAGCGCTTGAAAGGGGAAAAATCCACCATCTCTCATACAAGCAATCCCCATTAGTACACAACAGACAATGATGGCTTGTAGTTTATATGCTGAAGCCATAGTCAATTTATAGTTCCTGTCCTAGATTTTGGTCTTAACTACCTTCCCTATAGCTTAGTCAACAAACTATGATTAAACATGTCATGGCTTAGAGCAAGAAGCACACACCCCAAAAAATTGAGATGACCATCACATTCCAAATAAGGCAAAGTTATAAAGAAGCAGGAATTGCAGGAACCATCTGCTTTTTTTTTTTTTTCCTTTAATTTATATGCCGCCCTTCTCCGGAGACTCAGGGCGGCTTACAATGCATTAAGCAATAGCCTTCATACTTTTGTATATTTATACAAAGTCAGCTTATTGCCCCCACAAACTGGATCCTCATTTCACCTACCTTAGAAAGGATGGAAAGCTGAGTCAACCTTGAGCCTGGGGAGATTTGAACTTAAAGTAATTGCAAGCAGCAGATGTTAATAACAGTGCTTTAGTCCACTGTACTACCAAGGCTCTTATAGACACATGCTCATGGATGCATGCACCTTTTTACTGAAATCTTTATTTATAATCCCGCTCGAGATTACTCCTGCCTTTGGAGCTTAATTGATTGAAAATTAGTAATTATGTGAGATAGAATCCTTGCTCTGCTCGTAATTCTTTGATGCCTGTTTTAGGCACCTTGTTTAAATGTGTTCATTCCCTTGGATTTATAATAGCTGCCGTACACCACATGCTCATTCTGCCTGCAATTGCTTGCTGCTTTATTGTTTGGTGATCACTCTTCTACTGCTGCTTTTTTATGGAGACTGCTGTTTGCTGAAAATTTAAAGCCGTTATCTTAATTGCTGTTAGATTTCTACCTTTCCTGCACCACCTGCTTTAACTGGAGGGTTAGAGGGAAAGTCCCTAGAACCGTGATGGCAAACCTATGGCATACATGCCACAGGTGGCACGTGTAGCCATATCAGTGGGCACAAGAGTTCATCTGCCAGCTATTTTTGGGTCTTCTGGGCCCACCAGAAGTAGGAAAGCAGGCTATTTCCTGCCTCCAGAGGGCCTGGGGTGGGGGGAAGGCCCGTTTTTCTTTCTCACCTGGCTCCAGTGCCTCTCTAGGACTCTGGGGAGGGTGAAAACAGTCTCCCCCCCCCAGAGGTCTCACGGAGGCTGAAAACGGCCCATTTGACAACTTCCAGAAGGACAACCAGAAGTTGTCAAACAGCCGTCTTCAGCCTCTGGAGGATCTCCGGGGGGGGGGGGTTAGGGAGGGGAAGGCCATTTTTGCCCTCCCCAGACTCCTAGAGGGGCCCTGGAGGCTGTGGACAGCAAAAAACGGGCCTTCCAGTCCCACTGGAAGTTGTTAAACGGGCCATTTTCGGCCTCGGGGGGGATGGGGAAGGCTGTTTTCGCCCTCCCCAGACGCCTAGAGAGGCTCTGGAGCCAGGTTAGAAAGAAAAATGGGGCTACCGGGCCATTGCGTGCCAGAAGCGGGAGGAGGGGGGTCATGCACGCATGCGCGGGGGGCGGGACGTATAGAATTATGGGTGTGGGCACGTGCACGTGTGACCCCTCCGACCCCCCCCCATTCTGGCACGCGATGGCAAAAAGGCCATGCCCTAGAACATGGTTAAGAATGTTTCAATGAATTAAGAAGCATTTCTCATCATTACAGGCTGTAAATGAATATCGGATGGATGGCTGCGAATATTAAAATGCAATTGAATTAGCAAAAAGAATGGTCGCCCAGAGTTTCTGAAATATTAGTTCCTTTTGGTGCCGTCAGGCATCCTTTAGACACAAGGATTATTCAGATGCTATTTGCACCTGTAAATGTTGTGGCCAAATTGAAGGAAAACCCATAATCTGAATATTAATCAGAATAATTGAATTGTATCCTGTGGTGTGGAGAGCGATTGCTTGCTTAGGGCTGTTGTCCCATGAGACCATATCCTTCTGAGGTAAATGCTTCACAACAGCCTTTCCTATATTATCAGCTAGGGCAGGGATGTCAAACTCGAGGCTGGAGGGCCGGATCCAGCCCGCAGGATGCTTAGATATGGCCCGTGGTGAAATCCCACTCCAGGGGAAGGATACTGCAAAATCTCCATTCCCACCCCACTCCAGGGGAAGGATATTGCAAAATCTCCATTCCCACCCCGCTCCAGGGGAAGGATACTGCAGAATCTCTATTCCCACCCCACTCCAGGGAAAGGATATTGTAAAATCTCCATTCCCTCCCCACTCTAGGGGAAGGATACTGCAAAATCTCCATTCCCTCCCCACTCCAGGGAAAGGATACTGTAAAATCTCCATTCCCTCCCCACTCCAGGGGAAGGAGACTGCAGAATCTGCATTCCCACCCCACTCCAGGGGAAGGATACTGCAGAATCTCCATTCCCACCCCACTCCAGGGGAAGGATACTGCAAAATCCCCATTCACACCCCACTCTGGGGCCAGCCAGAGATGGTATTTGCCGGTTCTCCAAACTGCTCAAAATTTGCGCTACTGGTTCTGCAGAATCTGTCAGAACCTGCTGGATTTCACGCTTGGATCTGGCCCACAGGGCCACCCTAGAAACAGTGAAGGACCAGCCCGCGGTGCCTCTACCAGGGAAAACGGAGCTCGTGGCCCTCACAAGCTCCGTTTTTGCTGGCAGAGGGTGGCAAAGGATTGCAGGAGGCCGTTGCAGCCGAAAACGGAGTCGGGAGCCTGTTTTTGCTGGCAGAGCACTCAGGCCACCAGAGGCACCCCCGACACGAGTGACATCGAACTGGCCATGCCCACCGTGGCCCCCTGAGATCAAACACAGCTGTGATGCGGCCCTCAATTAAATCAAGTTTGACGGCCGTGAGCTAGGGTTTTATACAGGGCTGGGCTTCAAAAATTTTAGCAAGGGGTTCTTTGCCCAGCTGCTGAGTGGGCGTGGCCTAGTCGGCCTCCCGCACCATGGTGGAGGGCATTTTTGCCCTTTCCGGGCTCCGGAAGCTTTCCTCGAGCCTCTAGGAGGCAAAAACGGCCTCCCCAGGCTCACTAGGCCCCTTTTCCACCCTCCCCGAGCCTCCGTGCACGCCCTGCACTTACCTGCATCCAAAACGGGCCACATGGGGACCCCTGGGAGGGGCAGGGTGGGCGGGGCGAGTCAGGAGTGGGATTTGGGGGTTCTCCGAACTGCACAGAATCTTAGCTAGAGGTTCTCCCGAACCCCTGCGAATCCCCAGCAGCCCACCCCTGGTTTTATATAGGTAAGCTATTGATTAGCATGCAAGAAAAGAATAGAAGTGAATTGACAGTATTTGTCAACCCTTTGAAGTAGTTCAGCTCAAGCAACAGGTCACAAGAAATAGTGCAACTAGACCTCATTGTTATTTATTTATTTATTTATTTAGCGTATGGCTGGTCACACACTCATTGTTATACGGCTTGGCAATGGAAATTTTGGTCCCAACTTTGGTGGTAAATCAAGGACGACCTGTATTGTACCCAAGGGTGCTTTTTTTTCCAAGAGGCAACTGGACTTCCTTGTTTTTTCTTCGAAGACGTTTCGCTTCTCATCCAAGAAGCTTCTTCAGCTCTGACTGGATGGTGGGGAACGGAAGGATTGATATTCCTTGCAGACAGCTGGTCATTTACATCCTTTTAGAGGGTCGTTGAGGCCCCTTGGGGGTTTATCTGTGTCCTTCCATTCCCCACCATCCAGTCAGAGCTGAAGAAGCTTCTTCAAGGATGAGAAGCGAAACATCTTCAAAGAAAAAACAAGAAAGTCCAGTTGCCTCTTGAAAACAGCACTTTTGGCATAACCATGACCTGGATGAGTGAGAATCTCTACAGACTTTGTAATTTGTTTTTCTTTCTTAACTCATTTTTCCCTTTCAGCTGCTTCATTTTCCACAGAATTGCTTCATGACATCAATCCAGCAAGACCTCACTTCACCTCCATTCAGTGATCACCCTCTGGGTTACAGCTATCATATCTGCACCGTCTAAAATGTCATCCTTAGACCTGTGCATTTGGGGGCATTATAAACTGTCCATCTCTTCGGGAGGAAAGAGCAAAGCATCAGCGCTCAAGAGGGTAGGTCTACTTAAGAATACCAGTCACAATGGCAGTTAGACTTATATATCTCTCCATAGTGCTTTACAGCTCTCTCTGAGCAGTTCCGTTTTTGTTGTTGTTGTTGTTGTTGTTGTTGTTTTGTTTTGTTTTGTTTTGTTTTGTTTTGTTTTGTTTTGTTTTGTTTTGTTTTGTTTTGTTTTGTTTTGTTTTGTTTTGTTTTGTTTTGTTTTGTTTTGTTTTGTTTTGTTTTGTTTTGTTTTGTTTTGTTTTGTTTTGTTTTGTTTTGTTTTGTTTTGTTTTTACCGAGTCAGCATCTTACTCCCCCAACAATCTGGGTCATCATTTTACCGATTTCAGAAGGATGGAAGGCTGAGTCAACTTTGAGCCGGTCAGAATCGAACTGCTGGCAATTGGCAGAATTAGCCTGTAATACTGCATTCTAACCACAGGGAAGGAGGGAGGGAGGGAGGGAGGGAAGGAAGGAAGGAAGGAAGGAAGGAAGGAAGGAAGGAAGGAAGGAAGGAAGGAAGGAGAAGGGAGGGAGGGAGGGAGGGAGAGAAGGAAGGAAGAGGGAGGGAGGGAGGGAGGGAAGGAGGGAGGGAAGGAAGGAAGGAAGGAAGGAAGGAAGGAAGGAAGGAAGGAAGGAAGGAAGGAAGGAATAGCAATAGACTTATATACCGCTTCACAGTGCTTTACAGCCCTCTCTAAGCAGTTTACAGAGTCAGCTTATTGCCCCCAACAATCTGGGTCCTCATTTTACCTACCTCAGAAGGATGGAAGGCTGAGTCAACCTTGAGCCAGTCAGGATTGAACTGCTGGCAATCGGCAGAGTTAGCCTGCAATATTGCATTCTAACCACTGGGAGGGAGGGAGGGAAGGAAGGAAGGAAGGAAGGAAGGAAGGAAGGAAGGAGAAGGGAGGGAGGGAGGGAGGGAGGGAGGGAGGGAAGGAAGGAAGGAAGGAAGGAAGGAAGGAAGGAAGGAAGGGCAATAGCAATAGCAATAGCATTTATATACCGCTTCACAGTGCTTTACAGACCTCTCTGAGCATTTTTGTTCTTTTTCAGAGTCAGCATCTTGCTCCCCCAACAATCTGGGTCCTCGTTTTACCGACCTCGGAAAGGATGGAAGGCTGAGTCAACCTCGAGCTCAACGATCTGTTGTAAGTCGAGAACAACCTGTATTTGTTTGCTGGAAGGTTTTGCCACCTCTTGTCTCTCCTAGGCCAAATTAGAAACGATCCATCTTTTCTTCCCCCCACCACCCTCCAAAGAATTGGAGAGAAAAGATCAGAAAAGTTTCTAATCACCTCCTTTCCGCCGACATATTTTCCTGTCAAAGAGAGTACCAATCTGTTCTGAATGATTTGAGGTTCAACGGCGTACAGGTGTCTAATTGTGACACCTGTATTTTCCAGGCAGCAGCTTTCATGTCAAAGGCTTTGTGATTATCTAAGACAGTCTAACTGGTCCTCGGTTTCTTGAACCGATCAAGGTAACGCTTGCAGGCAAGCTGAAGGGCTGACTTTGATTATTTTAAATGTTAGGTGTAGATTTAATGAACAAAGAGGCAGTCAAAACCTCGGAGAGAGAAGCAGAAAGCCAGGTGTATCGAAAATGGCTGCTTTCCATTGTTTTCAAGACGGGATTGTAGCTGGGAAAACCAGCAATTCAGCTGAATAGCACACATCTTCATATTATGCTCTTGGAAAAATGGTTTAATGGTGGACAGGACCACGTGGGTGAGAGAGAGAAAGAGAGAGAGGTTTATACCCTCTGTTGGGCTTTGAATTTGAGCTTGTGTTCTGATTGGTTGTCAGACTCCCATGGGGCCATGCAGGGGTAACTTTGTAGGTTGTCTGTGTCCCAGGCTTGGTTGACTCATGCTGGGTGATGATGTAATGAAGGGGTTTTGGACAATTCCTATTGGGGTTCTGCTTGAAGGAGGTAGATCTTTATTATGTAGAATAGATTGGCTCAGGCCTTAATGGCCCATTGACAAAGTGGTGGTGGGGGACTGAGTTTCTGCCACCCTTTTAGGGGAAATATTCTGCCCTTTTAATATTTCCTAAAATATCTCATTTTCCTAGGAGATTGGTGGGTGCTAACTTCCTACAATGCTTTCGAAGATTCAGGAACACAAGCTTGTAAACGATGGCTATAAAAATCTGTTTTATTGTCCCCTCACTGGAGGTGAATAACAGGTAAGTCCTTGACTTATGACCACAATTGCGCCCCAACTTTCTGTCATTCATTAAGCAAGGCAGTCGTTGAGTGAGTTCTGCCTCGTTTTATGACCTCTTTGCCACATCCGTTCAGCTTCCCCCTTTGACGTTGCTTGTCGGGACGCTGGCTGGGAAGGTCAGAAATGGGGATCGCATGACCACAAGAATCGCAACCACCATAATTACCTGTCAGTTGCCAGGCAACTGACCACATGGCCACGGAGGCGATACAATAGATGTAGTAAGTGTGAAAACTGGTCATAAGTCGCTTTTCCAGTGCCGTTGGAACTTGGTCAAAATTTGGCAACTGGCATGTATTTATGACAGTTGCAGTGTGCCAGGGTTATGTAATCCCCATTTGTAACCTTCTTGGCAGGGGTGAAATCCAGCAGGTCCTGGAGAACCGGTAGCGGAAATTTTGAGTAGTTCGGAGAACCGGCAAATACCACCTCTGGCTGGCCCCAGGAGAGGGAGGGGGAAATGAGGATTTTGCAGTATCCTTCCCCCAGGAGTGGGGAGGGAATGGGGATTTTGCAGTATCCTTCCCCCAGGAGTAGGGTGGAAATGGAGATTTTGCAATATCCTTCCCCCAGGAGAAGGGAGGGAATGGGGATTTTGCAGTATCCGTCCCCCAGGAATGGGGAGGGAATGGAGATTCTGCAATATCCTTCCCCCAGGAGTGGGGAGGGAATGGAGATTTTGCAGTATCCTTCCCCCAGGAGTGGGGTGGGAATGGAGATTTTGCAGTATTCTTTCCCCCAGGAATGGGGAGGGAATGGAGATTCTGCAATATCCTTCCCCCAGGAGTGGGGTGGGAATGGAGATTTTGCAATATCCTTCCCCCAGGAGAGGGGAGGGAATGGGGATTTTGCAGTATCCTTCCCCCAGGAGTGGGGTGGGAATGGAGACTTTGCAGTATCCTTCGCCCAGGAGTAGGGTGGAAATGGAGATTTTGCAATATCCTTCCCCTGCCACACCCACCAAGCCACGCCCACAGAACCGGTAGTAAAAAAATTGGAATTCCACCTTAGCCGGCTGCAACAAGCCAAGACAATGGGGGGAGCCAGATTCCCTTAATAACTGGGGCAAAAAAAGTTGCAATTGAAATGTTGGGCTTATTTATGATTGTAAATTGAGGGTTGCCTATATATCTCTGTGGTGTTAGAATTTCCTTTCCTTTGGAAAGCTTTGGGAAGGGTGATAAATGTTTTTGTTTTTTTAGGTCATTCATCTTACCTGCTGTGATGAACTCCAGCTAGCTTGTAGAACAAATTACCTGCAAGAGAGAAGAATCAAAACAAGGACTGTATATATATATATATATATATATATATATATATTTTTCCACTGCGCACAGGAAACAAAATTTTTATTCATAGAAAGACCAGTCACTTCTCCATAACGAAAAAAAATGTAGGTTTGCATAACTTTGGTCTACAGTCCCCTCAAATATGGGCATGCATATAAATAATACAAACAATGAGGAATTCAAACATAATCACATCTCGGTACCGAGAAATTGATCATCTCTACCGTCTGTGCTCGTTTTAATTTTCATCATATTTCCTCAAACCCAATTTAGATTGAGTCGCCCTTTAAATCGAGGAAGATTTACCAAGAGTCCTTGATAAATGTAAATATGGAGCGGTAGCCTCGATGTTCATCCTCTAATATTTCGTGTGGATTTTAGCAAAAGGTAATAGGACATAGCTGTCGTTGCTTTACTGACCTAATTAATTGCAAGAGCTTTCACTATCATCCTGTTAAGACATTTTCTTCCCTATGACTCCAAAATGTGAAGGATAAGGCACCGAAGAGGCTGTACTTCCTGAGAATGCTCAGGAAGATCAATCTATCTCAGCATCTACTTCTGTCCTACTATCGCAGCACCATTGAGAGTGTCCTGACATACGGCATTCTTGCATGGTATGGGAGCAGCTCTGCAGCGGACAAAAAAGCTCTACAGAGAATCATTAAAACTGCCCAGAATATCATCGGACTCCAGCTACCAGCCCTGGATGACATCTTCGAATCTCGCTGTTTGAGAAAGTTGCATAACGTTCTCAGAGACTCTTCCCATCCTGCTTACAATCTTTTTGGACTGTTGCCTTCTGGCAGAAGATACAGAACAATTCAAACTCGGACCACACGTCTTCTGAATCGTTTTTATCCCAGAGCTATAATTGCACTCAACAATGAACTAAAGGGCCACCATCAGTGAGCTGTTGGACAGCATTACTTGGTCTGTTGTGTGGATGTTTGAGTGGTTTAGGGGTGGGGAATTTGTGGTGGGTGGGAGTGTGTTTGGGGATTGATATGTGTGTTGGACCTGGTCTTTGGGTGTTAAGTGAATTTCGTTGTATGGGTATTTATTTATTTATTTATTTATTTATTTATTTATTTATTTTAATTTTGATTTATATGCCGCCCTTCTCCGGAGACTCAGGGTGGCTTACAATGCGTTAAGCAATAGCCTTCATACTTTTGTATATTTATACAAAGTCAGCTTATTGCCCCCACAAACTGGGTCCTCAATTTACCGACCTTAGAAAGGATGGAAGGCTGAGTCAACCTTGAGCCTGGAGAGATTCAAACTTACAGTAATTGCAGACAGCTGGTGTTAATCACAATGCTATCAGTCTGCTGAGCCACCAGGCCCGGTATACTGCGTATACACGTACAATGACACTAAAGTTATTTATTATAACCTGGTTAGATGTGCTGAGTTGTAAATAAATTCCACTGAAATGGGTTGGATTTGCTTCCGAGTATCTAATAAAGCAGGGCTAATACAGTCAAACTACATTTGGAATGAATGAGACGGAAGGGACCTTGGAGGTCATCTAGTCCAGCCCCCTGCTCAAGCAGGGGAAACCTATACTATTTCAGATAAGTGACCGTCTTGAACAGGGGTATCAAGCTCGATTTCATTGAGGGCCGCATCAGCGGTTGTGTTTAACCTTGTGGGGGATCAGGGGGGCATGGTCAGGTTGGGCGTGGCTAGCTCAACATCATTCGTGTCAGGGGCGCGTGCGGTGCCCGGATGCTCCTGAGCTCAATTTTCGGCTGTGACAGCTTCTTGCAACCCTCCACCAGCAAAAAATGTTTTTGCTGGCAATAGGCACCACAGGTCGGTTCTTTGCTGTTTCCATGGCAGCCCCACGGGCCGAATCTAAGCACCTTGTAGGCCGGATCGGACTCCCAGTCTTGAGTTTGACAACTCTGATCTAGAATCTTCTTAAAAGCATCCAGTGATGGAGTGCCCACAATTTCTGGAGGCAAGCTGTTCCACTGGTTAATTGTCCACTCTTAGAAAATTCCTCCTTAGTTCTAAGTTGCTTCTCTCCTTGTTGAGTTTCCATCCATTGTTTCTTGTCCTGCCCTCAGGTGCTTTGGAGAATAATTTGACCTCCTCTTCTTTGGGGCAGCCCCTCAAACAGGGGTGAAATGAATATAGAATAACAGAGTTGGAAGGGACCTTGGAGGTCTTCTAGTCCAACCCCCTGCTCAGACAGGAGACCTTATGCCATTTCAGACAAATGGTTATGCAATCTCTTCTGGTTCGGGCCGGTTCGCCCCGAACCGATAGTAAAAAAATGCTTAAAAAGTAACTACAAAAAAAAGTTCTGAAGATCAGCTGAGCGACACGCAATCATCGGAAGTTTTTTTAAAAACTTTTTAAAGCATTTTTAACTTAAAAATGCTTTAAAAAGTAAAAAAAAAAAAAAAAAGAGCAAGAAATCCAAAAGCACGTGTTTGGTGTGGACAGCGCATTTGGCATGCACCGTGCCTGCGCAGGCAGCAAACCGGTGGCGACCAGCGGAGGATTTCACCACTGCCCTCAAATATTGGAATACTGCTATCATGTCGCCCCTAATTCTTCTTTCCTTTAGACTAGCCAGACCCGAAACCTGCAGCCATTCTTCAATTATTACTACTTCAAGAGCCTTGGTAGTACAGTGGTCTAAGGCACCCTGTTATTAAGCTGGTTATTAACACAGCTGCCTGCAATTTCTGCTGGTTCGAATCTCGCCAAGGCTCAAGGTTGACTCAGCCTTCCATCCTTTCTAAGGTAGGTGAAATGAGGGCCCAGTTTGTGGGGGCAATAAGCTGACTTTGTATAAATATACAAAAAGGATGAAGGCTATTGCTGAGCACATTGTAAGCCGCCCTGAGTCTCCGGAGAAGGGCGGCATATAAATAAAATAAAAAATTAAAAAATTAAAATTAAATTAAAAAATTAAAAAAATTTCATCTCCAGGCTACAGCTAGTCCTCAAGTTACAACCATTTGTTTAGTGACAATTCAAAGTTGCAATGGCACTGAAAAAAGTGACTTAGGATCATTTTTCATGCTTAAGAACCATTGCCGCATTCCCAGGGCCATATGATCAAAATTTTGGATGCTTAGCAACTGGCATGTACTTATGACGGTTGAAGTGTTTCGGGGGTCGTGCGATTCTCTTTTGCAACCTTCTGATGGACAGCGGGAAAGCTAAGATTCGCTTAAGAACCGTGTCACTAACTGAGCAACAGCAGTGATTCGCTTAACAAATGTGGCAAGGAAGGTTGTAAAAGGGGACAAAACTCGCTTAACAACAGTCTTGCTTTGCAATGGAAATGTTGGGCTCAGTTGTTTATCATAACTCATCGCCATCTCAGTTCATAGCTTTGCACTGTTGCACTATTTTAACCTACTATCTCAAGCATGAACTGCTAGCACACTGCCTATTATTTGGGATTTGGGTTCAGTGGTGGATTTCAAAATTTTTTACTACTGGTTCTGTGGGTGTGGCTTGGTGGGCGTGGCATGGCATGGCATGGCTTGGTGGGCGTGGCAAGGGATGGATACTGTAAAAACTCCATTCCCTCCCCACTCCAGGGGAAGGATACTGTAAAATCTCCATTCCCTCCCCACTCCAGGGGAAGGATACTGTAAAATCTCCATTCCCACCCCACTCCAGGGGAAGGATACTGTAAAATCTCCATTCCCTCCCCAATCCAGGGGAAGGATACTATAAAATCTCCATTCCCACCCCACTCCAGGGGAAGGTTACTGCAAAATCTCCATTTCCTCCCGATCAGATGGGACTTGGGAGGCAGAGAATAGATTGGCGCGCAGCCAGTCAGAATTTTTACTATTGGTTCTCCGAACTACACAAAATTTCCGCTTCCGGTTCTGCAGAACTGATCGGAACCTGCTGAACCCCACTTCTGTTCGGGTTCCTCCTCTGTTAAAACCAATAAAAAACCGGAGGGTTGCAAAATAATTGAATGTGGCATAACTATTGCAGAATAATGTTTTCAGGGTAATAACGGGGAGAGTGGAACTGCAAGTATTATTACATTGCATATTGCTCTGTCTCCTCCAGGAATCATGATAGATTCATAGGTGAAAAGCTGGAGATTCGGTGATGCATAGAACAGTCATATGTCCTCATTTATCAGAAGGAACATCTGGTCCAAATTTAATTTATTCCTCAGCCCGTCGAGAGAGCATAACTCACTTGGTTGCATCCTTCCCTACAGGGATGAGACGGCTGCTCTATTTTACGGTTCATCCTTATTTCTAATTGGGCACATAATACATTAGTTCTGCATATGCAATCCCGGATATTGCGTTGCCTTCCACGGTGATGTTGAAGTGGCTACTCTCGGACCCAGCTTGGCAGTTGTTGCCGTAACAATTCCCATAGTAGATGCTGAAAGCAGGCAGGCTCCAGAAACCTCCACACGGCAGAGCCAGGCACCTGATCAATTCAGTCCCTGCTAGGAAAGCTGGTGATGGGCGGAAAAATAATTAGTTTTTGAAATGCCATTCTGCCCTGCAAGCCAATTAAGGAAAAAAAAAAAAATAGAGCAGCACAATCTTAACAAATTTGGCATTTAAACGCCAGCTAATGTGGTCCATTTGCAAAAATCTGTATTGTCGTTTCCTCTTGAAAATAACTAATTGCGGATTGATGCTCTTTTATGGGTTTGGAGCATGGGTGGGCCGCTGGGGGTTCGCAGGGGTTCGGGAGACCTCTAGCTAAGATACTGTGCAGTTCGGAGAAACCCCCAAATCCCACTCCTGGCTGGCCCTGCCCTCCCCACACCTCCCAGGAGTCCCCACGCGGCCCGTTTTGGATGCAGGTAAGTGCAGGGTGTGGGCAGAGGCTCGGGGAGGGCAAAAAACGGGCCTACCAGAAGTTCGGGAAGGCCTCCGGAGGGCCTCCAGAGGGCCTCTGCAGCCTGAGGAGGCCGTTTTCGCCCTCCCAGAGGCTTGAGGAAAGCCTCCGGAGTCTGGGGAGGGCAAAAACACCTCCTCACTCTGGAGTCTCTGCTTCCCCCAGTGGTGCAGGTGGCCAACTAGGCCACGCCCACCCAGCAACCAGGCAGAGAACCCCTTGCTAAAATGTTTGAAGCCCACCCCTGGTTTGGAGTTGTTTCTCTTCTGCTTACATTACACATAGAACAGCCTTATGCAGACACAACACGAGTCATTGAGTCATTGTTTTCTCATAAGGTTGCCCACTTGTCATTTGAAGTATGCCTCTTAGAATCGTTGCTAAACTGGGGGTGCCTGAATTTTATCAATGGGTGGCAAGCAAGAGATAAGAACCGTTGCTATGGTCTCAATGTTGCTTAGCATCCAGCTTTGCAGGTTAGAGCTTTTCATCTTTCGAATCCAAATTTGGAAGTAAACAAACACTGAACGATTCCTGAGCATTTTTATTCCCTCCAATAATTTTTGCCTCGAATCATATAGCCTTGGGAAGACAGGCTTATAATGAGCAGCGTTTTTAATGATTCATGTTGTGCTGGATTTATGGGCAGGAATTTGCAATGTAGTTGGGACGCAGTGGCTCAGTGACTAAGACGCTGAGCTTGTTGATCGAAAGGTTGGCATTTCAGCGGTTTGAATCCCTAGTGCCGCGTAACGGGGTGAGCTCCCATGACTTGTCCCAGCTTCCGCCAACCTAGTGTCAGCACTTCAAGCTGCATTTACTCTAGTGCTGACATAAGAAGGAGAAGCAGAGGCGTTTGGAAAGGGACGTTTGACTTTTCACCTACTTATTTTCCCTGGAGATAATATCCCCTAGGAGATGGGATGGGAGGGGGGAAATTCCTTTGAGCTGGAGCAGTAGATTAGGGGTAGGGTGACTTGGAATATGGCCAATGAGTGCAGGGGAGTGGGGAATGAAAAGGGAGGGTTTTGGGTCTGGAAGTCAGTGTTGGCTACGATGGAATCGGATTTAGAATGTCGTGCTTAATAAATGGGAGTTTTTTTCATCAAAGACTTTGTTTGAAATGCAGTTTATTTGAGATGACCTCGAAACTTGACACCTAGCAGTTCGAAAGCACGTAAAAAATGCAAGGGGAAAACTAGAGACCACCTTTAGCGGGAAGGTAACTACGTTCCGTGCTCCTTCGGCGTTGAGTCATGCCAACCACATGACCATGGAGATGTCTTCAGACAGGGCTGGCTCTTCGGCTTTGAAACGGAGATGAGCACCGCCCCCTAGAGTCGGGAACGACTAGCACATATGTGCGAGAGGAACCTTCCCCTTTACCTTTTATTTGCAACGTAAATGCAGGAAAAAATCCAAATAAGATTCCAAAGTCCTTGCATATGTTGGAATCTCAGATTATAATGATGGATCCGCTTCCAATCAAAATCAAATTATCTTGAATACGGTCTTTGACCAACCTTTACAATAAAAAAGATAACTTATTTAATTTAATAATTAGTCACTGTGAAAGGGGAAAAAAAAAACAATAGGACAATCAAACAACCTTCTCTATTTGAAAGTTCAGTGCAATCCAGAGGTGGGTTTCAGCAGGTTCTGACCAGTTCTGGAGAACTGGTAGCGGAAATTTTGAGTAGTTCGGAGAACTGGTAGTAAAAATTCTGACTGGCCCCACCCCCATCTATTCTCTGCCTCCCGAGTCCCAGCTGATCGGGAGGAAATGGAGATTTTGCAGTATCCTTCCCCTGCCACGCCCACCAGGCCACATCCACCAAGCCATACCATGCCCACCAAGCCACGCCCGCAGAACCGGTAGTAAAAAAAAATTGAAACCCATTACTGGTGCAGTCACATGTCTTGGCGAAAATATTTGGCCAGCTGGTTTGTGAGCATAGGGTTAGCTTCCCTTAAAAAGTAATAAATATAAAAATTTATGAGATGAGTAGAGGTAGTCTTCGACTTACGACCAGAACTGAGCCAAAAATTTTATTGCTAAGCGAGACAGTTGTGAATTTTTTGCTCCATTTTACGATCTTTCTTGCCAAGAGTTGTTAAATGAATCACTGCAGCTGTTAAGTTAGGAACATGGTTATTAAGTAAGTCTGGCTTCCCCGTTGACTTTGCTTGTCAGGAGGTCACTAAAGAGGATCACATGACCCCGGGACACTCAACCATCATATATACGGACCAGTTCAGTGGTGGGTTGCTACCGGTTCTCCCCGGTTCTTGCGAACCGGTAGTGGAAATTTTGAGTAGTTCAGAGAACCGGTAAATACCACCTCTGCCTGGCCCCGCCCCCAATCTATTCTCTGCCTCCCGAGTCCCAGCTGATTGGCCAGAAGGAAAAAATCAGGGCTCACTTGACAAAGAAGAGAAAAAAAACCCAAGATACCGTAGCTTTAAATTGAGAAGCCAAGAAGCCTCCCAACTGATCGGCTAGAACCGATCCGCTCCTCGTAAACCACTCAGTGGTGGTAAATTGGCAATTGAGGCCAAGCTGCCTGAAAGTGGTTTCCGATGCTCTCGGTGGTGGCAGAGCGGCAAAAAACTGTTTAAACTCTTGCTGCGGTGCTTCAAAGGGCCGCCCTACAGCTGATCAGCGGTAAAAGGCAGTGTGGTGGTAGACCAGTGTGCTCCAAAAACAAATGGGTAAACCGGTACGGCTCGGCAAGGACTTAAAAGCCTGGTAGACCAGTACCTCTGCTAAATCCTAAAGAATTGTTTCTCAGATGACCATCAAACCACGCCCACAAAATAAGCCACGCCCACAGAACCGGTAGTAAAAAAATTTAGAACCCACCCCTGAACCTGTTGCCAAGCTTCTGAATTTGGGTCACATGCTGCAATGGTCATAAATTTGAAAAAAATGTCACTTTTTTCAGTGCCATTGTAACTTCAAACATTCATTCAATGAACGGTTGTAAGTTGAGGACTACCTGTATTACCAGTGGTGGGATTCAAGTAATTTAACAACTGGTTAATGGTTTCTTCTAACAACCAGTTTTCCAAACTGCTCAGAAAGTTAACAACCGGTTCTCCTGAAGTGGTGCGAACCAGCTGAATCCCATCACTGTGTATTACCCTCAAATTTGGAGATGATTGGAGAGATCCGACCACATTGTGGGATATTGTAGAAAAGTTATGGGCAGCGGGTTGGACTAGAAGACCTCCAAGGTCCCTTCCAACTTTTGTCATTCTGTTATTCTGTCCAACTACCTTGAGTTTTATTTGGGTGGGCTGCTGAACGTCTGCAGAAGACTTTGAAATATCTGTAATTAAGACTGTACTTGAACATTCTTTATCTTTTCCCCCAGTGGAAATCATTTTAACCAGGAACCAATTTAGAGAAGCTAATGAAATAAACTAATCTCTTAGAAAATGCAATTTTCTAAGAGTTTAGTTGTACGCTGTAACTGAAGCATTGATATTCGATTAGAATTCATAAACTGTATTATTACACAAGTTTCAATGCCAATTTCTAACCCCTATTTAAATTATTTTTTGAATTAAAGATAATATAGGTTCATTGTCACTGGAAGTAATTTTTGAAGAATTTAGGGAATGTTCCAGTAACCTTATTCAGTTTAATTGCTGTACAGTGTTAATCTTATTAACTACGTGGTGTTTATCGAAGGATAGAAACTAATATGTGAATAGCAATTCTGGATAGGTCCAAACTGCTGCTTTTTAACAGAAAAGGATTTTTTTAAACCTCCATAATTCAGAAGACTTCCAGAACTACAGTAGTGGCTAAAATTGTGGAAACCTTTTGGGAAAAGTGTATTTTCTAAAACTAGCTAATAACATCACCTTTTTTTGGAGTAGTACTATATATCAGTGGAAAGATAATTTAATCAAGAATATAATACAATAACTCTTATGAAGGATTTGCTATTAGAATAGCAGTTACAGTATAAAGAAAAAAAGTGAAACATGTAGAAAAAACGAGATATGCAAAAATTATCACCATAGAAAAAATGAGATATACAAAAGTTATCACCATATCAGTTAATACTTAGTTGGATAACCTTTAGCATAAATTACAGCCTTACAACGTCTTCCCATGGAGTGAACCAAGTCTTTGAGTTCTGCAGTTGTTATAATGTGAAACCAAGATTGCTCCTATTAACTGGGTTTTATTGCTGGGTCGCTTCTGACTAACAAGTTTCTTGAGTCGGCTCCCTAGATTTTCAATTGGGTTAAGGTCTGGGAATTCCAGCAGTGGAATAGGATTATCTTGAAACTCCCCCCAAAAAGTGGTGTTAATAGCCATCAAACCTCAAAAATACACTTTTCCCCAAAGGTTTCCACAATTTTGACCACTACTGTATATGCCCCCCTCCTCCATCTTCAACTTCTATTCTCCTTGGGTGAAGAATTCTGCAGGACCCCAAAATGTTCCACAGAACTCAACATCTGGCAAAAGTAACACGGGTCTCTCCACGTTTTTCCTTCTGTCCAGATCTCCTCCTGTTTTTGGCAGAGCTGGAGAAAGAGAGTGGGGAATAAATGGGTAGCCGCGATTGGAGGAGCTCAGGAGCCGAGAAAGTAGGGTAAATTCTAATTCCCCGTTTCCCCGTTTTCCAGTCTGCTGTCTTTGTAAATTTATCTCAAGCAAAGCGCTAACATCGTTAACAGCTACACTGCTGGTTCGAGCATGAAAAATGAATGGAGCCTTTCTACCAAATCAGTCACTCTCTCTCGTCCACCGAAATATGAAAGCGTAAGAAGAGAAAAAAGCCAAATCGTAAACCTTCACCAGGAGGCACCTCTAGTGCAGCAACTGTTGCCAGGAGCTGCTGACAAGATCATAGTAACAAAACAGATAAAAGCGATGGAGATTTATGGGCATAAAGAGACGGGTTCCCAGCACAGTGGCTGGGATTCACACGTGAAGCACCGAGACTCACTTTAATTAGCTTGATTTGGGACCGCCTACTGTCTGAACCCAACGTATTGTGTTCAGTCAACAAACATGTCTTATGCACATGACAATTGTTCTTTCGGCAGCTTCTAATGCAGCTGCCTCTGGTTTCACAACTCCTTCCTGCCTTCAAATTCTCCAGTAAGAAACGTTTAGGGGAAGGCGATGGCTCAGTGGCTAAGACACTGAGCTTGTCGATCGAAAGGTCGGCAGTTCGAATCCCTAGCGCCACATAACAGGGTGAGCTCCCGTGACTTGTCCCAGCTTCTGCCAACCTAGCAGTTCGAAAGCAGGTAAAAAATGCAAGTAGAAAAATAGGGACCACCTTTGGTGGGAAGGGAACAGCGTTCCGTGTGCCTTTGGCGTTGAGTCATGCCGGCCACATGACCACAGAGACATCTTCGGACAGCGCTGGCTCTTTGGCTTTGAAACGGAGATGAGCACCGCCCCCTAGAGTCGGGAACGACTAGCACATATGTGCGAGGGGAACCTTTACCTTTATGCACCGGGTCTAATTTTTTCTCTCACACTGAGCTACAAACTGTTTCACCTGATAGAAATTTCCTCTCTTCAAAGGGTGAAAAATGAGAGTTCATTTTTCAAAAAAAAAAAAAAAAAAAAGTGGCTTTCAGGCACACCCAAAGGTGCTTTTCCAAAAGGCAAATAGACTTCCTTGGGGTTTCTTCGTCCCCGTATCTTTCTTCGTATCTTTCTTTGTGGAAAGATAATTTAATCAAGAATGTATTGCAATAACTTTTATGAAGGATTTGCTATTAGAATAGCAGTTACAGTATAAAGAAGAAAAGTGAAACACATAGAAAAAATGAGATATGCAAAAATGATCACTATAGAAAAAACGAGATATACAAAAGTTATCACCATGTCAGTTAATACTTAGTTGGATAACCTTTAGCATAAATTACAGCCTTACAACGTCTTCCCATGGAGTGAACCAAGTCTTTGAGTTCTGCAGTTGTTATAATGTGAAACCAAGATTGCTCCTATTAACTGGGTTTTATTGCTGGGTCGCTTCTGACTAACAAGTTTCTTTAGTAGGCTCCATAGATTTTTAATTGGGTTAAGGTCTGGGCAATTCCCAGGCCATTCCAGCAGTGGAATAGGATTATCTTGAAACTCCAAAAAAAAGTGGTGTTATTATTAGCCATCAAACCTCAAAAATATACTTTTTCCAAAAGGTTTCCACAAGTTTGGCCACTCCTGTATATATAAAATAACTTTTTAAAATTAAGATAACATGTTTAAATCTTAAATCTCTTTGGGTGTCTAGGTCATTGTGTTACCATAATTGGGTTATGGTTATCATCTTTGAATAAAATGAAATTAAGTCACAAACAAAGCCTATGCCCTATATAATTTACATCAATTGCTGTTTGAGAATTTCCAGACTAATATGGCAAGGCTAGCGAATTATAGATGTTGGCAAAATAGTTAAAGGAAATGATAGCACACTTTTCTCCCCCTGCAAATTTGGCTTCAAAATATTTGGAAATGAGGAAAACTAACTTACGAATAAATTTTTCAGACATGCATACCCAACATATTATTATTATTATTATTATTATTATTATTATTATTATTATTATTATTATTAATTTAATTTGTATACTGCCCTTCTCCAACAGGACTCAGGGCGGTGAACAGCCCGGTAAAAAACACAACATATAAAATTTAAAAGCAGTTTAAAAGACATTAAATAATTTTGGCCATCAATTTAAAATAACCCAGTTAAAACCAATTACAAATTAAAACCGCAAGGATGGGGTCAAGCCAGCATCATATTCATACAAACATGAAATTTGTATGAAGGATTTTGGACTACCTCCTGTAAATTATGGATTGAGACTTTTTCAATTTGTTACTTGCAAGCCGGGTGTTGGAAAGAGTATTCATAGCAATAATATCCAAATATATAAAATGCCAAAGCAGTATTATTTTCCAACAACCTCGTCCTGAATTTCAAATGCCATTTAAATTTCAGAATGAAATTCAGCATCAGGATAGATTGTAGACGAGTGCCCTCTCCTGGGCAATTTCATATTTATTTTCTCAATGTAGGTAATCCTCAACTTACGACCACAATTGATCCCAACTGAGATATGTGTTAAGTGAGTTTTGCCTCATTTTACGAACTTTCTTGCCACAGTTGTTAAGTAAGTCACTGCAGTTGTTAAGTTAGTAACACAGTTGATAAGTGAATCCCGCTTCCCCATGGACTTTGCTTATCAGAAGTTTAGAAAAGGCAATCACATGACTCTGGGACACTGCAACTGTCATAAATATGAGTCAGTTGCCAAGTGTCTAAATTTTGATCATGGGACTATGGGATGCTGCAACAGTCGTAAGTGTGAAAAGCGGTCATAAGCCACTTTTTTCAGTGCAGTTGAAGCTATTGTTAAATCAAGGAATACTTGTAAATTGGTTTTATTAGCCCTGCTAATAATTTTTTGCCTGTATAAAAAGGTGAGAGGCAGGTACCTTGGTCTATATACCAAACGGATGACCCATTGGGATCCCCATATCAAAACAACTTACCTCACGTACGGCCAGAATCTGAAAATAACATTGAACACAGCACAGGACTTGAGCAAAATGGTTCGGTTGAGATCGACATACGTGGGACCGATTGTGGTAGATTGTAGGGGTGACACCAAAATATAATTTTATCATATTTTATTTATCTACATCTTAAATTATTGTATTTTATTCCAATTTCATTTTAAATCGTATTTTATTCCAATTTCATTTTAAATCGTATTTTATTCCAAATTTCATTTTAAATTGTTTTTTGATCAGATTTTAGTAATAATTTGTGTCTGGAACTCTGCACTTTGATATGGCCCAAAGGCTAATCAATAAAGTAAAGTAAACTGAAGGACCACCTGTAATGGAAAGTAGATCCATTTAGCTTGAAATAGAGGTGGCTCAGTGGCTAAGATACTGAGCTTGTCGATTTATCAGATTCTGAGTTGAACTCAAAAACCTTACAACTTCCAAGGTCCCTTCCAATTCTGTTACTGCTACTATATAGTCAATATATTTAAAGGAAATAATAGCACACTTTTCCCCCTTCCAAATTTGGCTTTCAAATATTTGGAAAGGAAGAAAACTTATTTATGAATAAACTTTTCGAATGCATCCAACATATGATGCACGTATGACGGATTCCGAAGCATTTTAAGCCTGGATTTACTCCAAATTGGAGTAAATTTGGCTGAAGACCTTTGGCTGAAGGCTGAGCTGGTCTTGTCAAGATACCTGTCCCACTTCCACATAGATTTTCCCCATTTCAGGAGCTTTCAAACATCTCCAAGGACTTTCATGCTCCACTCCACCATTTCCATCTTCAGTCTCCTTTGTGATAAAATCCCTGGTAATTTTCTCAGGGCTTCGCAAACCCTTCAGTTTATTCCAAATATATTCTATATGTAGTTATTCAAGGGTGAGATCCAGATTTAGATTCACTTCTCCTGCTAGGGTGGTGGTGGTTTGTTTTTAGCCATAGTTTGTGGGATCAGGTGAATTAACCTGGTTCACCTGCAGCGGTGGGTTTCAGCAGGTTCTGACCAGTTCTGGAGAACCGATAGTGAAATTTTGAGTAGTTCGGAGAACTGATAATAAAAATTCTGACTGGCCCTGCCCCCATCTATTCTCTGCCTCCCGAGTCCCAGCTGATCGGGAGGAAATGGGGATTTTGCAGTATCCTTCCCCTGGAATGGGGTGGGAAGGGAGATTTTACAGTATCCTTCCCCTGCCACACCTACCAAGCCATGCCCACCAAACCATGCCACGCCCACAGAAACGGTAGTAAAAAAATTTGAAACCCACCACTGTTCACCTGTAATGGTGAATAACTCTTTGATAGTGAAATGGGCAGCATATCAGTAACAGTAACAGAGTTGGAAGGGACCTTGGAGGTGATCTAGCCCAACCCCCTGCTCACGCAGGAGACCTGTACAAGGGATTTGAACGGCCGAATTGCATGACTAGGTGACTCAGTGGCTAAGACACTGAGCTTGTCGATCAGAAAGTTCGGCAGTTCGAATCCCTAGTACAGGTCTCCTGCGTGAGCAGGGGGTTGGGCTAGATGACCTCCAAGGTCTCTTCCAACTCTGTTACTGTTACTGAACTTTCTGATCGACAAGCTCAGTGTCTTAGCCACTGAGCCACCTAGTCAGGCAATTTAATTTAAATGATAAATTTAATGAATAAATAAAATTTACAGAATGCAAAGCTGGGCACTTGGGTTTATTAGACATGAAGACTGGCTGCTCGCACTTTGCCTCACTGAGCCAAAAAAAAAACCCAAATATTATAATCTGATGTTTGACTGGAGAATAGTAAAATGATTTATTTTATTTTATTTTTTTAAAAAAAATGAAAGGCCGCCTTTATGTCTCAGACTTCAGCGTCCTCCGCATAGCAACCGTTGCTACGGGCAGACGTTCAGTTGCTAGCGTCTTCCTGGCAGCTTACAAAACGCAACACTGCGACGTAACTATTTTTTTTTAAAAAAGAAATTGGACCACCAAAACACCTCCAGAGAAGTCTATCTATTATTAGAGAAATAAAACACGGGAAATATCCGGAGACTGGAATAACAGCCCTTCTGGCGAGTCTAAATAATTCAATATCTTCCTGACAGGACCCGAAAAAACGCGAAACTTAAACCATAGAGATACAAAAAAAGGGAAGAAATGATTATTGATTTTCATCGATATATTTTACTATCTATCCAACAGAGCGCCACTGGGGCCTTTTTAAAAAAATCATTGATTGCTCCATACGTTATATTTTTAAAAGTGGTCAGTAATCCTAGAAACATCCCTCCTTGAAGAAAAAGAGCGGCTTAAAAAAAAAAAGTCGGCCATTTTTTTTCTATCTCTAGGAGCACGGAACGGGGAGCGTCGCTCTAGCCTATAGAGTGAGACACTCTATGGTTCTCTCTCCTTTGCTGGGGGAATCGAATCGAGTTCGGCTTTCGCTGCTGTGCGAGGTTCGCAATTGCTTCTTTGTAGCTTTTTCCTCCGCCTTCTTCATGCTGCCCGCTGACTGTGCCCAGAGGTAATTGCTCATTAATTTTTTAAAAAAATAGGATGATGATGAAGATGATGATGATGGTTGGTCGCCCAGGCAGCCTGGATTTTGCATTTTTGTCCATCCTGGGATAGGCAGGTATGGATATTTGTTAATGTGAAATAGAATAAACAGGTTTGGGAGGGATCTTGGAGGTCATCTAGTCCAACCTTAGGCAGGAAACCCTCCACCACTTCAGACAAATGGTTATCCAACGTCTTCTTAAAAACTTCCATTGTTGGAGCATTCACAACTTCTGGTGGCAAGCTGTTCCACTGGCTAATCCTTTTAACTGTCAGGAAATTTCTCCTTAGTTCTAAGTTGCTTCTCTCCTTGATTAGTTTCCACCCATTGCTTCTTGTCCTGCCCTCAGGTGCTTTGGAGAATAGCTTGACTCCCTCTTCTTTGTGGCAGCCCCTGAGATATTGGAAGACAGCTATCATGTCACCCTTAGTCCTTCTTTTCATCAAACTAGACATACCCAGTTCCTGCAGCCGTTCTTCATATGTTTTAGCCTCCAGTCCCCTCATCATCTTCATTGCTCTTCTCTGCACTCTTTCTAGAGTCTCCACATCTTTTTTACATCATGGCAACCAAAACTGAATGCAGTATTCCAAGTGTGGCTTTACCAAGGCATTATAAAATGGTATGTTAAATAGTGCTAGAGGTATTATTGCAGAATGCAAACTGTTCCAAGTAAAACTGCCTTTTTGCAGCTTGGCTGCTCATGATTTTGTCCATGCCCAGAGTTGTTCAAAGGATGCTTCAGATGTTTCAGAATTGCACCCCAAAAAATACCTATTGATCCTTGTTCTTGCTTTTTTTCTTTTGGCACAGCCATCCTCCTACTTCTATTTGCAAAGGCTTTATATTTTGGGATTTTCCTCCCATTCTTTCTCTTCTGTTCTGTGGTCTCGTTATATATAGTTTGTTGCACAGTCGTCCAGACGTTCAGGCTTGGATTGGGCATTTTGTCCATCTAACGTAGGCAGATGTTGTTGTTTGAGGGTGTGAAAAGTCTCGTTGCAGGAGGTAAGCCGGTTCCAAGCAAAGCTGCCTTTTGCAATTGACTGATGGTGAGTTTGTCAATGCCGATGGCGTTCTAGTTGTGCTCCAAGAGATTTTGGGCTCGCAACTAAGGTGCCTATCGCTATTGGTATTATCTTTGGGCAGGGGATTGGATTAGAAGACCTCCAAGGTCTCTCCCAAGTCTATGATCCTGCTGGGAAATTCAGATCAAAGCTCGTTCTTTTGGGATGTTAAGGAAAAACAGCCTTTTCTTGGCTCTCTCCAGGCTGGTTTCCCTCTTCACCCAGGCTTTGGAAGATTGCACAGAGCAGAGGGCAAAACTCCAGCAGAAAATTCAACAGTGCCGTGCAGTTCTTGGGGACTGGTAAGCTGGGTGTAATTTTAAAGTGTACCTTTCTGTTTAGTGCAAGGGAAGCAAAGAATGGGACCCTCCTCCTCCTCCTCTCTTCTCCTTCTGCTCTCTGTTCTCTTTCTTCTTCTTCCTTGTCTCTTTTCTCCTCTTTCTTCTCTCTTCCTCCTCTCCTCTTCTTCACCAGTCCTCTTCCTCATTGTCCCCTCCTTCTCCTCCTCCTTGTCCCTCTTCTCTTTCTTTTTCCAATCCTCCTCCTCCTCTCTCTCTTCTCCTTCCTTCTTCCTTGTCTCTTTTCTCCTCTTTCTTCTCTCCTCCTCCTCTCCTCTTCTTCACCAATCCTCCTCTTCCTTCTCCTTGTCCCTCTTCTCTTTCTTTTTCCAATAATCCTCCTCCTCCTCCTCCTCCTCCTCCTCCACCACCACCACCACCACCACGAAGGAAGTCATCCCAACAGTGACTATCCCAATGCCACAAACCTCCCAGTCTTTCCTAGGCTTCTGCTCACATGAAATTATTATAATCATGAGCCACTTATAAAAAGCTGGGATGATGCGGAAGAAGTGATGGGGGTGGGGGGACGCATCTGTTCTTTGCTGAATGCGTGTGTACTCTCTTTTCTCTGTGCTAGGAACTCTGAGAGAGAAAACCCTGTTCCCGAAGATGCCAAAACTGAGAAACATGGTAAAAGAAGCATCATTCTTTATTAGTCTCCCTTGTTATTTATGTATTCATTTAAACAGTTTATATAGCTGCCAAATTCCCACATGTAGGTGATTCCGGGCAGCTTGTAACATTTAAAACTCCCTAATAAAAGCCCATCAAAACCTCCCATCTTACTCTCCATGGTAGCAACAACAGAATCAAATCAGCCATTTTATTGGCTCCATATCAGTTCTTGGTGCCTGGCCTGGACCCTTTTTCCTGGTTATAAGAAGTTCTGGGCCTTTAATTGGAGACTTCATGGTCTATGCTACTTCATGACAGTCATACCCTATTCCTGGATTGATGAATTGCAGTAAACCATGGTTTTGTTTATCCCTGGCTTGTTGAATAAACCATCATTAGCTGGCATTACACATGCCAGCCTGACTAGGTAGCTCAATGGCTAAGACACTGAGCTTGTCGATCAGAAAGGTTGGCAGTTCAGCGGTTCGAATCCCTAATACAGGTCTGCGCGAGCAGAGGGTTGGGCTAGATGACCTCCAAGGTCCCTTCCAACTCTTTTACTGTTACCCTTAGGTTGTAACTGTAAAATCCCACTACCACAATTGCTAAACTATAATTGATTGAATTTCTACACTTGAAGCAAAAAAACCAAATGAAGCACATTACAGTTACAAGTCTAATCAATAAAAAAAATAGTTCCACAAAAAGTATAAATACAGTTGTTAAAGAAATGGATTCAATGCTGTGGATCCATAGTGGTGCAGTGGCCTAGAGGTGGAGCTCTCGCCTCACAATCAGGAGGCTTATGAGTTTGATCCTAGGTAGAGGCAGATATTTCTCTCTCTGGGCACAATGAGAATACATGAGATATAGAAAGATATGGAAGAATATGGAATTCAAGGGGTACCACAACAATTGGATAGAATATTGTCAGGCAAAGAAGAAAAATCCATAACAAAAGCATATAAATACTTATTAGAGGTAGAATTGGAAGAAGAAATAGTGAAAGGTCCAATGATAGCATGGGCACAAAACGTAGGCCGTAATATAAATTTAGAAGAATGGGAAAAATTATGGAACAAAAACTAAATTAACATTGTCGACTGCATATAAAGAAAATCAGTACAAAATGTTTTATAGGTGGCATTTAACACCGGCGACATTGGCCAAAATGTACACAATTATGAAACTGGACTGCTGGAAGTGTAAATATAAGGATGGAACATTTTATCACATGTGGTGGCAATGCCCCCAAGCAAAGAAATATTGGGAACAGATAAGGAGATGGTTACAGGAGATAACAGGAGAACAAACTGAATTTAAAGCTGAATTATTCTTATTAGGAATAATTAATCAAAGGATAAAGAAGCAACTCCAATATATCATTTTACACATCGTAACAGCAGCATGAATTGTTTATGCTCAATGTTGGAAATTTGAAAATATACCAGCCAATGAAATGATTATACATAAAATATTAGAATGTGCCGAGATGTATAAGCTCACTCTAGAAATGAAAGGCAAGGAAGAAACAGAATTTTATGAGGTGTGGGATAAGTGGTATAAGTGGTTAGAACAGAGAAACAAAAATGTATAGAAATAAATGTAAATAACTGTAAGAGACACATGACACGGTACTGTTAAAAAAAAGTTTATTGTTATGTAAATTGGAAAAATGGAAAATAAATTTTTAAAAAAAGACTACATCTGCTGCGAACTCCGCATTGGCGACAAGAAGGGTATCCGGCCAGTAAACACTCAGCTCCATTCAGTTGCCCAGACTCCATCCCGTAAGGGATTACGGTGGTCATTAAATGACCAAAAAAAAAAAATGCTATGAATCCATAGAAAACAGGTTCCTAGGTTGCAAGGCAGCATGGCTGGCCGGGGAATTCTGGGAGTTGAAGTCCACACGATCATAAAGTTCTCAAGATTGGGAAACACTGATATAATTTGATCCATTTTGACTTGCTTCCTTCACTTGTAGAAACATCAGAGCCTTCAGCGGAGGAGCTTAAGGACCTGGAACTGCTTAACAAAGCCTTGGAGAAAGCATTAAGAGTCCGGTCAAAATTCCACCAAGTGCCATGTGAGACCATTAAAGTCTCCGCATCTTCAAGTAAGAAGCCGGTGAGCCAGCAGGCTGCTTTGGAACAACCTTCACGTCATCCTAAGGACAAGGTCCCCAAGACCACCCAGATGTCTCCTGTGAGCAGAAAGCTGGCAGCATCCAAAAACCTCACAGCCTATATGTTGAAGGCTCCCTACAAAACGGATGTGATGGTGAAAAGGCCACCGGTGAAAATACCAGCTGGACGGAGCGCCAGAACATCCAAAACAGCTGGGAAGAAGTTGTCCCCAGCAGGGGTTGTTGCTTCTCCAAAATTGAAACCGTGCGCAAAAACAGCAGCCAAAGACAGTCACGAAAAGGTCAATGTTGCTGTTGCAGAACCCGCCTTGCAGTTGGGCTGTCCCAAAGGTCCATGTCACACAACGACACCACCTTGGTTTGCTGATGGAGGAGATTTTGCAGGAAGAGGCCTTCAAGTCCCAGAGGTAGATCCTGATCTGGAGGCTTTAGCTGATGGGCCGTCTCCTTCAAGAACAGACCCAAAGAGAAAAGGAACAAAGCTTCCAATTTCCACTCTTCAACAAAATGGGTAGGTGGCCTCCCATCCTACCAGGGTGGCTAAAAATCGATGGTTTTTTTTCATTTAAATCAGATTTTTTTTATTTAAATCAGATTTTTTTTTATCAAATTTATTTTAATAAAATGCTTTTGGAGTAAAAAAAATCTAAAAGTAGTTTTGTATTTAAGAGGCATTAATAATTTAGTTATGGGGACACGGTGGCTCAGTGGTTAAGACGCTGAGTGTCGATCGAAAGGTCAGCCGTTCGGCGGTTCGAATCCCTAGTGCCGCCTAATGGGATGAGCTCCCATGACTTGTCCCAGCTTCTGCCAACCTAGCAGTTCGAAAGCAGGTAAAAAAATCTCAAGTAGAAAAATAGGGACCACCTTTGGTAGGAAGGGAACAGCATTCTGTGCACCTTCGGCGTTGAGTCCTGCCGGCCACGTGACCATGGAGACGTCTTCGGACAGCGCTGGCTCTTCGGCTTTAAAATGGAGATGAGCACCGCCCCCTAGAGTCAGGAACGACTAGCACATATGTGCGAGGGGAATCTTTACCTTTACTTGAGTAAATAAGAAAACAATCCTTTCTGTAGGATGTGCTACAGCAGAATTACAGCCTGGATTAACCTCTTACACTGTCGATTGGCCGGATTCCCTTTATCTAATAATTTAGTTTATTTATCATGAAATGGAGCTTAGTTCTGTAGCAGGAGGCTGTATGTTTTGCAATATTAGGACTGTCGGTGAGTCAACAGCCGGTGAGAGCGGGAGCTGCTGTGGGACGGAGATGACAATTGCTCTTTAAAAATTATAATTTAAATCAAGCCTTTTTACTAGTGATTTAAATCGTGATCAAATCCACTCTGCATCCTACCTCCAAAAATTTGCCTCCAGCTACAGATTTGCTTTTCCTTTGGACCTGACTGAGCACGGGCTGGATAGGCAGTGATCCATAGCTTCTGTTTTGTGAGTGCAACAGACTGGCTGAGTTCCCTCTATTGTAGCATTTTCGTTTGCTGAACCTGGCATTGTTTGCTGAAAATAGCAGTCAATCTATCCCTGTCTCTTATTTCAATCTACGTTGACTTCTTTGGTCTTCTTTGAGACTCCAGTTTGGTCTCCTGGTTAAAGCAGCAGGCTAGAAGCCATGATATTGTGAGTTCAGGTCCACTTTTGGCTGTGAAAACTAACTGGGTCAATTCGGCTAGTCAATTTCAGCCCAATCCTACCTCACAGGGTTTGCGTGGTGGGGGAAAATAGGAGGAAGAAGGAGCATAAAATGAAGACCCAGATGGTTGAGGGCAATATGCATGACTCAACGCCAAAGGTGCACGGAACGCTGTTCCATTCCCACCAAAAGTGGTCCCTATTTTTCTACTTGCATTTTTTACGTGCTTTCGAACTGCTAGGTTGGCAGAAGCTGGGACAAGTAACGGTAGCTCACCCCGTTACGCGGCACTAGGGATTCGAACCGCCGAACTGCCAGCCTTTGGATCAACAAGCTCAGCATCGAAGCCACTGAGCCACCACATCCCTACTCATGAGGCTGATGCTATGCAACCTAACAGCCCTTATCCTCTAGGTATAAATAGTAGCACAAATGTTTTACAACTTTAGGTTTTTTCCTCTTACAAAAAACCAAAGCATCCATGAACAGAGCAGATGATTTAAAAGTCTGTTTGGATAAAACACATCGATGCCTTCTGCCAAGTAGAGGAAGCCAGCCACATTCTCAAGCTTCCAAAACAATTTTGCGAGCTAAATTTGCCACGCAATTTATGCCCTTCCATATGAGAATTATCTGGGGCTTCCATAAACCTTGGCTCCATCGACTGGGCTGGAGCGAATAGGAGCAGGAATGCAGTATCTGAAAGGCAAAAATCCCCAAATCCCTGGTTGAAAACCCTTGCATTCAAACTGCGGTTTGGTTTAGTGGTTAAGGCACCAGGCTAGAAAGCAGAAGACCGTGAGTTCAAGACCCGCATTAGCCATGAAAACCAACCAGGTGACTTTGAGCCAATCACCAGGAGACTGGGAGTTCTAGTCCCACCTTTGGCATGAAAGCTGGCTAGGTGAGTTTAAGTCAATCACCAGGAGACTGGGAGTTCTAGTCCCACCTTTGGCATGAAAGCTGGCTAGGTGAGTTTAAGTCAATCACCAGGAGACTGGGAGTTCTAGTCCCACCTTTGGCATGAAAGCTGGCTAGGTGAGTTTAAGTCAATCACCAGGAGACTGGGAGTTCTAGTCCCACCTTTGGCATGAAAGCTGACTGGGGGACTTTGGTCCAGTCAGCCAGTCATTCTCTCGCAGTCCAACACCTCACAGGGTTGTTGTCGTGGGGAAAGTAGCAGAAGGAAGAAGTATTTGATATCTTCACTGCCTTGAGTTATATGCCAAAATAGGAAAGGAAAGGAAAGGAAGTGTAAAGGAAGATAAAATAAAAATGCTTGCAGGTTGCTAGCTGAATTTTGCCTGTTGAATTTTTGGAACTCCCTGAAGGCATTAATTTGAATTAAAAAACTGGTCAAAATTGCTTTCCTAGTTGAGGGCAAAGAGAACGATCTCAAAACTGTGTAATTATCACGCCAGAATTGCAGAAGAGAGGTGATTTATGGCTGTTTGCTTACCTGATTTTTCCGAAATTCAATCCAAAAATGAGCTGAGATTTATCCCGGTTTCCAATATTGGGGGGTATAGGGGTGGAATTCAAAAATTTCAGCAACCGGTTCGCTGCCTAGTTGCTGGGTGGGCGTGGTCATGGGGGTGTGGCCTACTTGGCCTCCTGCACCATGGGGGGGGAGGCGTTTTCGCCCTCCCCAGGCTCCGGAGGCTTTCCTTGAGCCTCCAGGAGGGCAAAAATGGTCTCCCCTGGGCACTGAAGTCCCTTTGGAGGCCGGAAACAGGCCTATTTCTGGACTTAACGGTACTTACGGTAGGCCCATTTTTCATCCTCCCCAGGCTCTGGAGACTTTCCTCGAGCCTCCAGGAGAGTGAAAACTGCCTTCCCCAGGCAACTGAGGCCCTCCAGAGGCCGGAAACAGGCCCATTTCTGGACTTCTGGTAGGCTCGTTTTTCGCCCCCCCAGAGCCTCCGCACAGGCCCTGCAGTTACCTGGCATCCAAAACAGGCCGCGTGAAGACTCCGGGGAGGGGAAGGGAGGGATGGCCAGGGTCAGCCAGTCCTTGGAAGAACCGGTTCGGTGAACCAGATCAAAATTAACACCCGGTTTTCCCG
The DNA here is from genome assembly GCA_022577455.1 of Arizona elegans. Classification (NCBI taxonomy): domain Eukaryota; kingdom Metazoa; phylum Chordata; class Lepidosauria; order Squamata; family Colubridae; genus Arizona; species Arizona elegans. The sequence continues at coordinate 11,299,950 of JAKOOJ010000022.1, read as the reverse complement.
AACCGGCTGAATCCTACTCCTGGTTGTGCATTTACCAAGGATGATAATGCCAAGCAAATTTTTTTTTTTTTTTTTGGCAGGTCTTCACTGAAACTGCCCCTTCCGTATCAGAAAGCTTTCTCCAAGTATTTCAGGTAAGCTTATCCGAATTAGACTAACCTGCAAGTCGCTAGGAAAGGTGGGAGAAATTTTAGGGCCTTTCTGAGTTGGATAACCCAGATTGGGTGAGTTTGCAGAATGGAAGTAGGATTCAAAAGTGATTGTGTGACCTTCGTTCTGGGGCCTTCAGAGTGTGAAAGAACCTTATCCAGACAGCCACGTAGCCAGTCTTTTGGCTTTGACCCTGGAAGTCAATATACGCATCTTAAATAAATACCAGGGGCAATAGGATAGCAATCTTCCAGTACTTAAGGGGCTGTCACAGAGGAGAGGAGATCGACTTATTCTCTGAGTGCCTGAAGGCAGGAAAAGAAGCCACAGGTGGAAGATCATTAAAGAAAGATCTAGAAAGAACTCCAACTGAGGAAGAATTGATAGATAAATTTTAGAATGTGCTGAGAGAGACAGATTAACAAAAGAAATTAAAGAAAAAGAAGAGACAGACTATTATAGAATATGGAATAAATGGTATAAATGGCTTAAGGCTAGAAATAAAGAATAATAACTATCAGGGGAGAAAATTGGAAGTACAAAATATATATATATAAGAAATGTATGGAGTGGAATAATGATCCCAGCACAATTGCCTGATCGTCAGAGCTTTTTAAAAGCATTTTTTTTACAACCTCCTCAGCCGAAGAGGTTGTAGAAAAAATGTTTTTAAAAGATAAAAAAAAAAAAAGCCTCTGACGATCCCAGCTGAGCAGCGCGATCGTCAGAGGCTTTTTTAAAATACTTTTAAAAGCAATGCTTTTAAAAGTAAAAAAAAAAAAAAAAAGTTTGCGCGCCACAGCTGATGCCCCCCCCTCGCGCCCTGTTCTACTTAGCACATGCCTCCTTTTGGCGTGCATTTGGCACATGGTCGCACTGCACATGCTCAGCCAGCGAACCGGTAGTAAACCGGTTCAGATTTCACCACTGCCGTGCATGCATTGCATTTGGGGGGTTCGGGTTTTGGCACTCGGTCCAGAAAAGATTAGCCATCACTGGTATAAGGTTTCTTGCTTGAAGGGGGGTTGGACTAGAAGGAATCTAAAGTCCCTTCCAACTCTGTTATTCTGTTAAAAAAAAAGTTTAATCCTCCAATATCACCATTCCCAAACCTTCCCGCACTATGTATGTGTTTTCCATTATTTTAATGCGAGTTTAACATCATCAGCGCATCATCAGCACTCGGTCTGGAAAAGGTCAGCCATCACCGGACTAGATGATCTCCGAAGTCCCTTCCAACTGCATTACTCTATGTCCGTGAAGGCGAACCTATGGCATGCATGTCAGAGGTGGCACAGGGAGCCCTCTCTGTGGGCACACACGTGCCGTCACCAGCTGTTCTTCTGGTTTCTGAAAAATGGCCCAAAAACGGCCTGGAAAATATCCCGAAAAAGGCCCCAAAATTGGTCTGAAAACGGCCCAAAAAACGGTAAAGAAACAGGCTGTTTTTCAGGCCAAAAACAGCCAAAAAACAGCCTGAAACTGGCCCGGAAAACAGCCTGAAAACAGCCTGAAAAATGGCTTGAAAATGGCACAAAAAAGGGCTGAAAACAGCCCAAAAAACAGCCTGAAAATAGCCAAAAAAAAAAAAATGGCCAAAGAAACAAGTATGCATGCAGCGGCCAGCTGGCCTGCGGGTTTCCAGCGTTCTGGTGCGCGCACGGACACACGCGTTTTGGTTTGGGCACTCGGTGTCGAAAAGGTTCACCATCACTGCTCTATGTTCTACGTCTACGCGCTTTAAAGCTGTCAAGAAAATCAATACAAGATGTTTTACAGGTGGCATTACCCACCCACAAGACTGGCCAAGATGTGCAAAAATTGCTCACCGAAATGTTGGAAATGTAAAGCAACGTTAGGCACTTATTATCATATGTGGTGGGGGTGCCCGAAAGCCAAGGACTTTTGGTGCCAAATAAAACAGTGGCTAAAAGAGATGTTAAACAAGATTATAGATATGATGCCAGAACTCTTCCTTCTGGGTATAGTTAAGGGATAATTACAAAAAAGAAGAACCTTAGCAACTTTAAGACATGTGAAGTTCAACTCCCAGAATTCCCAGTGCCGGGTGGAGAATTCTGGGGACTCGAAGTCCACACGTCTTAAAGCAGCCAAGGTTGGGAAAAAACCCTGCTCTAAGAGAGCTTGCACTGCACAGAACTAGAAATCCCTAAGAACGTCTTCAAAATATACGATTCTGCAAACTGGCAAGAATATCTCTTCTTCAGGCAGTAACAAGTCAGGTCTAAAGATTGGAGCATATCCCAGGGGAGAGTTTTTGGCTTATTATTTCCCACTCTTCTGCTTCTTGACACAAAGGTTGTTGGAGAAGTGCCAGGATTTGAAAACAGCCCCCGAGGCAGCTGTCACCAAGAGCCACTTTTTAGAGAAACTGCAAGCAACTGTATCCTTTTGCTAATTTGGTTCTTTTGCAGAAGAAGAAAAATGTATCTGCAGGTATGACTAGGGCTTTGACCAGGGTTGTTAACTCCATTCCAACTCCTTTGGCTTCCCAAAACTGTTCCAATTTTTTTTTTAAAATTTTTATTGTATAAGAATTATAGTACAATTCCTCCGTTTCTGGTTTCATGGTGTCAGTATACATATGCAGATATACCTTCATAATATTTACATTGTTCTTTACATAGTATTAGTTCATTGTCTTAGTTTAGAGATAAACTAAGTATTTCTTAGTATTTCTTACTTTTATAAACCTTGATATATAGTATTACATATATTTACATAAAATTACATCTTTTCTCCCTTTTATTTCCTACTACCGATAGTATGACTCCTATCCATGTACTCATTTAATTAATCATCCATTTAAACTTTTAGCTCTCTCGAGCTTCACTTCGCTTTTCTTTTCCTCAACCACTCATACCACATATCCCATACACTGTAACACTCCGTTTCCTCTTTGTCGTTGATTTCTAACGTCAGTTTGTTCATTTCTGCACATTCCAGCACTTTTCTAATTACGTGCTCTTCAGATGGCAATTTTTTCTCCTTCCAATGTTGAGCAAAGGAGATTCTCGCTGCAGTTATTATATGTGTAATGAGATATTTCTTCTTTCTTGCATATTCTGTCTTCAGAATTCCCAGGAGAAATATTTTTGGTTCTAATTCAATGGTATCTCCTATTATTTCTGATACCCATTTGCGTATCATCCTCCAAAATTCTTTGGCTGTTCCAATTTTATTGATTTCGCACATCAATCTCCGTTTTGATTCTGAGCAATATAAACTTTAATATGGAATAGCTTTCATCTGTGACCCACATTATATGTGAAATATATTCCCCAGGCAGATGGGAATTCTCGGACTTGGTGTCTTGATACATCTGGAGAACCTCAACTTGCAAAAACTGCTGTAGAAATAAAGGGGAGAAGGAGAAGGAGACAACTGTGGGGTCCTTGGTGCTCTCTGAGCTTGATAGTTCTCTCACAGACATTTCATTACCAAATTAGGTAACATCATCAGTGCTAGGTGGGGTTTACAGAGAAGAGGTGGAGGAAGACTGTGGGGTCCTTGGTGCTCTCTGAGTTTGGCGGTTTTCTTCAGATGTTTCATTACCCAAGTAGGTAACATCATCAGTGCTAGAAGGGAGTGGGGTTTGCAGAGAGGAGGATGAAGACTGTGGGGTCCTTGGTCCTCTCTGAGCTTGATAGTTTTCTTGTGGACGTTTCATTACCAAACTAGGTAACATCATCAGATGCTAGGTGGGGTTTGTAGAGAGGAGGATGAGTCCTCTGGGGTCCTTGGTCCTCTCTGAGCTTGTTAGTTTTCTTGTGGACGTTTCGTTACCAAATTGGTAACATCATCAGTGCACGGTATTGTCCCCTTTCCTTAAGCAGATGGTCAGTTCTCCTCTCCTACGCCAGCCTTTACCCCAGCGGAGGTAAAGCAGGAGTTGGTGCATCTACGTGACCTTCACTTGCTCATCACTCAGCACATGGAAGCTGAAAGCCCAGGTGAGAAGAGGCCACTGAGCCAATTTCTTCACGCCCACCTGGGCATGGATTTGCAAGGGAGTCTAGGGACACTGCAATCATTGGATCTTTGTTTAGAGCAGGGGGGACCCACCTTGTCAACTTCAAGACCTGTGGACTTCAACTCCCAGAATTCCTCAATAGGGAGTGGGAATAGAATAGAATAGAATAGAATAGAATAGAATAGAATAGAATAGAATAGAATAGAATAGAATAGAATAGAATAGGGAAGGGAAGGGAAGGGAAGGGAAGGGAAGGGAAGGGAAGGGAAGGGAAGGGAAAATAGGATAGGATAGGATAGGATAGGATAGGATAGGATAGGACAGGACAGGACAGGACAGGACAGGACAGGACAGGACAGGACAGGACCTTGGAGCAGTGGTGAAATCCAAATTTTTTTACTACCGGTTCTGTGGGCGTGGTTTGGTGGGCATGGTATGGCTTGGTGGGCGTGGCAGGGGAAGGATACTGCAAAATCTCCATTCACACCCCACTCCAGGGGAAGAATACTGCAAAATCCCCATTCCCTCCCTACTCCCCGGGGGGGAAAGATATTGCAAAAATCTCCATTCCCACCCCATGTTGGGACCAGCCAGAGGTGGCATTTGCCGGTTCTCCAAACTACTCAAAATTTCCGCTACTGGTTCTCCAGAACCTGCTGGATTTCACCCCTGCCTTGGAGGTCTTCTAGTCCAGCCCCCTGCTCAACCAGGAGGCCCTATGCCATTTCAGACAAGTGACTGGTCAATACCCAGTGTTGAAGCAGCCACAACTTCTGAGGCAAGCAGTTCCACTGGTTAATTGTCCTCACTGTTAGGAAGCTTCTCCTTAATTCCAGATTGCTTCTCTCTCTCTCTCTCTCTCTCTCTCTCTCTCTCTCTCTCTCTCTCTCTCTCTCTCTCTCTTTTTTGTCCTGCCCTCTAGTGCTTTGTAGAATAATTTGACCCCCTCTTCTTTGTGGCAGCCTCTCAAATACTGAAGTACTGCTATCGTGTCGCCCCTAATTCTTCTTTTCTTTAGCCTAGCCAAACCCAAATCCTGCAGTCGTTCTTCATATGTTTTTAGCGTTGGGTCCCGAGCGATGTTGTCTTACCTTCAGTCTTTCTTCTCAGGGGCACTTGGAGAAAACCCAACCTGGGACAGAGAGTACGAAAGCCTTGTGACTTTGCAGGCCCTACAAGAGATAGTAGAGCAACATCTCGGCAAAGTAGACGAGATGCGAGAAGGTGAGAGTTACTACTCAAGGGCATCATTAGAACTAAAAGATGTACTTATCCATAATTAATAATTATGATTCATGATGAATGTATTTATGATGACTATGGTCATGATTTATCACTTATAGCTTTTATGTACACTGAGAGCTTACGCACTGAAGACAAATTCCTTGTGTGTCCAATCACACTTGTCCAATAAAGAATTCTTATATCAGTCACTTTTTTCAGTGCCGGGGTAACTTTGAACGGTCACTAAATGAACTGTTGTAACTTGAGGACTACCTGTAGTGAGACTTAGCCTCTTCTTCTAATGTCAGTCTTTTTGGTGCTAGATATATAACAGTGTCAGCACGTCAACCTGCATTTACTCTAGTGCTGACATAAGAAGGAGAAGAGGGGGCAGCTGGCAAGAGGACGCTTGACATTTCACCTACTTATTTTCTTTGAAGATAATATCCCCTGGGAGATGAGAGGGAGGGGGGACATTCCTGGGAACTTAAGTAGTAGATATGGAGAGAGTGATTTGGAAGAAGGCCAATGAAACGCAGAGATTTGGGGAACGGAAAGGGAGGGTGTGGGGGCAGGAAGTCAGAGTTGGCTACACCACGATCGGGGCCAGATTGTCGTGCTAAATAAAATGAAAGATTTCTTCAAAGACTATCTGTTTGGAAATGCAATTTATTTTATCTGAGACTATATCGAAACCTGACAAACAGACAGATTAACAGTGCTGGAAGGGACCTTGTAGGTAATCTAGTCCAAGCAGGAGACCCCTACACCATTTCTGACAGATGGCAGCCCAGTCTCTTCTTGAAAGCTTCCAGGGATGAAACTCCCACAACTTCTGAATTGTAATAATTGTATATTGTAATAATATTGTAATAAGGATGCTTTTCCTTCTCCGGCAGCCTTGGTGTCCCATGAAGAGTTTGCCTCGCTCTGCATGAATGACAAGGAGGACAATGACCATGATTCTTTGGGCTTCTGTCACTCTTCCCTTGGAGATCAAACCTGTTCAGATCCGGATATACCAGGGCCTCCCCGACTTCTTTTTTACTCCAGTTTAGATGAGCTGAAGGAGATGGAAGCTTTAAAACTGCAGGTGGCGATGCTGGACCAAAAACTTCAGATCCAGACGGTAATTTTGCTCCCATCTCTCTTTATTTTTGCCCAGACTGACCATTCCTGACTCTAGAGCCAAGTTACAGAAGAGATGTGGTAGCTTAACTGGCTCAAGGTGGACTCAGCCTTCCATCCTTCCGAGGTGGGTAAAATGAGGACCCAGATTGTTGGGGGCAAGAGGCTGACTCTGTAAACTGCTTAGAGAGGGCTGTAAAGCACTGTGAGGCTGAATATTTTTAATTTAATTTTTTTTAATTTTAATTTTTTTGATTTTAATTTGATTTATATGCCGCCCTTCTCCAGAGACTCAGGGGGGCTTATAATGCGTTAAGCAATAGCCTTCATACTTTTGTATATTTATACAAAGTCAGCTTATTGCCCCCACAATCCAGGTCCTCATTTTACCTACCTTAGAAAGGATGGAAGGCTGAGTCAACCTTGAGCCTGGTGAGATTTGAACTTGCAGTAATTGCAGGCAGCTGATGTTAATAACAGTGCTTTAGTCTGCTGCGCCACCAGGGCTCTGTTATGTCTTAAGTGCTAGTGCTATTACTTTTAAGGACAGTGGTTCTACCAGGATGGGAACTCCAGCTGAGAATCTTCATCTAACCAGTGGAACAACTTGCCTCCATAAGTTGTGAATTCTCCAATGTTGGAAGATTGGACAATCATTTGTCTGAAATGGTATAGGGTTTCCTGCCTCAGCAGGGGGTTGGACTAGAAGACCTCCAAGGTCCCTTCCAACTTCTGTTATTCTACTCTATTCTATCTCTGAATCCTGCTGGACTTTATGAAGGTAAGGGAGAACAAGAGCTCCCTGCTAGCCCATTGAATTTTGGGAGTTGAAGTTCACACATCTGGAGGTTGCTGAGGTTGAGAAACTCTGGTTTAGACAATAGAGTTGGTTTATCAGCACTTAGCAGGCTATTAAGAGCCCTGGTAGCGCAGTGGTTAGAATGCAGCATTGCAGGCTAACTGACTGCTCACTGCCAGGAGTTCGATCCTGACCAGCTCAAGGTTGACTCAGCCTTCCATCCTTCTGAGGTGGGTAAAATGAGGATCCAGATTGTTGGGGCCAAGAGGCTGACTCTGTTAACCGCTTAGAGAGGGCTGTAATAGCACTCTTTCAGAATATGGGGCAGAATATACATCTAAGTGCTATTGCTGTTACATCTTTTCCAACGCTGAACGTCGTCCTCTATGCAGGCTATGGAAACGGAACTCCTTCCCCTTCTAGAACCCGGCCGCCTTCCAGAAAGTTCTAGACCTTCGGTGATCCGTGCTGTGTATTCCTTGTTGTGTGAAAGCGGGGAGCATGTTCCTGTTCTGGTGAAGGATGAGGAACTGTCCGGCTGAGCTGATGTGAAAATGGATGACCAGCAGCCATACTTAGGAAGCTGTTCACCTTTGGCCTCCGTCCTTAAATTCCAGCCCTTTCACGACAGGTGGTGGCAGGTCCCTCAGCCTCTCCACCTGCGTGCACTTGTCCAGCAAATTAAAAAAAGATTTTTTACCTCTTCATTAACTTTTTAAAACACACATCCCTTCCCCATTTACTGCTTTTCTGCCAAAACTCAGATAAATGGTAGCTTGGCTTACGAATATTTTCTTTCAGGCCAATCTTGGACGGCGCCTGGCAAGTTTGTTTTCATTTCCCTTAAGTCTCTGTGAAATCCAAGCTGAACGAGAGGCTGTGTGTGTGGTAGGGATTGTACCTCAGGCCCATAAAATGTGCTACAAATCCTTCTTGACGGTTGTTTTTTGGGCAGAAGCTGCCTTTCAGCCAGCCCTGTTTGTAAATCAAAACTCTTGAGATAGAAAGAGAGAGAGAGAGAGAGAGAGAGAGAGAAAATGGCCATCAAACGGCTTCTGTTTCAGGACATTTTGTCCTTCCATCTAGCCCAGAGTTTCTCAACCCTTGGCAGCGTTAACTTCAATTCTCAGAATTCTCCCAGCCAGCTCGCATAGAATACGACGTAGGAAAATAGTGTGGGAAGGAGACTTAGAGGTCTTCCAGTCCAACCCCCAGCTCAAGTAGGAGGCCCTATACCAGCGATGAAATGCTCCCGGTTTGGACCGGATCGCTCGATCCGGTAGCGATGGTGGTGGGTGGTTCGGAGAGCCGGTAGCAAAAATCCCTGCGACCCCGCCCCCCCCCATGCCCAGCTGAGCCACACAATCATCAGAGGCTTTTTTTTTTTAACTTTTAAAAGCATTTTTTCTACAACCTCTTCAGCCAAAAAAAATGCTTTTAAAAGTTTTTTTAAAAAGCCTCTGATGATCGGCTGGGGTCATCAGAGGCTTTTAAAAGCATTTTTTCTGCAACCTTTTCGGCCAAAAAAATGCTTTTAAAAGAAAAAAAAAGCCTCTGACGATCAGGCAACTCAGCTGGGATCGTCAGCCTTTTAAAAGCACTTGTTTTACAACTTCTTCAGCCGAAGAGGTTGTAGAAAAAAATGCTTTTAAAAGTTTTTTTTTAAAGTTGGGCACGCCCACCCAGTCACATTAACGCCCCCCCACCAAGCCACACCCACAGAAACGGTAGTAACAAATTTTACATTTCACCACTGCCCTATACCTGTGATGGGGAACCTCTGGCACGTGTACCAGAGGTGGCACGCAGAGTTGAGACATGTGTCTCAAAACTGGGAAGTTGAGATGCTTTCCAGGGTCTCAACTTCCCAACATCCTTGAACAGTAGTTTATTGCTTCACATAGGACAGACGTTTATGCTGTCCGTGCCTGGAATAATAGAAAGCAATGGCTCCCAACCAGACTTGCTAACTTGTTGTCTTTTTGATTCTACGAAAGGCTTTGTTAATTCACACTTTTTCCACCTGGTGGCTCCCAAGTGCATTGGAATAACCGTGTCCATGAACAACAGGCTGGTAATCAATATTCTGGGATGATCAGTACGCTTACCACCTCTAAAGGATGCCAGGTAGAAAGGTTGGAGACATCCCCATCTGGGCTGCAAACTTCAGAGGATTATGAAATGAGCTAATTTGGTCCAGTGGTTAAGGTACCAGGCTAGGAAACAGGAGATCGTGAGTTCAAGTCTCTTAGCCAGGAAAGCTGAGTGGGCCACTTTGGACCAATCACCAGGAGATTTAAGTTCTAGTCCTGCCTTAGGCATGAAAGTCAGCTGGGTAACTGGGCCAATCACCAGGAGACTGAGAGTTCTAGTCCTGCCTCAGGCATGAAAGTCAGCCGGGTGACTGGGCCAATTACCAGGAGACTGAGAGTTCTAGTCCCGCCTTAGGCATGAAAGTCAGCTGGGTAACTGGGCCAATCACCAGGAGACTGAGAGTTCTAGTCCTGCCTCAGGCATGAAAGTCAGCCGGGTGACTGGGCCAATTACCAGGAGACTGAGAGTTCTAGTCCCGCCTTAGGCATGAAAGTCAGCTGGGTAACTGGGCCAATCACCAGGAGACTGAGAGTTCTAGTCCTGCCTCAGGCATGAAAGTCAGCCGGGTGACTGGGCCAATTACCAGGAGACTGAGAGTTCTAGTCCCGCCTTAGGCATGAAAGTCAGCTGGGTAACTGGGCCAATCACCAGGAGACTGAGAGTTCTAGTCCTGCCTTAGGCATGAAAGTCAGCCGGGTGACTGGGCCAATTACCAGGAGACTGAGAGTTCTAGTCCCGCTTTAGGCATGAAAGTCAGCTGGGTAACTGGGCCAATCACCAGGAGACTGAGAGTTCTAGTCCTGCCTCAGGCATGAAAGTCAGCCGGGTGACTGGGCCAATTACCAGGAGACTGAGAGTTCTAGTCCCGCCTTAGGCATGAAAGTCAGCTGGGTTACTGGGCCAATCACCAGGAGACTGGGAGTTCTAGTCCTGCCTTAGGCATGAAAGTCAGCTGGGTGACTGGGCCAATCACCAGGAGACTGGGAGTTCTAGTATAATCTTAGGCATGAAAGTCAGCTGGATGAGTTAGCCAATCACCAGGAGACTGGGAGTTCTAGTCCTGCCTTAGGCATGAAAGTCAGCCGGGTGACTGGGCCAATCACCAGGAGACTGGGAATTCTAGTACAATCTTAGGCATGAAAGTCAGCTGGATGAGTTGGCCAATCACCAGGAGACTGGGAGTTCTAGTCCTGCCTTAGGCATGAAAGCCAGCTGAGTGACTTTGGGCCAATCACCAGGAGATGGCGAGTTCTAGTTCTGCCTCAGCCATGAAAGCTGGACAGGTGACTTTAGACCAGTCACTCTCTCTCTCAGCCCAACCTACCTCACAGGATTGTTGTGCAAAAAAAAAGAGGAGGAAAATGTGTTGGGTATGTTTGTCTCTTTGAATTATTTGTAACAAGCAGGCTAAGCTGGCATTTCCCTTCTGAACCGAGGCATGTTTATTATTTATTAAGGACATTGATGTGGCCTCCCAATCCACGGTGACTCCGTGGAATAAGGAATAAAACACCAAAGGGAAAACCCAACATACCCCTACCCCACTGCTGACAACAGTCAAAGAAACAACTTGCTGAAGTTGCATTGTTTGCAACGATGGCAAAGAAGGTACAGAACCACATCCTGCCAACTGGTGCTATTAATACTAAAGGAAGTGCATTGAACGGATATGATAGATGGATTTCTATATGCATTTGCCTAAAGCGGATGATTGCAAATGAATGTTTAGATACAAACTACTCAATGGGCTCTATATCACCCTGGGATTCCCAAAGCCCGCTGGCAAAAATAATATCTTCAGCGTCTTTTGGAAGAGTATCAAGGTGAGTGGTACAGTGGTCTAGAGGTGGAGCTCTCGCCTCACAGTCAGGAGGCTTGTGAGTTCGATCCTAGGTAGAGGCAGATATTTCTCTCTCTGGGCACACTGAGAATATTATCTGCTGAACAAAACTCCGCATTGGCGACAGGAAGGGCATCCGGCCATTCAAACACTCTGCTAGCTCCATTCGGTTGTCCAGACTCCACCTGGAAAGGGATTACGGGGTCGTTAAAAGAAGATGCTCAAGGTGAGGACCAGTCATATATCCATGGGGATGTTGTTCCCCAAGGAAGGAAGCCACCATGAAGAAGGCCCTTCTTGTTTCTACTAGGTGGACTTACTCAGTGCAGAAGATCCATCACGTATTCCTCCTCACTCTGGCATGTCAGATAGCTGTAACTGGGAAAAGGAGGTCACAGACTACATCTGAACATGTTTCAAAGGGATGGTGAGGACCAGAAATTAAGGCAGCTAGAAGGTCAAATTCAGACGTTGGCAATCAGAATATAGAACGTGGAATAATAGCCTTGGTGGCGCAGCAGACTAAAGTGCTGTTAAGTAGCACCAGCTGCCTGCAATTACTGCAAGTTCGAATCTCACCAGGCTCAAGGTTGACTCAGCCTTCCATCCTTTTGAGGTAGGTAAAATGAGGACCCGGATTGAGGGGGGGGCAATAAGCTAACTTTGTATAAAAAAGAACACCGCTTGGGGGGGGGCGAAAGCCCTACTAAGCAGGTATATACAAAAGTATGAAGGCTATTGCTTAACACATTGTAAGCAACCCTGAGTCTCTGGGGAAGGGCGGCATATAAATCGAAACAATAAATAAATAAATAAATAAGTTGGAAGGGACCTTGTAGGTCTTCTACTCTGTTTCCCCCAAAATAAGACATCTCCAGATAATAAGCCCAATCGGGCTTTTGAGCGCATGGCAAAAAAATGTCCACAAAAGTTCTTTCACTCTTCTTACCATGGGTGAAATCCACTTACCTTCGCTACCGGAGTGCGCGCAGAGCGTCAAAATCGGGATGTGGTGACGTCCGGGTGGGTGGGTGGAGCTTCACGCCACCGGCGCTACCGGTTCACCCAAATCAGGACCGGCTGCATTTCACCACTGCTTCTTACTGTCAGGAACTTTCTCCTTAGTCTCTCTTTAATGATCTTCCACCCATTATTTCTGGATCTGCTATCAGGCGCTTTGGAGAATAACTTGCCAACCCAATCTTGCCCACTCTGTCTGGCAGCAGTTTGGGTAAAGCATTTTTACAATGGTGTGCCCCAACCCCAGATTATTTTAACTGGACATAATATTGATGGAATACATGGGGAATTCCTACACCCAGAGCTTGGTCTCTCATCAGGGAGGCAAGTTCTCCAAACACTGCATTTTTTTCTAAGCACATCCTTCACGCGCATCAGAAGTGCCTGTTTTCTTGGGCACTTCATTAAAGTTTTCCCAAGCACAAAGAGCTGCTTCTTTCTTTTTTTTTTTTTTTGGCTTGCTCTTGTGAAAAAAAAAAAAACTTAGCAAGTGAAAAGAAAACCTCTTAGCTAGACTGCCTTTACAAAGGTAGATTCTGGGAAAAACCTCCTTTGTCTGAGTCTCTTCTTTTCTCCCGTTTTGAAACCTACCCTGAATTGAATGAGAATGGAACAATTTTCCTAATTCTTGAATGGATTCAATTACGCTTGCAATTCCCTCTCAGTACCACCACCCCTCCCTCACCCCTTCCTCTCTTTTCTCTCCTGGATTCAATTGCTTGTGCAGAACTGGCTTGCAACATCACCCTCCCCTTGTCCACTAAGAAGTGGGGTTTTGTTCCTAGGAAGAGAAAAGAGAGAGAGAGAGAGAGATTTGGGAGGCAAAACGGATGAAGATGCTTGAGCTGGAAGTTGAGATGAGGGAAGCAGGGGGCCTGGTTAATTAATTGCCCCCCTAAGGCTGAGACAAATAGAAGGGGAAGAAATGGAGGTAATGACAGATTTTATTTTCCTGGGCTCCAAGATCACTGCAGATGGGGACTGCAGGCAAGAAATTAAAAGATGCTTTGCTCCTGGGGAGGAAAGCTTTGGCAAAGTTAGACAGCATACTAAAAAGCAGAGACATCACCCTGCCAACAAAAGTGCGTATAGTCAAGGCTCTGGTTTTCCCAGTTGGAATGTACAGCTGTGAAAGTTGGACCATAAGGAAGGCTGAGCGCCAAAGAATGGAGGCCTTTGAACTCTGGTGCTGGAGAAGACTCCTACGAGTCCCTTGGACTGCAAGGCCATCAAACCGGTCGGTCCTAGAGGAGATCAACCCTGACTGCTCTTTAGGAGGCCAGATCCTGAAGAGGAAACTCAAATCCTTTGGCCACCTAATGAGAAGGAAGGACTCCCTGGAGAAGAGCCTAATGCTGGGAAAGATTGAGGGCAAAAGAAAAAGAGGACGACAGAGAATGAGGTGGCTGGATGGAGTCACTGAAGCAGTCGGTGTGAGCTTAAATGGACTCCAGAGGATGGTAGAGGACAGGAAGGCCTGGAGGGACGTTGTCCATGGGGTCGTGATGAGTCGGACATGACTTCGCAACTAAAAACAAAAAGGCTGAGTGTCTGCTGACAGAGTCAGGAGAAGGCCGCCATTATGGATGGCTCACCAGCTGTCACATACAAGAACAGGCCTAAGATGCAACTACCATTTGGGAATTAGAACAAGGCTTCATCCAGGCACAAGATGCATTTCTTGGCAGCAAATTCTGGACTAGCAGAAATGGGGGGGGGGAGTACAAAGCATCACAGTTGAAAGGCTGGGTGATGTTTATGGAGGGATCCCTGATGGTTGTCATGTTCTCTCATGAAGGAGAAGTCCTCTTCAGGAACATGTCCATCCTTCCAAAGGAAGGTAACATAACAATTGGGACTGGAGGCTAAAACATATAAAGGAATAGTTGCTGGAATTGGGTATGTCTAGTTTAATGAAAAGGACTAGGGGTGACATAGCAATAGCAATAGCACTTAGACTTATATACTGCTTCAGAGTGCTTTCCAGCCCTCTCTAAGCAGGTTTCAGAGTCAACCTCTTGCCCCAAACAATTTGGGTCCTCATTTTACTGACCTCGGAAGGATGGAAGGCTAAGTCAACCTTGAGCCTGGTGAGATTCGAACTGCTAAATTGCAGGCAGCCAGCAATCAGCAGAAGTAGCCTGCAGTACTGCACTCTAACCACTGCACCACTGAGGCTCTTAATATGATATGAGCAGTGTTCCAATATCTCAGGGGCTGCCACAAAGAAGAGGGAGTCAAACTATTCTCCAAAGCACCTGAGGGCAGGACAAGAAGCAATGGGTGGAAACTAATCAAGGGATTAGTTAGATTAGGGATTAGAGCCTTGATAGTACAGTGGTCTAAGCACCCTGTTATTAACACAGCTGCCTGCAATTACTGCTGGTTCGAATCTCTCCAAGGCTCAAGGTTGACTCAGCCTTCCATCCTTTCTAAGGTAGGTAAATTGAGGACCCAGTTTGTGGAGGCAATAAGCTGACTTTGTATAAAATATACAAAAGTATGAAGGCTATTGCTTAGCGTATTGTAAGCCCCCCTGAGTCTCTGGAGAAGGGTGGCATATAAATCAAATTAAAAAAAGAAAAGAAAAGGAGAGGAGCAACCTATAACTAAGGAGAAATTTCCTGACAGTGAGAACAATGAATCCGTGGAACAACTTGCCTCCAGAAGTTGTGAATGCTCCAACACTGGAAGTTTTTAAGAAGAGGATGGATAACCATTTGTCTGAAGTGTTGTAGGGTTTCCTGCCTAAGGAGGGGGTTGGACTAGAAGACCTCCGAGGTCCCTTCTAACTCTGCTATTCTGTTAATGGAATGAAATATTCTCAGCCCCCAACTCTCTCTCTCTCTCTTGCTAATTCTGCAAAAAAAAAGGGGTGGGTGGGGGAGGGGAGGAATCCTAGGAAATGTCACGATGAGTCGCTGCATATGCTCCGCCACAAACACACATTTGGCTGGACGTGCTGTAGGAGACCATCTGGCTTGTATACAGTCTGTGCCCTGTGAATTACCAGGCGGAACACATTCAGAGGGAGCTATCTTAAAGTGCAAAATTCACATCGCCTTGCAAGTCAAATAGAAGAGAATATTTGAGGGTGGGGGGATTGGTCAAATATGTCATAGGTCTTTGCTGGACATGAATTCAGCCAACAAACACTTGGGTCGGTGGAAACAGATTTTATTAAAAGAAAATAATAAAAGCAATTTTGCAAAATTGGGGGGTATCCCAGCAGAGTTTGAAGCCACACCTGAAGTTTCAAAAGCATTACATTTTATAGTTCCCTATCCCGACGCCCCTCCATGCCCCTCCTACATCGGGTCCAGTGACCGATCACGGCTAATCCTAAACACCTTTTAGAGAGAACATCATCTCTTTCTCTAATTACCTGTTTATCAACACCTCCCCATAACTACCCATACAATATTTTGCAAAAATGACTCTTATCTCTATTGCCTTGGCATTAAAGAGTGGGCCTCTTTCTAAGGGGCCTCAAACAAAAGAAGATCTAATCTAACACAGCATTGTTACATATTGGTATACTTTTAGCATGTCTTTTCTCCAACTATCTTAAAGCAGAACAATGTCTAACAAATTTAACAGAGTAGCAGAGCTGGGAAGGGACCCTGCAGGTCATCCAGTCCAACCTCCTGCCTGAGCAAAATTGAATCTTTACTTATATGCATTTCTAACCTATATACCTACATACTATTTTATTTTTGAATTTTCTTATATCCTACATCTTGAGTCCCCTTGCACCCACAAGAGATCAAACTCCAGCCCACCTTAAATTCCATGGATTCTCTTACCTACCACTAATTTGCTTTGATCATTAGTAGCTCAGATTATTGTAGAGAGTTTAAGATTGCAATAACCCTTTATATTCATTTGGGAAAAAAAACAAACAGAATATTTGTAGCTCAAGGTTAAATTGGGAGCGGGGGCTTAGCGCTCTTTGAGCTTGGTGGTTTTCTTGCAGAAATTTCATTACAAAAACTAAGTACCGTATTTTTCGGAGTATAAGATGCACCGGACTATAAGACAGACCTACCTTTTTTTGGTGAGGAAAAGAAGAAAAAGAAATCTGCCTCTGCCTCTGAGCAATGTTGCCTCGTTGCAGCAAACAGCCTGCTCCAGCAATTTTCCTCCTTGCAGTAAGCGGCAGAGCCCTGCACAAAACAGCTGAGTGTAAATCAGCTGAGAGTTGGGAGGCTGATCCAATCAACTTGTGCTAATTAGGCTGTGCTGAAGCTGAAAGGAGCTGTTTTTTCTTGCTGTTTGCTTGCAAGGAGGTAGAGGCAGAGGCCAAAGGGCGGGGGCCAGTGGGTGGGCGGGGCTACATTCGGTATATAAGACGCACCTAAATTTTCATCCCCTTTTGGCGGGGGGAAGGTGCATCTTATACTCCGAAAAATACGGTAACTGATGTCCCGAGTGCCTGATGATGTTACCTAGTTTGGTAATGAAAGGTCTGCAGGGAAAACAACCAAGCCCAACAACCAAAGACAGCACAGTAAAGATATACTTAGGAATAAGCTGTTACTCATGCTTTTGAATGGCTCTATTTGTGACAATAGGATCATATTAACTCAGCCTAATTGGCTGTTCCTAATCGACATAGATTTACGGAAACTCCGGCTTTTGATTCTGAAACAGGGCCTGGATTCTGTCTTTGTTTGATGGCTCATTTTCTGCGAGAATGCCGTAGGTGAACCTCTGCTTAGCTCCTGAACCTAATGTGAGTTACTAGTTTTCTGCTCCACTGAATTCGTGATAGATGATTTCAGCGGCTCAACTACATTCTGGTTAGGTTAAAAGTGCAGCAGAACATTCCCCACCCCACCCCACCCAATCGTCAGTTGGACTGAATGAAAAGAAACATCTTCCTGGAGAAAAAGCCAAACGTTAAGAGCCAGGAATTTGGTAAGACGATGCTGGATCACGAGGAAAAAAGATTGCGTCCGTTTAATACATGACGAGGCTCTGAGCTTCCTGCATCTGTCTGGAAGCAAGCAGAGTTGGGTTCTCGGGTTAGGTGCAGGGGTGGGCTGCTGGCGGTTCGGCAGAACCTCTAGCTAAGATTCTGTGCAGTTCAGAGAACCCCCAAATCCCTCTCCTGGCTCACCCCGCCCTGCCCCGCCCTGCCCTGCCCACCCCACCCTGCCCCTCCCAGGAGTTCCCATGTGGCCTGTTTTGGATGCAGGTAAAGTGCAGGGCACACGCGGAGGCTCGGGGAGGGTGAAAAACAGGCCTACCGGAAGTTCAGGAAGACCAGAAACAGGCCCATTTCTGGTCTCCAGAGGGCCTCTGGAGCCTGGGGAGGCCGTTTTCGCCCTCCCGGAGGCTCAAGAAAAGCCTCCGGAGCTCGGGGAGAGCAAAAACACCCCTTGTCAGGTTATGAAGAGTTAATAGCTGTAAGCTGATGAGAAGTTGTAAGCGGAGGCAACCGAAAGCTGATGCAATGGAATGAGGCAGCAGAGTTACTGCCACTTTAAGAAGCTGGGTCAGAAGCTGCCTATATAAGGGAAGCCATTAGAGGGTGTTTCCTTCTCCTCAAGCCTTCTCCTCATGTATTATACTTCTTGTTCTCTCGTCATGTGTATTATTGCTCTCCGTTGGTATCAGTAGCTGTATGATAAAGGTATTTAATCACGTAGAAGTTTGTAAATATTTCACTGTAGATAAAACCACTGTTATTTATCTAATAGGCTCTGTGTGCTGTGTGCTGTGTTTTGCTCCTGGGTTTATCTCAAAATACTAGCTACGCTACCTAAACTCTGACACACACCCCCGCCGTGGCACAGGAGGCTGACTAGGCCACGCCTACCATGGCCACGCCCACAGGGGTGGGTTCTACTTACCTTTACTACCGGATTGCAACGGGGCCGCGCACGCGCGCCCCCTTTACTCGCTCACGTTCTCGCTCTTCTGCACATGCTCAGAAGCTTCTGCACATGCGCAGACGCATTTTGATGATGTCAGGGTCGATGGGCAGAGCCTTCCGCCGGTTTTACTACCGGTTCTATAGAACCGTCGCGAACCGGGGCCAACCCACCACTGAGAGAACCCATGGAACGGTGGAGACAACAATTAACTGACCCAGTTTGGTTGGGTGACGGGAAATAAACCGCGGCTGTGGTTTATTCTTCTTTGGCCAGCCCAGAGCAAAATTGGAACCCTTGCTTTGAAAATCCTGTGGGTTGAGCCAAGAGAGAGAATTCCCTACCACAGTCAACCTCCTCTGTTGATTTTCCAAAACTTTCTCTTTGCGAGCTTCCAAGAAGGCAGACTAATTGCATTTTCAAGAGCACTGAGAATTTGAGACCCTTGAATGCCGAATGGCCTGGATCATGAAGTTCACTCTGATCTTCGGTCCCTGTTGGGGGGTTAAGAAAACCCCAAATGATTAGTTGCTGGTGAAGGCTGCACATTGCAATTAAATCACGGTTTTGCCTCATTTGTGATATCAAACTAGAACTGGCCGGGTTTTTGCAGCCTTAGAAACCGCAATGGTTGGATTCACACAACCCACTAAAGTCAAGGAGAGAATAATAGAATAACAAGAGTTGAAGGGACCTTGGAGGTCTTCTATTCCAACCCCCGGCTCAGGCAGGAAATCCTATACCTTTTCAGACAAATGGTTGTCCAATCTCTTCTTTAAAACCACCAGTGATGAAGCACCCACAACTTCTGGCAACACAAGCTGTTCCACTAAATAATTGTTTTTGACTGTTGGGAAATTTCTCCTTAGTTCCAGGTTGCTTCTCTCCTTGATTAGTTTCCATCCATTGCATCTTGTCTTGCCTTCAGGTGCTTTGGAGAATAGGCTGACCCGATCTTCTTAGTGGCAGCCTCTCAGATCTTGGAAGACTGCTATTGTGTCACCCCTGCTCTTTCTTCCCACTAGACTAGACGTACCCAATTCTTGCAACCGTTCTTCATGGGTTTTAATTATAATATTATATCTATTGCTTCTTGTCTTGCCCTTCAGGTGCTTTGGAGAATAGCTTGACCCCCTCTTCTTCATGGCAGCCCCTGAGATATTGGAACACTGTTATTGTGTCACCCCTAGTCCTTCTTTTCATTAAACTAGACATACCCACTTCCATACATTATTGCATATCTGAATAATGTGTGCAAGTTCAGCCTGTCTTTCAAGGTTTCTCCTGAGTGAGTTACTTGCTGGAACTGCAACTACATAAAAGCAAAGTCCAGAAGAAAGAAATTGCATAATGTTGCATCGTTTGAACACTTTCCTCTTAATAAAGGAATAAACAGTACAACGTTTTCTTTCCGCTTATTGTATTTCGATTTTCAGCCCGCATATTACTGCAGAATTAGTCACAAACTGTACTTTAGCAATGCTTCCAATCTAATTATAAACGATCAACAGTGCGAATATAATGAAATGGATATAATAACCTAGAATACTAGAATCTAAATGACTCTTAAGAAGGATTTAAAATCCACACGGTTCTTAAAAATGGATTAAAATGATCCTAGGTAAAGGTAAAGGTTCCACTCGTGCATATGTGCTAGTCCCGTGATGGCGAAACTATGGCACATGTGCCAGAGATGGCACGCAGAGCCCACTCGGGGGGCACACGCGCCATTACCAGCTGCTCTTCTGGTTTCTGGCATCCACAGCCAGCTAGTCTTCGCGGGCCAAAAATGGCCCCCAAAAACAGCCTGAATACAGCCCCAAAACCAACTTGAAAACAGCCTCAAAAACCGACCTGAAAACAGCCAAAAAAAACCAGCCAAAAAACAGGCATGCGAACACTGGCCAGCTGTTTTTTTGGTTTCCAGTGCTCCAGCATGGGTGAAGACCAGCTGGCCGATGCACACGCACATGCCGAGAAGCCGAAGACCAGCTGGCTGGCGCACATCCGCATGCCCAAAACCCGAAGACCAGCTGGCTGGCACGCACATGTGCACCAGCCAGCTGGCCTTCAGGTTTCCGGCGCTCTGGTGCACACACCTGCACATATGTGCATGTGCATTCTGGTTTGGGCACTCAGTGCCAAAAAGGTTCACCATCACTGTGCTAGTCGTTCCCAACTCTAGGGGGCGGTGCTCATCTCTGTTTCAAAGCCGAAGAGCCAGCGCTGTCCAAAGACGTCTCCGTGGTCATGTGGCCGGCATGACTAAACACCAAAGGCGCATGGAACGCTGTTCCCTTCCCACCAAAGGGGGTCCCTATTTTTTTCTACTTGCATTTTTTATGTGCTTTCGAACTGCTGGGTCGGCAGAAGCTGGGACAAGTCACGGGAGCTCACTCCGTTATGCAGCACTCGGGATTCGAACCGCTGAACTGCCGACCTTTCGATCGACAAGCTCAGCTACTGAGCTACCGTGTTCCTTAAAACTATTCTAAAGAAATGCCTAAATAAAATGATAACAATAACATAATAACAGAGTTGGAAGGGATCTTGGAGGTCTTCTAGTCCGACCCTCTGCTCAAACGGGAGCACTTATATGATTCCAGACAAATGGTTGTCCAGTCTGTTCTTAAAAACTTCCAGCGTTGGAGCATTTACAACTTCTGAAGGCAACCTGTTCCACTGATTAATTGTTCTCATTATCTGGACACTTCTCCTTAGTTCTAGGATGCTTCTCTCCTTGATCAATTTCCATCCATTGCTTCTTGTCTTGCCTTCAGGTGCTTTGGAGAATAAGCTGACCTCCCCCCCCTCTTCTTTGTGGCAGCCCCTCCCTCAAATATTGCAACACTGACATGCTCTTCAAAACTGTCCAAATGAGGGCTAAGCAATTAAATCAAGGGCAGTCGTCCTACGACTAGAAAGGTATTTCCTCTAAGGAAACAGATGCATGACTCACCAGCCACCAAGACATCTGAAGGATGTTTTATATGCATGCCAACCTTTGCTCTAGCCTGATTGACACAACAGAAAAAGGCAGGCTGAAGAAGACACAGGACAAATCCAATATATCAGCCGGGGAGCGAAAATATTTGCTTGCTTCCTGTTGCTCATTTCTTAGTCAGCTATAATCCGAGTGATGATTTCAACAAAAATAAATGCCCAGGGTTAGATTTGGTACTCTGGACAGTTCCCTAGTGCTGGATTTATAGTGTAGAAGGTGAAAATTGCATGCTAATAAATTTAATCCAGGTAGTCCTCGATTTACGACCACAAGGGGGACCGAAATTTCCATTGCTAAACCCAACAGTTGTTAAATAGCAATAGCAATAGCACTTAAGGCTTATATAACACTTCACAGTGCTTTTACAGCCCTCTCGAAGCGGTTTACAGAGTCAGCCTATTGCCCCCCAACAATCTGGATCCTCATTTTACCGACCTCGGAAAAATGGAAGGATTGAGTCAACCTTGAGCTGGTCAGGATTGAACTCCTGGCAGTCGACACAATTAGCCTGCAATACTGCATTCTAACCACTGCACACCATGGAAGGAAGGAAGGAAGGAAGGAAGGAAGGAAGGAAGGAAGGAAGGAAGGAAGCTATGAAATCTGGCTGAGTGGCTTGGAAGCAGCAGCCGCGGGCCAAAGAGGGCGACACAGTGGTGGGTTCCTCCCAGTTCCGCCCAGTTCCGCCGAGCCGGTAACAGTGACGATATGACGTAACCGAACTGGTTCTACTGCCACCCCACCCCACCCCGCCCCCCATGTTATTCTTACCTTTTATTTATCTATTGCTGCCTCCTGAGTCCCAGATGATGGCTAGAGGGGAAAAAACTGTTTAAACTCTTGCCGCGGGGCTTCAAAGGGCCGCCCTACAGCTGATCAGTATTAAAAGAAAACAAATGGGTAGACCAGTGCTTGCAAAAAATACAGGAGTAGACCAGTGCCTGCAAAAAATAAATGGGTAGACTGGTACAGCTCTGCAAGCAGTTAAAAGCCTGGTAGACCAGTACCTCTGCTAAATCCTAAAGAATTGTCACATGACCATCAAGCCATGCCCACCAAATAAGCCATGCCCACAGAACCGGTAGTAAAAATTTTAGAACCCATCCCTGGGGCGATTCCAAGAGGGTGTGCAGGTCCAGTGCCGGGTGGGTAGCCCCTTTGCCCAGTCCTTAGACCTGGGTAGGCCGGAGCCTCCGACCCAGTACGCCTGCCCACGGGTCTTGGCATTGCCAGGGATACAGGAAGCTCACTGGGGAATTCTGGGAGTTGAAGTCAACAGATCTTCACGTTGCCAGGGTTGGAAATGTTGTTCTAGTAGCAATAGCAAGAACACTTAGACTTATATACCTCTTCACGGTGCTTTCCAGCCCTCTCTAAGCAGTTTACAGAGTCAGCCTCCTGCCCCCAACAATCTGCCTCCTCATTTTACCCACCTCAGAAGGATGGAAGGCTGAGTCAACCTTGAGCCGGTGAGATTCGAACTGCTGAACTGCAGCTAAAACCAGAGGCAACTAATCTGGTGATGTATACAAACGGTGGCTACATTGAACCTTGGCTGAGATTGAAAAGCTCTGTAGCAAACCTGGTTAGTTTTTGGATGGAACACCAAAAGGAAAGACCCAGGGATGGGCTGCTGGGTGTTCGCAGGGGTTCGGGAGAACCTCTAGCTAAGATTCTGTGCAGTTCGGAGAACCCCCAAATCCCACTCCTGGCTGGCCCCGCCCACCCCACCCCTCCCAGGGGTCCCCACGCGGCCCATTTTGGATGCAGGTAAGCCCAGGGTGCACACAGAGGCTCGGGGAGGGCGAAAAACGAGCCTCCTGGAAGTTCGGGAAGACCAGAAACAGGCCCGTTTCCGGCCTCCAGAGGGCCTCCAGAGCTTTGGGAGGCCATTTTCGCCCTTCCAGAGGCTGGAGGAAAACCTCTAGAGCCTGGGGAGGGCAAAAATGCCCCCACCCACCCGCCGTGGTGCAGGAGTCTGACTAGGCCATGCCCACCAGGGCCACGCCCACTCAGCAACCAGGCAGAGAACCCCTTGCTAAAATTTTTCAAGCCCACTCCTGGAAATACTAAGATCGTAGGCTAGGCTAGGAAGTAGAGAAGTAAAACATTTACGATGGAGGCTATGCAGAGTTAATTCTTCGAATGTAATGCAAGTAAGTTTACATTTAAATGAAACACACAGCTTCGTTTATTTCTTAAGCCAGGCCCACCCTTGTCCTTATAACCTTTTGAAGATAGACGGAGGCTGGAGGAGAAAAAAAATTCTCTTGAAGTAATGTTTAATCTTCTGAAAATTTATAACGCTGTTTTGTTGAGAAGCGTGTATTCCACGCTGATTCTGGCTAAGAATCATATTTTGTTTTGTTTTTTTAAATGCTCCCAGTCACCAGAGTTGTTTTTTTTTTTTTTTTTTTATCACTGGACTGTTTTAATTCACCTCCTACTTTAAGACGATTTTATTCAAGTGTTTTTCATTAAGCCTTCAGTACTGTCTGTGTAGCCGTTCCCGCCTCGGTTGACAGGAACTTTCTGGAGATAAATTCTAATGCTGTTTTCTTGCCAATTGCTTTATTTGCTTATCTTTAGATCTTCTTTCTGATGGCTAATTTATCTGAAGTTCTAGTGAGCTTGGGTTTTCATTATCAAAAAGGCTGCTGATTTCTAAATATCTGCCCCAGCTCAATTCAAGGTATTAAATCCTGTCAAACCTCTTTGGAGATTCTCAGTCATCCAGGTTGTCCCAAAGGTGCTTTTTCAAGAGGCACCTGGACTTTCTGGTTTTTCTTTGAAGATGTTTCGCTTGAGGACACAGATAAACCTCCAAGTGGCCTCAATGACTCTCTAAAAAGGATGCAAATGACCAGCTGTCTGCAAGGAGTATGAACCCTTCCATGCCCCACCATCCTGTCAGAGCTGAAGAAGCTTCTTGGATGAGAAGCGAAATGTCTTCAAAGAAAAACCAGAAAGTCCAGTTGCCTCTTGAAAAATGTATAATCCAACAACATACTCATCTCTGAGGGGGGAAAAAAACAAGGAACAGAGGATTCCTGAGAAGAAATCCTCAAGTTATGACCATAATGGAGCCTGCCTATCACGGTCATAACAACCTCATTTTATGAACTTGTTTGCAGCGGTCATTAAACAAATGACATGGTTGTCAAGTGAAACCATGGTGAACCAGGTTGGAAGTACCCTCAAGATCGCTCTGTCAGAACCGGTCATAACTCAAGGACTATCTTTATTTCTTTGAGATCTGACCGCAGGCCGTTGAGCGTTGCATTTTGTTCTCGGGGTATTTATTTATTCATTTATTATTTTCATTTATTATTATTTGTCAAACACGTAAGATAACAGATATATAAACATGATTATGAATACAGAAAATGGATATGAATAAATGGGGGACAATAGGACAGGGACGGAAGGCACGCTGGTACACTTATGCACGCCCCTACAGACCTCTTAGGAATGGGGTGAGGTCAACAGCAGACAGTCTAAGGTTAAAGTTTTGGGGGTTTGGGGAAGAAACCACAGAGTCAGGTAGTGCATTCCAGCCATTGACCACTCTGTTGCTGAAGTCGTATTTTCTGCAATCGAGTTTGGAATGGTTTACTTTGAGTTTGTGTCTCTATTGTGTGCTCGTGTATTGTTGTGCAAAGGTTGAGGAATTCTGGGAGTTGAAGTCCACACGTCTTAAAGTTGCCAAGGTTGGAGACCCCTGATCTAACAGATGGAAGATTATCAAAGAAAGATCCAGCCTAGAATTAAGAAGTAATTTCCTGACAGTGACAAAAATCAACCACTGGAACAGTTTGTCTTCAGACCCTGTGGGTGCTCCGTCAGTCAAGGTTTTCAAGAAGAGACAGGACAACCATCTGTCTGAAATGGTACCGGGTTTCCTGCTTGAACAGGGGGTTGGACTAGAAGATCTCCAAGGTCCCTTTCCACCTCTGTTATCCTGATACTAATCTGGTCTTCCCACTCCGTGAATTTTGGACTTTCATAGTTGCCCCCACACTGAACAGAAGACGGAGACGACCAGATTCTTCTACCTGTTCCTCTCTTTGTAAAGAAAAGCTAAAAGAACTCTGACACCTGCAAATAGCTCAAGCAGGTCAACAAATCCCAAAGACACCAACATCAGCACTGGGGTCAGGATTCGTTGGCCAAGATAGAACCAAGAAGTCGTCATCCCAAACGATGAAAGCAGTCATCCCCCTTCTGTCGTGTCGTTGTGTCCCGTCCCCCGGGATTCCAGAGTAGGAGAAAGGAGGAAAGATGCTTTATTCAGTCCCCCTCCCCTCTCCCCGTCAGGATTTTTCTCCGAAACAGTTAATAGCGGCTGAGCTCCTGCCCACACATATGATCTCATTTCTCCTGCCTGCCAATCCCAGCCATTGGCTGCTACAGCAAAAGAATCAGTGGGAGCCAACGCTGGTGCAGAAAGCCAGAAGCCTTCTCCAGCCAGAAGCAGCCAGAGAAAGAGAGAGAGAGAGAAAGAGAGAGAGAACGCAACAAGAGAAGAAACGAAGGAGAGGACTTTCCTTGTGGTTCTCCACTCCCAGAAAGAAGCTACGTTGCAAGAGTTCTGGATCTTCCTCCTCCCAGGGAGTTGGGGATAAGAGTCTTCCACTGGGCACCTGCCAGAATGATGAACTGTAAGTCCAACTCGCTGACTTGCCTCCAAGGAGGCAAATCGGGGCTGCCCGTAGCTGCTACCACGGACTCCACCGCCACCTTGAATAAGCTAGCCCTGGCCACAGGGGGCACCGAGAAGTCGTGGTACCGTTGCATCTTCCCCTTTGGCATCGTTGCCTTGGTGATCGGCATTGCCGCCACCTGCATCACCTTCACCATCAATGGGCCCCAGATGGACATTGCCAAGGTGGTCTCCGTGGCCACCTTGCTCTTTGGAGTCGGCCTCCTGGTGGCCGCCTTGGTCTGCTGGCAGGCCAAACGAGAGCGTCAACGGAAGAAGCAGCAGGAAGAGCCCCTTCCCTTAGAACCGGGGGGTCTCTGAAGCCCACCTTGGGCCAAACCTCCCCCCCAGGAATCAACCTTTGCTGTAGAGAACCCTATCTTTTTCATGTCTTCCATGGCAGATGTTGGGGGAAGGAGCTATGGAGACACACATCCCGTGTGTTGGGGATGGAGACGCATAGAAGCCAGCCAGCCAGCCAGGGGGCCCTTGGAGCTCCTATAACTCAGCGTGATGAGTGGCATTATGGACTAGTTAAGGTAGTCAGCTCAGGCCAAGAAGGACGGAGAATCAGTCCCTGCAGGTGAATGGCCAGGATGGGTGCCCAGCTGACCATACTTCAGCCTTCCTTCCTCCCCACTCACACCTTTAGGAAGATGGTTTGATCTCAGCCAATGGGGCTGTGGACGAACAAACCCCAAGGACTAACTTCAGGAAGAGAGTAACAAAAATCCAGAGTTCTTTCCTTGAGTCCTTTCCTCGAGGAGACTGACTGCTGCTTTCCAGTGCAGCTACGCCCACCTCTGTCTTTAACTGTGGATGGGGAAAAAACAACACCAAAATATCCTTTTGAAAGAAAGGAAAAAGCTGAAGCATCAATCCCAGGATATGGAGCTGGAGGTCGTGAGAAGTTCCAAGTGGCTTCTAAGTGTGATTTCCCCCCACCCTTGTCTTTGGTTATTACCAGCCCTCCGGGTGGATGAGGAAAAGAGACCAGGATTCCATCTGGGCTGCAACAGCCACCCTCGTTTCCCATGGGGGAAACCAGGTTGAAAGTTACTGCGCAGCTTTTAGAAACGAACAAGCATTCCCTTCTGCTGCCAAGGCGTTCAGCAAGTTAGGCGGAGAACCTGATTTTGTTCTCGGACGGTTAAAGAGGCCGGCGTGCCAAGAAGATGCCCACTTCGGTTTGCCAGATCTCAAGCAAATGCCGAGGGCCGTCGCAACTGCCACTGCTCCTTGCAAAGTGGTACAGCTTCTTCAGACTGTGAGGATTTGAGGGAGGGATGGGGGGATGGGGAAAGGAGAGGGGGTGATTTACTACAGAGTAGCAGTTTGGTGTCTCAAAACGATGCAGCCATGCCCCCTGTTTTGGAAGCACTGTGCACATAGGGAGTTGGCGATAGAAAAGGGCGAATTAAAACTTGATTTCCCTGGGAATACATTCCTAGGGACAGATCCTGCCCTCTTTGGTCTCTTACTGGGCCTTGCTTTGGATGAATTTGGTCTGGGGTTTTGTGCGTAGAAAGTATCCAAAGCTGGCTCAGTTAGCCGTTTCTGGACAAGAGTTGCAAAAAATAGCTTTGAGTATCATCCTCCAAGATTGGGAGTTTGGAGGGCGGAAAAGCAAATTTGTTCGAATCTTCTCTCAGTGAAAAATGAGGTGCAGTAATGTGTATTACAAATAGATGCATAAGGGAATAAAACAGCTTCACCCTTTGAAGTCATTCTTTGGAAGGCGTCTGGAATCCTGGCAAGGGATCTCATAGGCTGTTTTTGATGCCTTCTCCATCGTCCCGTTAAATCCAGAGTGTGCTCCAGAAGCTTGTGTATGTGTGTGTGTGTGTGTTTGGGTGTGCGTGTGTGTTTGTGTTTGTGTGTGTGAAACCTGCCCTCTGAAAACTGGAGAGCAGGTCTCCAGAACCTTTCCAAAAATTATCCCTCTGCCTTAAGAAGAAAGGAGGCCATGGGGATGATGAAGGCTCTTCTGCATTTCATTGCATGGCATGAAAACGAAGTCTAGTCTGCAGGTGGTCCTCCACTTACAACACTTTCACTTAGGGACTGTTTACGACGGCGCTGGGAAAAAGTGAGTTATGACTCTTTTTCACACTTACAATCACTGTAGCATTCCCATGGTCGTATGGTTAGAATTCAGGTCGTGTGGCAACCGACTCATATTTATGACGGTTGCAGTGTCCCCCCGCCCCGTGTGTGTGTGTGTGTGTGTGTCACATGATCCGCTTTTGCAATCTTCTGACAAGCAAAGTCCACGGGGAAAGCCAGATTCACTTAACGACCGGGTTACTAACTGAACAATTGCGGCGATTCACTTCATAAACTGCTGGCCGGAAAGCTCGTAAAATGGGACCAAAATTTGCTTCAATGTTTCGCTTAGCCACCGAAAGTTTGGGTTCAGTTGTGGTTGTTAAGTCGAGGATTATCTGCATTGGGCTGCTCCAAGCATCCTTGTCAGGGGACGGTGATCCTGGCCTTCTCCTCCTAACCAAAGGTAGGTCTCTGGGCCAGACAAAGTGCTTTTTCAAGAGGCAACTGGACTTTCTGGTTTTTTCTTTTGAAGACATTTCGCTTCTCCTCCAAGAAGCTTCTTCAGCTCTGACTGGATGGTGGGGAATGGAAGAATTGATACTCCTTGCAGACAGCTGGTCATTTGCCTCCTTTTAGAGAGTTGTTGAGGCCACCTGAATCTTTATCTGTGTCCTCAGGGTCACTTGAGTAGTGCAAATGATTCATGTAGTCTGCATTTTTTCCTCTGGAAATCCATTCGTACTCCCACACCATTCCAAGGGGGTTCATCCCAAATTGCATAGCTAAAAGTCTGTAGAGATTCTTTGTCATCCAGGTCCTGGTTGTCCCAAAGGTGCTTTTTCAGGAGGCAACTGGACTTTCTGGTTTTTTCTTTGAAGACATTTCACTTCTCATCCAAGAAGCTTCTTCAGCTCTGACTGGATGGTGAGGAATGGAAGGATTGATACTCCTTGCAGACAGCTGGTCATTTGCATCTTTTTAGAGGGTCGTTGAAGCACTCAGAGGTTGCTCTGTGTCCTCAGGGTCACCTGAGTGGTGCAAATGGTTCCTGCAGTCTGCAGTTTTTTTCCTCTGGAAATCCATTCGTATTCCCACACCATTCGAAGGGTATCCATCTCAAATTCCATAGCTAAAAGCCTGTAGCTATTCTCAGCCATCTAGGTCATGGTTGTCCCAAAGGTGCGTTTTCAGGAGGCAACTGGAAAAGCTGCCTCCTGAAATAGCACCTTTGGGACAACCATGACCTGGATGACTGAGAATCTCTACAGACAATTGGGTTTTGACTTGTCTTTCCTGGTTCAGAGGTCCATCTGGATGACCCAGATGGGAGTTAGGCTGGAGTGGCTCAGTGGCTAAGACACTGAGCTTGTCAATCAGAAAGGTCGGCAGTTGGACAGTACGAATCCCTAGTACAGGTCTCCTGCATGAGCAGGGGGTTGGACTGGATGACCTCCAGGGTCCCTTCCAACTGTGTTACTGACCGACCCAGATAGTGACAGAAGGCTCCCGTTCTCCGGCTTGTTTGGTCCTCAGCAGTTGTCTCATAACACACCCGGAGGGGGGGGAGTGGAGTTTTGCTAGCAGAGGTTAGAGGCTAACTCAGCTGTTCCTTAGCACCTGGACCTCAGCCCACCTCTGGACATGCAGCTGGAAAGAAGCAACACTGGATTCTGTCCAAGGAGACACAGCTGCCGGCAGGAGCCCATGTCTGGGGTGACGGGCAGGTGGGCGGGGAGAACAGAGAACACAGAGCCGGTCACATCCATCACGTTTCTGGCTGCAAACTTCACAGCTTCACAGTGGCAGAAAATCCCCCGAGGTGGCTCAGCCAGGCCTGGCCGAGATGCAACAGATGTGGAAGTAAAAGCTGTAATGGCTCATTCAAAAAAACAGAAGAAGACCAAACGCTGGGAAAAGAGATGATCTAGAGCAGAAATAGAGGGACGCGGTGGCTCAGTGGCTAAGACGTTGAGCTTGTCGATCGAAAGGTCGGCAGTTCAGTGGTTCGAATCCTGAGTGCCGCGTAACGGGGTGAGCTCCCGTTGCTTGTCCCAGCTTCTGCCAACCTAGCAGTTCGAAAGCACATAAAAAAAAATGCAAGTAGAAAAATAGGGACCACCTTTGGTGGGAAGGGAACAGCATTCCGTGCGCCTTTGTCGTTGAGTCCACATGACCACGGAGACGTCTTCAGACAGCGCTGGCTCTTTGGTTTTGAAACAGAGATGAGCACCGCCCCCTAGAGTCGGGAACGACTAGCACATATGTGCGAGGGGAACCTTTACCTTTACCTTAATATGTATTTTTCGAAGTCTGCTTTTCCTCTGGGCATCATTACTCACCCCTTCCCTCTTTTTTTCTTTTAATCCTCAAGTCAATCTTATAAGCTCATGATGCAGGAGGAAGAATGATTGATCTCATGTCTTTCTGGAAGTTTCGTAGCTAAATGAGAACCTGTGTATCTCTAGGGTTGAGTCATCGCAATGTACATCATTTGGTTTCTGCTTGCCATTTCTGCGTACAGTAACTGGGGATTGCTTTGAGTTCTGGCAACTTGGAAGGGTTCCTCCGTTTCGAAGCCGAAGAGCCAGCGCTGTCTGATGACGTCTCCATGGTCATGTGGCCGGCATGACTCAACGCCAAAGGTGCACGGAACACTGTTACCGTCCCACCAAAGGTGGTCCCTATTTTTTTACTTGCATTTTTTTTACGTGCTTTCGAACTTCTAGGTTGGCAGAAGCTGGGACAAGGAACGGGAGCTCACCCCGTTAGGCGGCACTAGGGACTCGAACCGCCGAACAGCCAACCTTTCTTATCGACAAGCTCGGCGTCCTTAGCCACTGAGCCACCACGTCCCTCTGCCGCTGTATATGGAAGGTGCCAAAAATGCTCTAAAACTCAACTCTTCTTTCTCCCAGAGAGAAATCAATAAGGCTATCTCGGAAGGTAGAAGAGATCCATAATTTCTGCCACAGGGATGTCTCGGTGAAATATCGAGAGGTCCATCCAAAGTCAAGGGAGACTTCATGTTTCTTTTCTTCATCCAAACAGAAAACAAAAGTCAGCTGAAAAAAACACGAGATGCTTTTTTTTAAAAAAAATGAAATGCAATTACAACCATAGTGTAAGGACCGAAGAAAAACAGCCTCTCAGAAAAACAGAGGTAAACAAACAGTCTTCCCCACTGTTTAATAGCACAGATTTCAATCTCCCTGGGGAAAAAAAAAGGAGTCACATTTGATTTACAGGCCATTAACAGAGCTTCCCCCCACCAGTCCTTTTAAAGAGAAGTAATGGCAGGAGAAGAAGAAAAAAAAACTTAATTTAGCAGTAGACATATAAGCGCCTACTTATCCTGGCAGTCATTTTCAGCTCTCTGGCTTCCCTTGATTGCTCTACTGAAATCTGGTGTCAAGATCACCAAATTTTAGAGATAAAAACTTTGACCATTAGAGGAAAAGGGCTGAAAGCTATTCCTTTGCTAGGGGGTGTCCTGGACTAAATCTCCTTTTAAAAAATCTTAACCCCGACATCAGTGGTGGGTTTCAAATTTTTTTACTACCAGTTCTGTGGGTGTGGCTTGGTGGGCGTGGCTTGGTGGGTATGGCAGGGGAAGGACACTGTAAAATCTCCATTCCCTCCCCAACGCAGGGGAAGGTTACTACAAAATCCCCATTTCCTCCCAATCAGCTGGGACTTGGGAGACAGAGAATAGATGGGGGCGGGGCCAGTCAGAATTTTTACTACCGGTTTTCCAAACTACTCAAACTTTTCACTACTGGTTCTCCAGAATTGGTCAGAACCTGCTGAAACCCACCTCTGCCCGACATGAAAAAACTGGGACTAAACCAGTGGTTTTTACTACCGGTTCTGTGGGTGTGGCTTGGTGGGCGTGGCAGGAGAAGGATAGTGCAAAATCACCATTCCCACCCCACTCTGGGGCCAGCCAGGTGGTATTTGCCGGTTCTCCGAACTACTCAAAATTTCCCCTACTGGTTCTGCAGAACCTGTCAGAACCTTCTGTATTTTATCCCTGTACCAAACCAGATCTCAATCCTATCTTCCTCATGTTCTCCTGTGTAGGAAGTTAGCACCCACCCCTCTCCTAGAAGTATGAAATAGTTTAGGAAATATTAAAAAGGCAGAATAGTATATTTCCCTGGATGAGAAATGGAGAAACATGTTTTTTAGGCAGGAAGCAGACTCACTCTTAATAGCCCCCACACTCTCAATAATCCACAGCAGGCGTCAGCATTTAAGAGATAAAGAGATAGCTAGGTCTATTCATAAGCAAATGCCCTCAATCCAAGATCCAACAAAGATAGGATTAGCCCTCTACCTATTTAGCAATAGAACTCATCACATGACACCTGGGGAGATTGCAGCACCCAGCAAGGCTCAACCAAGCCTGGGACTCAAAAGACAACCTACAAAGTTCACCCCTGCATGGCCCCATGGGAGTCCGACAACAAACACAAGCTCGAATTCAAAGCCCAACAGAGGGTATAAAAATCTCTCTCTCTCTCTCACCCATGTGCCTTTTTGTCTAGGGCCTCAAAACCAAGTGCTCCTGTCCACCATTAAACCATTATTTCAAGCAGTCTCCATGTTTCCAGTGTCTTTCTCCCCACTTGGAGCTGAACCCAGATGTACATTTCTTCCAACATCTGTATAGCAGGATTGAGAGCCAAGGTTGTGGATTTTATTTTATAAACGAAGAACTATGGTTGCACCGCACAAGTGCCTTCATAAGAAAGAATTAAGAAACAAAGATATTCCTTGACAAATTCTGAAGAATTTTATTATGTATATCAATACGGGTTGTTGTAAGCTACCTACTGATAGTTATCAATTTACAATTGAGACCGGAATTTCTATCGATATGTTGATGAAGATTCTCAGTCATCCAAGGTAGAGATATCAGGAAGTTGAATCCTGGCAATTGGCTTTAATTTTGTTAGTTAGACATATTTTGCTGCTTATCCAAGTATTTATTTATTTGTTTGTTTGTTTGTTTGTTTTGTTTTATTTATTTATTTATTTATTTATTATTATTATTTATTTATTATATTTTATTTAGATGCCGCCCTATCTCCATAGGACTCAGGGTGGCTCACAACAATAAAATATCCAAATAAAAGTGTGTTAAAAAGCGTGTTGACTGACGAAGCTACTTGGATAAATCAGCAAAACATCATTGGAAGAAATATCCATGTTTCCGTTCCAAGCCGGGAAAAAGGCACTGGAGACAAAATGGAGGCTGGAGGCTGATTGAAAAGAGGATCCATTTAGAAATAATAGAAATAGAATAACAGAGTTGGAAGGGACCTTGGAGGTCTTCTAGTCCAACCCCCTGCCCAGGCAGGAAACCCTACACCACTTCAGACAAATGGTTATCCAATATCTTCTTAAAAACTTCCAGTGTTGGAGCATTCACAATTTCTGGAGGCAAGTTGTTCCACTGATTAATTGTTCTAACTGTCAGGAAATTTCTCCTTAGTTCTAGGTTGCTTCTCTCCTTGATTAGTTTTCACCCATTGCTTCTTGTCCTGCCCTCAGGGGCTTTGGAGAATAGCTTGACTCCCTCTTCTTTGTGGCAGCCCCTGAGATATTGGAAGACTGCTATCATGTCTCCCCTAGTCCTTCTTTTCATTAAACTAGACATACCCAGTTCCCACAACCATTCTTTATACGTTTTAACCTCCAGCCCCCTAATCTTCTTTGTTGCTCTTCTCTGCACTCTTTCTAGAGTCTCCACATCTTTTTTTACATCGTGGCGACCAAAACTGAATGCAATGTATTTATGAACAGAACCACATGTTTGTAGTTTTGGTGCAGCTGACTACATGGAGTTGAGAGTGGGTTTTTTAAAAAATACCTTCTCCTGGGCTTTGCACTTGAACTTCCTGTTCCTGTGCAGGAATACGTATTCTATTGACTGTTGTAGGGGTTATGTAAGGGTCATAGCTGGCTCTATAGGTTTTCTGAACTCCTAGGTTTGGTGTTGGGCAATTCCTATTATGGCTTGGTTGAAGTTTGCTGTGGGTGGTGCAACTGATAGATATTACAAAGCAGCTGCCTTCTTTCTTTAATCCATGAGGTCCCTCTGCCACAGTGACAGGACAGCTGCAAAGTGCTTCACTCAGCTTTGAACAGAAGAAAGTCGCAAGTTACACTAAATGTTATTTCCTACAGCTTCCTTCCTTCCTTCCTTCCTTCCTTCCTTCCTTCCTTCCTTCCTTCCTTCCTTCCTTCCTTCTCCCTCCTGTCCCCCTCCCTCCCTCCTTATTTTACACTACTTTCTGTGCTATTAAGAACGTCAGTGAAATTATTTCTTCACATTGCTTTTTTTTTTTTTTACCACAGAGTTGCATTAACAATTCAGCCTGGGCTTTTGACAGTAGAGCAGAGCAGAGTACTTTCCATGATGAGGCAGCTGTGAATTGGCACCCTTTTACTTCCTTTTCAAGACCACAAAAATCTTTCAACCCCAAAATCTTTTCCAACTTTCTGGAGAGAAAACGTCTCAGGAACAAGTGTTTTTCCCTTCGCGGCCCAATATGGCTGCGGAGACGGTTGATTGTCAGGCTTTGGTTAACATCAGAAAGCCAATCTTATTTATCCTCAAAGCACCGGACAGTCGCTATAAAGACACAGATTAAGGGGGCTTTTAATTAGTATTGTGGCATGGGGACAAAACATAAATGACCCTCAAAGTAATCCCCAAAATTTCAGAATCAAAACATTCAGAAGCTTCGTCCCGTTTGTCACTAGAGAAGGAAAGTTGTGTTCCAGTCGCAAACTAAAAATAACCGGCTGAACATTTTATTTTTACTTAAATTTATACGCTGCCCAACTCCCGTGGTTTCAAATCTGCCTCTCGATGCCCGGGTTTGAAAATCCAGAAGGTTCAGCACATGAAACGGATCTCCGCTGGACAGGAAATGCCATTGAATTTATTTTGTTTTCAGTGAGGGTGGGGTGTATTTGGTTACCCGGGGCACAGAAATAGAAGAAAGTGACATATCTTGGCAGCTCAGTTTAAAGGAAATCCGCCAGGGTCCCTGCTGTGGCAAAAGAGCAAGAGTTGAAAAGTGAGCCCTGTTCTATTTTTTGCTTTGCTTCATCAGAAGATAAAAAGCAGCCATTCCCCCTCGCCCACTTCCTGTTCCCACCTGGGGACACAGCTTCTCTAGGGGATTTAAACTACTGTACCGTTTAAAAAAGGGACGTGGGTGGCTCAGTGGTTAAGACGCTGAGCTTGTCGATCGAAAAGGTCGGCAGTTCAGCGGTTCGAATCCCTAGTGCTGCGTAACGGGGTGAGCTCCCATTACTTGACCCAGCTTCTGCCAACCTAGCAGTTCGAAAGCAGGTAAAAAATGCAAGTAGAAAAATAGGGACCCCCTTTGGTGGGAAGGGAACAGCGTTCCGTGCGTCTTTGGCGTTGAGTCATGCCGGCTGTAAAATGGGGCAAAATTGACTTAACAACTGTCTCACTTGGCAACAGAAATTTTGGGTCAGTTGTACTCGTAAATTAAGGACTATCTGTATTCTTGGGTGCCTCTGCTAGACTAGCATAGATTATTTAAACAGGACCAATTTTAAAAAGCCGTTTTTTAAAATTAAAGAACGGCTTTTTAAAATTGATTAACACTAAAAGAGAAAGACACTTGAATTACAGGCAATTTAGGCCCTAAGCGAAAAACGACGACGTCTTCTCCAGCTTAGCTCCATTTGTGAAGACATGGTCATATCACGACTGGGGAGCTGAGCAGTTCCCTCCCCAAGGGAAAATTTCTGCTCTTCCAGGAAAATAAAAATATTTAATTCTTCTAAAAAAGTGTCAAAGAAAACACTTTGGGAGGAAAAAAAAATTGCTTCGGGATGTTTAGCCTTTAACGCTTGTAACCCACAAGAAAAGTTAATCTCAGCTAAACCTCATCAGTCACTGGTTTGCATAGGAGCGGGGTGGGCTGTTGTGGGTTTGCAGGGATTCGGAAGAACCACTAGCTAAGATTCTGTGCAGTTCAGAGAACCCCCAAATCCCACTCCTGGCTGGCCCCACTCACCCCGCCCCACCCCTCCCAGGAGTCCCCACGCAGCCCCTTTTGGATGCAGGTAAGTGCAAGGTGCACGTGGAGGCTCGGGGAGGGTGAAAAACGGGCCTACTGGAAGTTTGGGAAGGCCAGAATTGGGCCTGTTTCTGGCCTCCAGAGGGCCTCCGGAGTCTGGGGAGGCTGTTCTCGCCCTCCCGGAGGTTTGAGGAAAGCCTCCGGAGCCCGGGGAGGGCAAAATCACCCCACCGTGGTGCAGGAGGCTGACTAGGCCACACCCACCATGGCCACGCCCACCCAGCAACCTTGCTAAAAATTTTGAAGCCCACCCAGGAGTGAAATCCAGCAATCGCTACCAGATCACCGAACCACAGGGAAAAATCGCTACCCGGATTGGCCGATCCGGTCCAATCCGGGAGCATTTCACCCTTGGTGCATACGCTGTCAGTCACTGGATTTGAAAGCGGTCAGAAAGGATAGATAGGGTTTCTTTCCTGAGCAGGGGGTCAGAGTAGAAGACTTCCATGGTCCTTTCCAACTGTCCTATTGCGCAGACGGGTGGGATACAAATGTAACGAGTCAATAAATAAATGGCAGCATGTTTGCAGATTCAACCAATCCTGAATGGAGCGAAGGCACTCCGGTTTTCTGAATCCATGAAATTAAATAGGAACAGGAGAGGTTTAACTGCAGACAGAACAAGGAACATTAATTCTTGAGAGAGTCATCAGCGTGGGATGCTGGGTCCCCTCGGGTTCCAATCGTTTTCTCAAACGGAGCGTAACGCAAGTTATGGCACCATCCAAGTCCAATAAGACAGCGAAAAGCTTTTTTTTTCCGGGAGATGCTTCAACCTGCCTT
The DNA here is from genome assembly GCA_022577455.1 of Arizona elegans. Classification (NCBI taxonomy): domain Eukaryota; kingdom Metazoa; phylum Chordata; class Lepidosauria; order Squamata; family Colubridae; genus Arizona; species Arizona elegans. The sequence continues at coordinate 11,263,155 of JAKOOJ010000022.1, read as the reverse complement.
CTTATCTAATACCCCTCCGGTCTCCTTCTGCTCTCCTTCCATCTGTTGCCTTCCCTGCGTCTTTCTCCTGTGCATCGCAATCTACTTCTCTTGCAATTTCTTTTCTTTCTTTCTTTTTTTTATGCAAGCTTTTCTCTACTCCCTTTCTCAGTTTGACCAACATTGGCAAGAGAGAGAGAGAGGGAAGCATAAAGATAGTAATTAAGCAGTGTGCAATTCTGAAAGAAAGACGCCCCAAAGGAAGCAGGGTACTTAAGTAGCGCCTTGGTGAACTTCCTGGAGCTGATGACACAACATTAAACCTCCCATCCTTTTGAGAAGCAATTTTATTCTTTTTTTTTTTTTTTTTTTGAGCCTGAAGTTGTCTTCCCCCCTTCTCCTAATTGCCTAGTTATCCCATCAGATGATGGTATTGGTATCAAACGGGAAGGATCTGAAATGGAAAAAGTGGTGAAGGGGACACTTAAGAGGAAAGGGTATCAATTTGTAGTAGGGGTTCACCGAAAGGAGATGGAGAGAGATAAAGGTTGCCTTACGTCGAACCTTCCTCCTGGAAGCTTCAGTGACTCATCCACATAATGTTGTAGGCAGCAAAATTTATCTCTCACTGCTGTCTTGCGGATATGTGTAGGACTTTCCAAGCTAGCTTACAGCTCATGAGTTTCCTGGAAGTCCCACCTTCCAAGAACTAAATCAAACATAGAACATAAGACTATGGGACATAGAATTTAGGAAGAAGAGGAGGAGGAGGAAGAAGAGGAAGAAGGAGGAGGAGGAGGAGGGGAGGAGGAGGAGGAGGAAGGAGGAGGAGGAAGAAGGAGGAGGAGGAAGAGGGAGGAGGAGGAGGAGGAAGAAGAAGGAGGAGGAGGAGGAAGAAGAAGGAGGAGGAGGAAGAAGAAGAAGGAGGAGGAGGGGAGGAGGAGGAGGAGGAAGGAGGAGGAGGAAGAAGGAGGAGGAGGAAGAGGGAGGAGGAGGAGGAGGAAAAGGAAGAAGAGGAGGAGGAGGAAGGAGAAGGAGAAGAAGAGGAGGAGGAGGGAGGAGGAGGAAGAAGGAGAAGGAGGAGGAGAAAGGAGGAGGAGGAGGAAGAAGGAGGAGGAGGAGGAAGGAGGAGGAGAAGGAAGAAGGAGGAGGAGGAAGGAGAAGGAGAAGAAGAGGAGGAGGAGAAAGGAGGAGGAGGAAAAAGAAGAGGAGGAGGAGGAAGAAGAAGGAGGAGGAGGAAGAAGAAGAAGGAGGAGGAGGGAGGAGGAGAAGGAGAAGAAGAAGAGGAGGAAGAAGAGAAGAAGGAGGAGGAAGAGGAGGAGGAGGAAGGAGGAGGAGGAAAAAGAAGAAGAGGGAGGAGGAGCAGGAAGAAGAGGAGGAGGAGGAGGAGGAAGAGGAGAAGGAGGATGAGGAAGAAGAAGGAGAAGAAGAAAAAGAGGAGGAGGACGAACAGGAGGAGGAGGAGGAGAGGGAGAGGATTTTATCCATTCAGTTATGTCCGACTCTTTCACATGACCCTAGAGATGCCACCATGCTTGTAAGTGTAAAGACCCGTCATAAATCACTTTTTTTCAGTGCCCTCGTAACCTCAAATGGTCACCAAACAACTGGTTGAAAGTCAAGGGCTACCTGTGATGTCTTCTCCTTATGGTGTGTGATGCTCTGTATTTTTGTTAAATCATTGTAATTTTTTCTCGGCTGACCCTCTATGCATTTCATAGAACAGAGAAGAACAAGAGTTGGGAAGGGTCCTTGGAGGTCTTCTAGTCCAACCCCCTGCTCAAGCAGGAGAGCCTATGCCATTCCAGACAGGTGGCTGTCCAGTCTCTTCTTGAGAACCTCCACTGATGGAGCATTCACAACTTCTGGAGGCAAGTTGTTCCTCTGGTTAGTTGTTCTAACTCTCAGGAAATTTCTCCTTAGTTCTAAGTTGCTTCTCTCCTTGATGAGTTTCCATCCATTGCTTCTTGTCCTGCCCTCAGGTGCCTTGGAGAATAGCTTGACTCCCTCTTCTTTGGGGCAGCCCCTGAGATATTGGAAGATGCTATTATGTCTCCCCTAGTCCTTCTTTTCATTAAACTAAACATGCCCAGTTCCTGCAACCGTTCTTCATATGTTTTAGCCTCCAGGCCCCTAATCATCTTTGTTGCTCTTCTCAAATTATAAAATCTGGTCTGGTTACATGGTAATCTGCTTAATGGCCGCAATGAGTTATAATTATAATTCAGGACTCAATTATGGTCATAAGTCGAGGAATATCTGTAACACACAGCAGAATAAATAACAATGCAATGATAACCGAAAGGCAACCAATAGCAAATTTTAGCTATGATGGTGCAGTGGGGTTAGAGTGCAGTACTGCAACCCACTTCTGCTGGCTGCTGGCTGCAGTTCAAATCTCACCAGGCTCAAGATTGACTCAACCTTCCATCCTTCCGAGGTGGGTAAAAGGAGGACCCAGATTGTTGGGGGTGGGGGCAATTATGCTGACTCTGTAAACCGCTTAGAGAGGGCTGTAAAAGCACAGTAAAGCAGTATATAAGTTTAAGTGCTACTGTCAGCACTTCAAGCTGCATTTACTCTAGTGCTGACATAAGAAGAAGCGGAGGCATCTGGAAAGGGACGTTTGTCTTTTCACCTACTTATTTTCCCTGGAGATAATATCCCCTAGGAGATGGGATGGGAGGGGGGAAATTCCTTGGAGCTGGAGCAGTAGATTAGGGGTAGAGTGACTTGGAAGATGGCCGATGAGTGCAGAGGAGTGGGGAAAGGAAAGGGAGGATTTTGGGTCAGGAAGTCAGTGTTGGCTACAATGGAGTCGGAGTTAGAATGTCGTGCTTAATAAATGGGAGTTTTTCATCAAAGACTTTGTTTGAAATGCAATTTATTTGAGACGACCTCAAAACCTGACAGCTACTCCTATTGCTATTAGCTTATGCCTCCGAATATTTATTTGCCTGAAAAAATGAGACCATACACTACCATGACCCCTTTCCTGCAGTGATTGGAATATAATCTACCCGTAAACAATCACTCTCTTCTCATCTTCCTAAAATGATATCAAATTGTGTTACATCCTCGGCAGTTATAGTAATTGTCATAGCCTTCATCCTTAAAGACCTGTTCAAATAACCGTGTTTTAAGAATTTTCTGCACCTTAATCCTGAGAATGCCATTATTACTTATGAAGAGCCATTATTACATTATTAAGACTCTGCCCACTGCCAGGAGTTCGATCCTGACCGGCTCAAGGTCGACTCGGCTTTCCATCCTTCCGAGGTCGGTCAATTGAGGAGCCAAACAGTTGGGGGGGGCAATATGCTGGCATTGTAAACTGCTCAGAGAGTGCCGTAAAGCACTGTGTGACATACGTCTAAGTGCTAACTGCTATTACTTGTAAGGACAATGGGTTCGCCAGGATGGGGACTCCAGCTGAGAATCTACATCTCTGAATCCTGCTGAATGTTAGGAAGGTGGGGAGAATAAGTGCTCCCTGCTAGCACATTGCTGGAAAACAGGTTTTGTAAGCCCTCTTGGTAGGGTTTTCTCAGTCATTATCCACACCTTGAACTACAGCTCAGTGCCAACCATTGATTCTTCTTTTTCAATTTTTCTTGCAGTGACTCATTTTGCTCAGCTTGGTGTCCACCTTAGTAGGCATCAAGCATCCTTGCTCAGGGGACCTAACTTACGAGGGGGAGGAGGAGGAGGAGGAGGAGGAGGAGGAGGAGGAGGAAGAGGGAGAGGATAAGTGGTGGGTTCCTCCCGGTTCAGCCCGGTTCTCCCGAGCCAGTAGTGGTGATGATATGACGTCACCGAACGTCGGTTTCAAAATTTTTTACTACCGGTTCTATGGGTGTGGCTTGGTGGGTGTGGTATGGCTTAGTGGGCGTGGTTTAGTGGGTGTGGCAAGGGAAGGATACTGTAAAATCTCCATTCCCTCCCCAATCCAGGGGAAGGTTACTGCAAAATCCCCATTTCCTCCCGATCAGCTGGGACTTGGGAGGCAGAGAATAGATGGGGGCGGGGCCAGTCAGAATTTTTACTACCAGTTCTCCGAACTACTCAAAATTTCCGCTACCGGTTCTCCAGAACTGGTCAGAACCTGCAGAAACCCACCTCTGGTTCACAGGGGTTCGGGAGAACCTCTAGCTAAGATTCTGTGCAGCTCAGAGAACCCCCAAATCCCACTCCTGGCTGGCCCTGCCCGCCCCACCCACCCCTCCCCATCCCTCCCAGAAGTCCCCATGGGGCCCATTTTGGATGCAGGTAAGTGCAGGGCATGCGCAGAGGCTCGGGGAAGGCAAAAAATGGGCCTACTGGAAGTTCGGGAAGGCCTCTGGAGCCTGGGGAGGCCGTTTTCGCCCTCCCGGAGGCTTGAGAAAAGCCTCCAGAGCCTGGGGAGGACAAAAATGCACCACCACCCCATTGTGGTGCAGGAGGCTGACTAGGCCATGCCCACCATGGCCACGCTCACCCAAAAACCGGGCAGAGAACCCCTTGCTAAAACTTTTTCAGTGTAAGCGAATATTACGAAATCTTGGGATCAAAGCGCTAAGAAAAAACAACAGTTATCTATCGGCTTTGCTCTCATTAAGGGATATGAATGTTTGCTCGGTAAGGCAGGCGCATCTAATGCTAAACACCTTTTTAAGCCCTGCTGCTTGTCCTCTTCTGGTGTAATTATATCTCCAGGATTGCCACCAGCTGAGTTTCCTTAATGCATTCCCTCCCAGCACTGGAGGGAATAAAATGCAGATCAAGAGTGAAGAGAGAAAAAAGAGGGAGTGAGATTTTTTTAAAAAAAAAAAAAGAGGGAAAACATAAGAGGGGAAAACAGATTAGTGGTAGTGTATGGGTGCCTTTTAAATCTTCCTTCAGCAGACAAAACTATTGAATCTCTTTAAATGACATATAAATCTATTTATCTATATGTGTCTATCTATATATGCATGTATATATGTGTGTGTGTATATGTGTGTGTGTGTGTGTGTATGTGTATCTATGTATATCTAGATCTAGATCTCTAGATCTAGATCTACCATGTTTCCCCAAAAATAAGACCCTGTTTTATGTTTTGAACCCTGAAATAAGCGTTTGGCCTTATGCACTCAAAAGCCCAATTGGACTTATTATCAGAGGATGTCTTATTTTGGGGAAAACAGGGTAGATAGAGATAGAGATAGATGACAGACAGACAGATATAGATAAGAGAGAGAGAGAGAGAGAGAGACGATAGTTGATAGAGATAGATAGATAGAGATAAGATAGATGATAAAAGCAGATAGATGATAGATAGATTGATAGATGATAGATAGATAGATAGATAGAGGATAAAAGCAGAGAAAGATAAATAGATAGATAGATAGACAGACAGACAGACAGACAGATAGAGGTGAGAAGATAGATGATAAAAGCAGATAGATGATACAGATGATAGATAGATAGATAGATAGATAGATAGATAGATAGATAGATAGATAGATAGATAGATAATGATAGATAAATATATAGACAGACAGACAGACAGATATCCGAGATGTTTGACAATCTGAGATGTTTGACAAGATGAGAGAAGGTCTTCATTTGTTTCAGAACAAGAATCAGCTAGTTAGGAACTGTCCTTCAAATAGAGGCAAACCCCACTCTCTTCTAGCACTGATGATGTTCCCTAGTTCGGTAATGAAATGTCTGCAAGAAAACCACCAAGTTCAGAGAGCCCCAAGGACCCCACGGTTCAACCGTGAGCTTCAAGTATTCTCGTCTGTTGTGACTTTTGTTCATCTGTGGGTAGGTCTTTAGTTCACAACCTGATCTCCAAGTTCCAATGCATCCCAAAGATTGGGGATCCCCGAATTCAAATCCTTGTGAGCTGATGGCAGCCTCTCAGTCAGAATCATTAGCACTGATTCAAGTTACTTGAATTAGTGACAGAAATGCATATATGAGAAGTTGCTGTCTGAAAGATTTTATTGCACGTGGAACAGTTGGGGTCACGTCATCATTCTCCCTGGCTCTTTAGATTCTCCCCCCTCCTTTTAGAATAGAATAACAGAGTTGGAAGGGACCTTGGAGGTCTTCTAGTCCAACCCCCTGCTTAGGCAGGAAACCCTACACTACATCAGACAAATGGTTATCCAACCTCTTCTTTAAAACTCCCAGTGTTGGAGCATTCACAATTTCTGGAGGCAAGTTGTTCCACTGATTCATTGTTCTAACTGTCAGGAAATTTCTCCTTAGTTCTAAGTTGCTTCTCTCCTTGATTAGTTTCCACCCATTGCTTCTTGTCCTGCCCTCAGGTGCTTAGGAGAATAGGTTGACTCCCTCTTCTTTGTGATATTTCCCTGAGATATCAGAAGACTGCTATCATGTCACTCCTAGTCCTTCTTTTCATTAAACTAGACATACCCAGTTCCTGCAACCGTTCTTCATATGTTTTAGCCTCCAGACTCCTAATTATCTTTGTTGATCTTCTCTACACTCTTTCTAGAGTCTCCACATCTTTTTTACATCGTGGCAACCAAAACTGAATGCAGGATTCCAAGCGTGGCCTTACCTCTGGTAAATCTTGTCTTCTGATTTATAGTGCTGTCCATTTCCTTGCCTTGACCCTCGAGTCAAAGCCAACATGACGCATGACCAACTCTGCCCCAATGTTTACTTTAAAGCTGCACCTTCAGCTTTAATAGAGCAAGATGGATTCCTTCCATGCTGCTTCCTGATTAGAAGGCCTAATAGTTCGGAGGAAGCCAGACGTTGCTGCCAATGAACTGCTGACCCTCTCAACATGGATTCTCTTGGCATCTCTCAAGCTATTCCCTTCGAGGTTGTTTTTTTTTCCCCTTCCCCTTCTCAGAACTGTCAGCGCTGTATATTTTCAGGACTTGGTGTTCAAATCTGACCTCCAGATGATAACAGATCCTTCCAACGACAGGCATTTCACCAGCTTCAGTCGCATAGCTAGTATCCCACGCGGTGTCCTCTGTTGTAGAGACCACACACACACACAGGTTGAGGATGTATGTGGGGTAACTTTATTGTCTTACATAGTGACATTATATAGTTTGTTACTTTCAAGTTACAGTGTACTTGGCAGAATCTCATTGGCTACAGAATCTTCCAGGTAACTAGAGTCTTTGGTTAACCATTACTGCTTTGCTTAAGCACTTATAATGTTTAGACTTTAATTAAAGTCTAATACACATATATCCCATTTCCTCTCCTGCTGTTCCTCTTATTTACAGAATTAGGGTCTTATCTTCTAATGTAATTTCCTGGTGCTTATGTGCAAGTAACCTTCCTTATCTGAGGTTTGCCATCCAAGATAGGAAAATCTCTGCACATATGCAGATTGCAGATTCCTACACTCTGTTCCAGTTTGGGATTATAGGCCAGATGGCTAATTTGACTCATGGGAAAATCCCAATGGAGGCTGGGCATTGCATTGCATGATGGTAGAAGGTCAGGAGCTAACCAGAGGTAATCCAGAACCTGTTGGTTCTGCGGGTTTTGGGAGTAAGCATGCAAACCAGTGGTGAAATGCTCCCGGTTTGGACCGGATTGCCCGATCCAGTAGCGATGGAGACGGGTTGGTTCAGAGAACCGGTAGCAAAAATCCCTGCAAACCCCACCCCCCATGCCCAGCTGAGCCGCACAATCATCAGAGACTTTTTTTTTTTTTACTTTTAAAAGCATTTTTTCTACAACCTCTTCAGCCAAAAAAATGCTTTTACAAGCAAAAAAAAAAAAGCCTCTGATGATTGCGCGGCTCAGCTGGGATTGTCAGAGGCTTTCAAAAAAAAAACCCCCTTTTTTTCTTTTAAATGCCTCTGAGGATCCAAGCTGAGTTGCCTGATCTTCAGAGGCATTTAAAAGAAAAAAAAAGCCTCTGCTGATCAGGCAACTCAGCTGGGATCGTCAGAGCCTTTTGAAAGCATTTTTTAAAAAATAATCTCTTCACCAAAGAGGTTGTAGAAAAAATGGTTTTAAAAGTTTTTTTAAAAAATTGGCCATGCCCACCCAGTCACATTACCCACCCCAACCAAGCCACACCCACAGAACCAGTAGTAACAAATTTTAGAGTTCACCCCTGATGCAAACTAGTGGTGGATTGCCACCGGTTTGGACCGGTTTGCAAGAACCGGTAGTAAAACCAGTGGGAGGCCCCGCCCACTGCCCTGGGTGTCATCATCGGTGATCTTCAAGGCGTGCGCGCAAGTGAAGTGAGCGCGCACGATCCTGTTGCGAACTGGTAGTAAAGGTAAGTAGAAGCCTGGATAGCTCAACAGACTAAAAGCCTGTTATTAACATTCAGCTGTCTGCAATTATTGCATGTTCGAATTGTCAGGTTTCGTTGCTATCTTAAATAAACTTCATTCTCAAACGCAAGGTCTCTAATGAATTTTTTTTTTTAATTTAAGAATAGGAGAACGACATCCCTGAACTCTTTGTGCAGCCAAAACTGGCCCCTCCTTCCAAACCCCTCCCTTTCTGTTCCTCAATCCCAATGTCTCATTGGCCATCGTGCAGATCCATCTCTTCGTCCCAAGCACTTTCCCTTCACAGGAATTTCCCCCCTCCCTCTGTCACCCAGGTAATGCTATCTACTGAAGAGCAGGGAACTACAGCATTAAAGCAAAGCTTCTCCCTCTTTCATTCATGTCAGCGCTGGAGGAGAACATAATTTGGAACCCTGACACGAATCTTGCCAGGCTCAAGGTTGACTCAGCCTTCCATCCTTTCTAAGGTAGGTAAATTGAGGACCCAGTTTGTGGGGGCAATAAGCTGACTTTATATAAATATACAAAAGGATGAAGGCTATTGCTTAACGCATTGTAAGCCGCCCTGAGTCTCCGGAGAAGGGCGGCATATAAATCTAATTAAAAATAAATAAAAATAAAAATAGAACCCACCCCTGACACAAACGATTCACAAAATCCCAAGGATCTGGCTAAAATGGCATTCTCATGTTGGGTGAAAAGGCCACAGTGGAAGGTTTGGGCTCGGCTGGAGAATTTTGGGAGTTGAAGTCCATGCATCTATGTTGTATGTTGCTATGGTTGATAAACATTGCAATCAATGTTAATCAATGAGGTTAATTGTGCAATTCGAAGCTTAGGAGCTACAGGTAGGTCCTTGACTTACAACCATTCCATTTGGAGTTTCAACAACAACGCTGGAAAAAAATGATTGTTTTTCATACTTACGACCGTTGCATGGTAGCATCCCCGTGGCCATGCTGACCAAGTTGCGTGGGTCTCCAACTCCTCGAATCCGCAGCCAACATGATGTCAGGTCCAAACCAAGGATGAGACGTGATGATTCTTCCATGTTATGCCTATGGAGATTCTCAGTCCTCCAGGTCATGGTTGTCCTAAAGGTGCTTTTTTTTCAAGAGGCAACTGGACTTTCTGGTTTTTCTTGGACAATGTTTTTCTTCTCCTTCAAGAAGCTTCTTTAGTTTTACAAGGTTAAACCTATTGCTGCTGCATCTCACTTTGATCATGTTTCAGTGGGCTCTATTCCACTCTTCGTGGCTTTGAAGCTAAGCAGAAGTTGGCTGTTGATAGAAGGGCCGTCTGTGACCTGAGAATTGCAAGCTCCCAACTTATCTTTTACCCCATAGAGCAGGGGTGTCAAACTCGATTTCATTGAGGGTTGTGTTTGACCTTGGGGGGGCAGGGTGGGAATGGTCAGGGTGGGCATGGCATCACTCGTGTCGGGGGTGCCTGTGAAGGCCCAAGTGCTCTGCTAGTTAAAACAGGCTCCCGAGCTCCGTTTTTGGCTGCGATAGCCTCCTGCAACCCTCTGCCAGTGAAAAAGGAGCTTGGGAGGGTCACCTCATGAGCTCCGTTTTCAGCTGCGATGGCCTCCTGCAACCCTCTGCCAGTGAAAAAGGAGCTTGGGAGGGTTGTCTGCGGCCCTCATGAGCTCCGTTTTCAGCTATGACGGCCTCCTGCAACCCTCTGCCAGTGAAAAAGGAGCTTGGGAGGGTCGCCTCACGAGCTCCATTTTCGGCTGCAATGGCCTCCTGCAACCCTCTGCCAGTGAAAAAGGAGCTTGGGAGGGTCGCCTGCGGCCCTCACAAGCTCCGTTTTCGGCTGCGACGGCCTCCTGCAACCCTCTGCCAGTGAAAAAGGAGCTTAGGAGGATCGCCTGTGGCCCTCACAAGCTCCGTTTTCGGCTGCAATGGCCTCCTGCAACCCTCTGCCAGTGAAAAAGGAGCTTGGGAGGGTTGTCTGTGGCCCTCACGAGCTCCGTTTTCGGCTGCGACGGCCTCCTGCAACCCTCTGCCAGTGAAAAAGGAGCTTGGGAGGGTCACCTCATGAGCTCCGTTTTCGGCTGCGATGGCCTCCTGCAACCCTCTGCCAGTGAAAAAGGAGCTTGGGAGGGTTGTCTGTGGCCCTCACGAGCTCCGTTTTCGGCTGCGACGGCCTCCTGCAACCCTCTGCCAGTGAAAAAGGAGCTTGGGAGGGTCGCCTGCAGCCCTCACAAGCTCCGCTTTCGGCTGCGACGGCCTCCTGCAACCCTCTGCCAGTGAAAAAGGAGCTTAGGAGGATCGCCTGTGGCCCTCATGAGCTCCGTTTTCGGCTGCAATGGCCTCCTGCAATCCTCTGCCAGCAAAAACAGTGCTCGGGAGGGCCATGTGCAGCCCTCCCAAGTTCCATTTTTCCTGGCAGAGGCACTGTGGGCCGGTCCTTCTCTGTTTGCAGGGTGGCCCCGTAGGCCAGATTTAAGCACCCCGCAAGCCGTATCCGGCCCTGGGGCCTTGAGTTTGTCAGCCCTGCCATAGAGCCATAATGTGTCTCCAGCACTAGCTAGCTAGATAATCTGACCTAGTATAAGATAATAGTGCTAAGATTCCAACTCTATTATTCCATTACTCTGTTATTCTGTTAGGATAATTCTTCTTCCCTTAATTACTTGAAAGCTTTTGTTCGGTTGATTGGAGATCTATTTTTCTTTTCCAGGCTTCTAAAAAACAAACACACACACAAAAAAGCACAGTTTTGACAATTTGCAGGACTTGGCTGAGGATAGCAATGACCAATTAATTCCTCTGATGTTCCCAAGACATTTTCTCTCTCTTTCTTGAGACTCTGAAATGGCTGCGCAGTTAAGAACAGAAAGAAAAGCCCACTCTTCCTTCTCGTAAATGAGAAGCCTGAGTGAACATGGAAGCGTCTGAGCGAGTTTTTTTTTTTTTCAAAAAGCCACCAGCCCATTCAAAGCTTTGGCAGAAGGCAGAATTAATGGGGGAATCTGCTTCCCATTTATTTGTTGTAAATTGTCTTGCAGGATCAGCTCAGCTCAACTCAGCGGTATGGATGTAAGGTGTGCAGTTACCCATTCTTCTACCTTGCTATAGGGGTAAATGGGGGCGGGGAAGCCAGATCTCAAATCTATCCATGTTAAATTGTATTCTTTTCTTTTTTAAAAAAAACAAATTTTCCAATCACGTAAATTAAAGAGCCCCTCGCATCCTGGACATAAACTGTTTCAACTCCTACCCTCAAAACAACGCTATAGAGCACTGCACACCAGAACAATTAGACACAAGGACAGTTCTTCCCCGAACGCCATCACTCTGCTAAACAAATAATTCCCTCAAGACTGTCAAACTATTTACTAAGTCTGCATTACTATTACTATTAGTCTTCTCATCGTTCCTATCACACATCTCCTTCCACTTATTTATTTATTTATTTATTTTATTATATTATATTTCTATACCGCCCTTCCCCTGCGGGACTCAGGGCGGTGTACAGCCAGGATAAAACATAGCATATAAAATTTAAAAACATTTAAAAAAACAATTAAATAATTTTGGCCCGAATTTAAAACAACCCAACTAAAACCGAAGTTCGATTAAAAAAACTGAGAGGATGGGATCAAGCCAGTCCAGCTAGATGGAATAGGTGTGTTTTCAGGGCCCAACGAAAAGTCCGGAGGTCTGATATCGTGCGTATCTCAGGGGGCAGGTCATTCCAGAGGGCGGGTGCTGCCACAGAGAAGGCTCTCCCCCTGGGGGTCGCCAGCCGGCACTGCCTGGCCGACGGCACCCTGAGGAGGCCCTCTCTGTGCGAGCGAACCGGTCGGTGGGAGGCTATTGGCGGCAGAAGACAGTCTCGCAAATATCCCGGCCCTAAGCCATGGAGCGCTTTAAAGGTGGTTACCAACACCTTGAAGCGCACCTGGAAGACCACAGGAAGCCAGTGCAGTTCGCGCAGGAGAGGTGTCATATGTGAGCGCCCCATCGCTCCCATAATCTCTCGCGCGGCTGCATTCTGGACCAACTGCAGCCTCCGGTGCACCCCAAGGGGAGCCCCATGTAGAGAGCATTGCAGTAGTCCAGGCGGGAAGTGACGAGTGCTTGAGTGACCGTGCGTAGGGAGTCCCGATCCAGAAAGGGACACAACTGGCATACTTATGACTGTATGGCTGTAACTTTGTTGCTTGTGTTATATCTTATGATTCTTGATGAATGTATCTTTTCTTTTATGTACACCGAGAGCGTATGCACCAAAGACAAATTCCTTGAATGTCCAATCACACTTGGCCAATAAAGAATTCTATTCTATTCTATTCTATTCTATTCTATTCTATTCTATTCTATTCCATTCCATTCCATTCCATTCCATTCCATTCCATTCCATTCCATTCCATTCCATACGGCACGACTCAAAAAGAGGGCTGTGAAAATATCTACAGACCACGTGCATCCTGGACATAAATTGTTTCAATTTCTACCCTCAAAACGGGGCTATAGAGAACTGCACACCAGAACAACTAGACACAAGGACAGCTTTTTCCCCCCATGCCATTATTCTGCTAAACAACTAATTCCCTCAACACTGTCAAACTATTTACTAAGACTGTATTCCTATTCTTCTTCTCGTCCTTCCTATTACGGTACCTATCTCCTCCCAGTTATGACTATAACCTTCTTCCTTGTATCTTTATGATTTATATTGTTTTATTTAGTTTCCTAATATGATTTATGTCGATTGCTTATTTAGTATCCTATGACTATCACTAAGTGTTGAATCATGATTCTTGACGAATGTATCTTTTCTTTTTATGTACACTGAGAGCTTACGCACCAAGACAAATTCCTTGTGCGTCCAATCACACTTGGCCAATAAAGAATTCTATTCTATTCTAATATGTGCTTTCCTGCCCCCTCTTCTTTATCTTCTGTTTATCCAGGGGGAAAAAAATGTTTATGTACTTTCTTGGGCAAAAGTCAGCCATCTCTAGTTGAAAAGGCCCACAAAATGAGGAGAGAAGTGCAATCCGTGTCAGAGGTCCCAAAGCAAGAGATAAAAATAGGATGAGTGCAGTCTTAAATCAGAGGGCTTTTTACAGTAGGTCACAAATGGAAAGAAAGCTAAGCTTGACTCTCCAATTTGAAGGTTGCTTTCTCAAGGTTGAGAAACCCTCCCTTCTGGGAAGCGAAATAGCTGGTGTCTCATAAAATACATTGAGTGGAGATGCTAAAGTCAAGGGTGGGGGGGAATAGATAGATAGATAGATAGATAGATAGATAGATAGATAGATAGATAAGATGATAAAAGCAGACAGATGATAGATAGATAGATAGATAGATAGATAGATAGATAGATAGATAGATAGATAGATGATAGATAGATAGATAGATAGATAGATAGATAGATAGATAGATAGATAAAATAGATGATAAAAGCAGATAAATAGATAGTTATAGATCAGGGGTGAAATGCTCCTGGTTCGGACCAGATTGCCCGATCCGTTAGCAATGGCGGCGGATGGTTCAGAGAACAGGTAGTAAAAATCCCTGCGCCCCACCCCCCACGTGCCCAGCTGAGCCACGCGATCATCAGAGGATTTTTTTTTTACTCTCTTGCCGAAAAATAGAAATTTTGGGTTCAATTGTCGTTGTACGTCAAGGACTACCTGTACTATGTCATTGTTGCGGCTCCGTTACCTGAGCCTGTGTTATCGGAGGGAGAAGGCTCCGAACATGAAGGAGAGGAGTTGGCCAGGCCTCCCTCTCCAGGACCCTCCTCTCTGGCAATGCCTCAGGTGTCTCCTGAAGGAGAAGAGATTGGCCAGGAACCAGGTATTTCCTCACAGTCGGACAGTGACGGACATAAGTCTTGGCTGGATCCACGCCAGCGTCGGAGAGACAGGCGCGCGCAGCAGAAGAGGAGGCATGCCAGAGATTAGGCTGAGTCACTGGACCACACCCCACAGGGGATAAAAGAGGGTGAGGTGGCCATTCAGACTCTGTGACAGACAAAACAAACTATTAGCGAGTCACATTGTATCTTTAAAACAACATTATCTGCCTTGGATTTAATATGGACTGGACTTGACAATTCTTGAACTGTGTGTATCTTGTTTGGGTTTATCTGTCGGAGGAACAACCGCTCCCTCTATGAGTACAGTTCTTGGCAAGCAGCTACTGGGTTGCTGCCAAGCCTCTTATCGAAAGAATTTGTTGTCTGCCAGTTTTATTTAATCCCTGACTATCTGTTTGTGTGCATGTGTGAGACGGGGACAGAACAGTCATTGCTGTTTACCAAAAGGTGGGATGTGGGCACTGCAAAATTCAGTCTGGCTATTTATGGTCTGGAGCAATGGTGGGTTGCCCCCGGTTCACACCGGTTCTATAGAACTGGTAGTAAAACCGGTGGGAGGCTCCGACATCTTCAAAATGCTTCTGCTTCTGCGCATGCGCGCGGCCCCATTGCAAACCAGTAGTAAAGGTAAGTAGAACCCACCCCTGGTCTGGAGACAGGACAACATTTTCCTTTGTGCCTCCTCTTTTGTCACTAAAAACCTAAGCAGAACTCATTAAGTATTTGTTAGGAAATGCTGAAAGCTATTTTTCAAGATGTAAATTACCTGCTTCACACTCCTTAATCCAAAACATACATGAAAATGCAATTGGCCTTTGATGGTGCACTTTTCTGTAAATGCTACAATCTGAGCAGGAAAGAAAAAAAAACTTAGCAGTGAGCAGGGGAAAAAATGTTGATGCTTAATGACTATCCTGAGTATCGTATAGGTAGAAAAGTTGGGTGAAAGTTAAGCTCATCAGTGAAACAAAATTATAAACCATAACTATGAAAACATAAATTAATATGCTTTTGCGAATGACTATGGAGATTGTCAGTCATCCAGGTCATAGCTGACTTTCAGAGAGAGTACTAACGACCAGATGACTGCAAGGAATATAAATCCTTCCATGCTCCACCATTCAGTCAGAACTGGAGAAGCTTCTTGGTTGAGAAGCGAAATGTCTTCAAGGAAAAAACAAACAAAACAAAGTCCTGTTGCCTTTTGAAAAAGTACCTTTTGGGCTTTGGGGAATGGGTTCGAAACTGCATCGTTTTGGCGGGATCGGCTTTAAAATATTAGTCAAAGTATTGTAGAAAAATTCAAATTTCAAGAGAAATGAGGAGGTGGATACATTTTGGAGTATGCTTTTTAAAAACCGGTACAAAATTGGCCCAGAAAAATAGGAAGAAGACAGGAGGCAAAAATGGAAAAAAACAAGAAAAAACAAGATTGACCAGTGGGTTGAAGGAGAATGTAAAAAAAGATATTGAGGAGAGAGAGA
Organism: Arizona elegans; assembly: GCA_022577455.1. Taxonomy (NCBI): domain Eukaryota; kingdom Metazoa; phylum Chordata; class Lepidosauria; order Squamata; family Colubridae; genus Arizona; species Arizona elegans. The sequence goes on along the minus strand of JAKOOJ010000022.1, from coordinate 11,247,569 downwards.
GAGAGAGAGAGAGAGAGAGGGAGGGAGGGAGGGAAAGAGAGAGAGGGAGAGAGGGAGTGGGAATGGGAGAGGGAGGGAGGGAGGGAGAAAAAGAGGGAGAGAGGGGGGTGAGGGAGAGAAAGAGAGAGAGAGAGAAGGAAAGGGAGAGAGAGGAGGGGGAGAGGGAGAGAAAGGGAGGGGGAGGGGGGAGAGAAAGAGGGGGGAGGGAGGGAGAGGGGGAGGGGAGGGGGAGAGAGATCAAGGGAGAGGGAGACAAAGAGAGGGGGAGGAGGGAGAGAGAGAGGGAGAGAGAAAAAGAGAGAGAGGGAAAGGGAGGGAGAGAGGGAGAAAAAGGGGGGAGAGGGAGAGATAGAGGGAAAGGGAGAGAGAGGGGAGAGGGAGAGAAAGAGAGAGGGGAGAGGGAGGGAGAGAGGGAGAAAAAGAGAGGGGGAGGGAGAGAGGGAGAGAAAGAGAGGGAGAGAGAAAGAAAGAGAGAGAGAGATAGGGAGAGGGAGAGAAAGAGGGAAAGGAAGAGAGAGAAGCTGTCTTTACTTAGAAGGTAGAACTAAATTGGCATTTTCCAGCCTTGTTTAACAACCATCCCTGGACTTAAGAGTTCAGCAGGAATAGGTCAGGCTGCGCTTTTGGAGCCAAATACAAAAAAAAAAAAAAAGAATTAAATGGCTATATGGAAAGCCAATCTCATTAAATGTTAAAGAAAAGGACCAGGGATAATTACTGGTTTAACAAAGCTGCATTATGCATCCACCTGTTCTTTTGCTGTTTTTCGAGCAGGAGGCAAATCTCTATGAAAACCTGTGTAGGAGATGCTGGATTTGACTGTGGCTTCAGATGCCTCTTGTGCTTAGAACCATAACCTTTTGCCTTCCTTCAACTCGGCTAGCAACAAATAAGATTTTAATGCTGCTTGGGCATTTGTAATCCATAATTTCTATTAGTGACCCTTTAAAGTTACGATGACACTGAAAAAAAATGACTTGACGATCAAATCCTCAGACTTACGACGGTCACACTCCTGCAGTCACAGGCATTGCAGTTCAGGCCGTTGGCGACTGACGTGTAGTCGTGATGGTTGCAGAGTCCTGGGGTCCTGTGTGTGATCCCCACTGGCAACTATCATAGCCGGCTTCTTACAAGCAAAGTCAATGGGGAAAGCTGGATTCTCTGAATGACCACAATTCACTTAACAGCCATGTGATTTGCTTAACAACCATTGGGGTGGAGGTGGGAAGGGTTATAAAATCGGGTGCAACTCATTCAATTACTCCATTATTTTGTGGTGGAAATTCCAGCCCAATTATGATTGTAACTGAAGGACTTAGCTGTAACAATCATATCTTTTATCATGCAGTGTAGAGGAGGAGGAGGAGGAGGAGGAGGAGGAGGAGGAAGAAGAAGAAGAAGAAGAAGAAGAAGAAGAAGAAGAAGAAGAAGAAGAAGAAGAAGAAGAAGGAGAAGGAGAAGGAGAAGGAGAAGGAGAAGGAGAAGGAGAAGGAGAAGAAGAGGAGGAGGAGGAGGAGGAGGAGAAGGAGGAGGAGGAGGAGGAAGAAGAGGAAGAAAGAAAGTAAGAGGAAGGGAAAGAAAGAAAGAAGGAAGGAAGGAAGGAAGGAGGGAAGAAAGAAAGAAAGAAAGAAAGAAGAAAAAGAAAGAAAGAAAGAAAGAAAGAAAGAAAGAAAGAAAGAAAGATAGATAGATAGATAGATAGATAGATAGATAGATAGATAGCCACCACCAGGCTAGTATAAATATACAAAAGTATGAAGGCTATTGCTTAACACATTGTAAGCCGCCCTGAGTCTCCAGAGAAGGACGGCATATAATTCAAATTAAAAAAAAAATCTACTTAAATAGAGAACCACAGAGCAAACAAAGAGCACAGTCACCATGTGCTTTACTGCTCATCTATATAACAGGAAACTATACTTAGAACAAAAGAGCTAGCCTACATACCATAGATCCAAACTTGTAAATACTGCCATCTACTGGCTAAATACTACTGACAAGCAAAATCAATGGGGAAGCCAGATTCACTTATCCCAAAGGTGCTTTTTCAAGAGACACCTGGACCAGAAAGCCCAGTTGCGTCTTGAAAAAGCATCTTTGGGACAATCATGACCTGGATGACTGAGAATCTCCAGAGACAGATTTACTTAACAATCATGTTACTAATTTAATGACTGCAGAGATTCACTTAACAAATGTGGCAAAAAAAAAAAAGTTGTAAAATGGGGCAAAACTCACTTCACAAATTTTTCATTTAGCAACATAAATTCTGGGCTCAGTTGTGGTCGTAAGTCAAAGGTCTTCCTGTATTGGCAATCTGCTGCCAGACTCAAATTCCTTTGCCCCCAGACTCATCCGGCCGGTGGAGCTTATCCCCATCCTTCACAGGTTGACAAAGATATATCTTCTAGTTCTTTCTAGAATTGCATTTTTTATTCCATTAAATCCGAGATGAATTTTTTTATTTTGCTGCTGGTGAGACTATTTTAATGGCTTTTACGATGCCATTTCAACCGTCTTACATTTATTTTTATTTATTTTTATAATTCACACTGCTTTTTGCTTTCCTATGACTGGAAATTGGCTGGGTTCGTGATCCTTTCGAGAGAGAATGTTATTAAAACGAAAGAAGATGATGGAGAAATAAAACTCCTTGCCAGTCGCACGCCTCACAAAATCACAGCTCATTGCTGGCGAGGCCTTGCAATAACTTTGCGGTCAGAGTTCCCATAAATGATTTTGAATTTTTCTTTTCTTCTGTTAACAGGGTTTTTAGACAGCATAATCTGTTTGGGTCAGGGATATTCTGACTGTGGTCGGGATGTCTTGAATCTGCAAACCTTTTATCCTCAATGTTGCTGTGCACAGCAATGGATCCAGAGAAGAGATTCAGATAGGGAAGGAGTCTCCAAACTTGGCAACTTTAAAACATGTGGACTTCAACTCCCAGATTTCCCCAGTCACCATGGAATTCTGGGAATTGAAGTCCACAAGTCTTAAAAGTTGTAAAGTTTGGAGACCCTGGCTGGAGAATTCTGGAAGTTAAAGAGCCTTGATAGTACAAGTGGTTTGGTGCACCCTGTCATTAACACAGCTGCCTGCAATTTCTGCTGGTTCGAATCTCTCCAAGGCTCAAGGTTGACTCAGCCTTCCATCCTTTCTAAGGTAGGTGAAATGAGGACCCAGTTTGTGGGGGCAATAAGCTGACTTTGTATAAAATATACAAAAGAATGAAGGCTATTGCTTAACGCATTGTAAGTCGCCCTGAGTCTCCGGAGAAGGGCGGCATATAAATCAAATTTAAAAAAAAAAAAGTCCACAAATTTTAAAGTTGCCAAGTTTGGAGATCCTGGTTGGGGAATTCTGGGAGTTAAAATCCACAAATTTTAAAGTTGCCAAGTTTGGAGATCCTGGCTGGGGAATTCTAGAAGTTAAAGTCCACAAATCTTAAAGTCACCACATGTGGAGACTCCTGAGCTAAGGCATTCAGCCTTGCTTTGCTTAACCGTGGTTGCTTGAGTGAGCGACGGTTGACTGGCTTTAGGAAACACTCCAAAACAAAGAGACCGTATTATGATTGACATAATCCTTAGCCAAGTCCAGTTGCTGGAGAAAAATCTGTCATCTGGGAAACGTATTTGATGGTGGAGAGGAAAGGAGAAACATTTCCTGCAGATTAACTGCCTGTCTACATCAATCTGTCTCTCTCCACAGCCAAGTCAGAAGAGGAGGAGGAGGAGGACGGGGTGAGTGGGAGAGAATAAGAAAGGTCCTGTTGCAGCATGAGTCAGAGAAACAACCTTACGGGCTTGCTGGCTGTCAGAAGAAATGGATCTGTATTGCAATTTATGGGGTCTTTATTTATTGATCCATTTATACCTACTGTATGGAGGAGCATTTAGAGACTGTCTAACTCCCAACATCTTTGAAAATAGATCATGAATGCTTGGACTTTGGGTCTTATACTGGAAGTCCTAAACTTACAATAGTTCATTTAATGACCAAAGTCGCAATGGTGCTGAAAAAAATCTGTCTTATGCCCGTTTTTCACATTTATGACCGCTTTTCACACTTATGACCATTTCAGCATCCCCATGGTCAAAATTCAGATGCTTGGCAACTGAATCATATTTATGACAGTTGTGGTCCCTGTGCAGTGGTGGGATTCAGCCGGTTCGGCTCCCGGTGTTTTCTTTTCTATGGAAAATGGGTCCAAATGGCTCTTTGAGTGTTTAAGGGTGCAGACCCCTGGTGTAGGCTCTCATGCTTGAGCAGGGGTTGACTTGAAGACCTCCAAGGTTGCTTCCAATTCTGGTATTCTGTTATTTATTCCGGAGACTAAACCATACAATAAACAATTGAAGGGGCTGGTATATCTAGGTTAACAAAGAAAAGGGCTAATGTGGGACATGATAGTAGTCTTCCAATATTTGAAGGGCTGCCCCAAAGAAGAGGGAGTCAAGCTATTCTCCAAAGCACCTGAAGGCAGGACAAGAAGCAATGGATGGAAACTCATCAAGGAGAGAAGCAACCTAGAACTAAGGACAAACTTCCTAACAGTTAGAACAATTAATCAGTGGAACATCTTGCCTCCATCCATGGTGGTTAGAATGCAGTATTGCAAGCTACTTCTACCAGCTGTCAGGAGTTCAATCCTGACCGGTTCAAGGTTGACTCAGCCTTCCATCCTTCCGAGGTGGGAAAAATGAGGACCCAGATTGTTGTAGGGCAAGAGGCTGACTCTGTAAACCGTTTAGAGAGGGCTGTAAAGGTACTGTGAAGTGGTATAAAAGTCTAAGTGCTATTGCTATAAGTATAATCTTTTACAATATGTTTTAAAATTTTATTCTCAATGTTAAAATGCAAACTCCAAAAATAGAAACTAACGCACAAAACAAAGCAAAGCTAAACAAAACAAAAGTGCATAAAAAAAAAAAACACACACACACACATAATTGTCTCCTCCACCACCACCACCAGTTGAATCCTGATGTGATCTGAATCACAAAGCCCGAGGAGATAAGTGTAGGAAAATAGCCTCTTTGGGTTCTTCTTTTTTCTTTTTTTTTCAGTCTTTTTTTCAGAGTCAAGTACGGCATTTTCTGCCAGTCATCGGCTCTGTGAAATTTCTCACGGGCTGCCTGTTCTCTGAAATAAATGACTCCGCTCACATTTGCTTCCGTGTAATTGCTACAGATGATTAGAGCCGAGTTCCCTGAGATAATTGCAGAATGATGAAGGGAGAAGGAAGAGCTCCATAAAGAAAAAGAAAGCGGTTAGGTTCCCAGGAGATCTCTCTTGTCTTATTTTTTTATTGATTGATTTTTTTATTCCCGAGCCACAAAAACAGCTGAGAATTATTTTTGAGGAGAGGTTAAAGGGTAACAGTGAGTCACACCTGATTTTGTGACCTTCTCTTTTTTTTTTGCCATGGTTGTTAAGTGAGTCATACGGTCATTAAGTGAGTCACATGGTGGTTAAGCTAATTGTTAAGCTAATTCCCCATTAGCTTTCAAAAAGAGACTGGACTGCCCTCTGTCAAAAATAGTGTAGGGCCGTGATGGCTAACCTATGGCACGCGTGCCACCTGTGGCACGCGGAGCCATATCTGAGGGCACGCGAGCGTTGCCCTAGCTTAGCTCCAGCGTGCACTTGTGCGTCGGCCAGCTGATTTTTGGGCCCTTCGGGCCCACCGGAAGTTGGGAAACGGGCTGTTTCCGGCCTCCGGAGGGCCTCCAGGAGGGTGGGGAAGGCTATTTTTCGCCCTCCCCAGGCTCCAGAGTCTTTCTTGGAGCCTGGGGAGGGCGAAAGACGGGCCTACCAGTAACCTTTTTGCCGTCGTGTGCCAAAAGCGGGGGGAGTGCAGAGGGGTTGCGCGCACATGCGCGGGGGGTGGGACAACATTGAATTATTATTATTATTATTATTATTATTATTATTATTATTATTATTATTATTTTGCTTTGATTTATATGCCACCCTTCTCCGGAGACTCAGGGCGGCTTACAATATGCTAAGCAATAGCCTTCATCCTTTTGTATATTTATACAAAGTCAGCTTATTGCCCCCACAATCTGGGTCCTCATTTCACCTACCTTAGAAAGGATGGAAGGCTGAGTCAACCTTGAGCCTTGGCGAGATTCGAACCAGCAGAAATTGCAGGCAGCTGGTCTTAATAACCAGCTTAATAACAAGGTGCCTTAGACCACTGTACTACCAAGGCTCTTTTGGGTGTGGGCACAGTCACGCACAAAAAGGTTAGTCATCACTGGTGTAGGGTCTGCTTGGGCGGGGGGGTTGGACTAGATGACCTACCAGGTCCCTTCCAACTCTATTAATCCGTATCGGAAGGTTACTGGGAAGGTCACAAATGGTGATCCTATCGTCCTGGAACACCGCCAACGATTGTAAACCGGTTGGCAAGCACTTGAATTTTGATCACGTGACCAGGGAGAGACAGTACATAAGGCGAGGTTATAGGTCTTTTTTTTTTTTTAGCACTGTTGTAACTTGAAACGTAAATTTACAAATAGTTGTAAGTTGTATGTGATATGCCAGCCAATGGTTTCATAAGAACATGTTCTTCCAATTCCATCTCTTTCCCCAAACTACATTCTGAATTAAAACTTCCTTTCCGAAGAATTGACAACTAGGTAGGAAGAGAAGGATTGCGGGGCGGGGAGTTCATAGCAATATTTGAGGGGAGATCACCAGTGGCGGGATTCAAATAATTTAACAACTGGTTCTCTGCCCTAATGACCTGCTGGGTGGGCGTGGCCATGGTGGGCGTGGCCAGGGGTGTGACAGGCAGCACTCGGCCTCCTGCACCCCCCTGGGAGCAAAAAATGGGCTGTGGGGGAGGGGATGCACCGCACATATACCCCACCCCATTTTGGGCATAGGAGGCCTCCCTGTACTTACCTGGGAGCCAAAATGGGGCGTGATAGGAGTCCTGGAAGGGGGAGGGCAGGAAGGGGCAGGGCCAGCCAGAAATTTAATTACTGGTTTGCTCGAACTGGCCCGAACCGGCTGAATCCCACCATTGGTTATCACAGAGATACAGATAAATAGAGTTGGAAAGAACCTTGTAGGTCATCTAGTCCAATCCTCCACCCAAGCAGGAGACTCTACACCATTTCTGACAGATGGCAGTCCAATCTCTTCTTGAAAGCCTCCAGGGATGAAGCTCCCACAACTTCCGAAGGCAACTTCTGTTCCCTGGGTTGATTGAGAAGAAGACGTATTCTCCAAAGCACCTGTGGTCGGAACAAGAAGTAAAGGGTGGAAGACCGTTAAAGAGAGATCCAACCTAGAATTAAGGAGAACTTTTCTGACAGTGAGAATAATTAATAAAATGGAATCGCTTTCCTCCAGGAGTTGTGGGTTCTCCATCACTGGAAGTTCTCAAAAAAACAGATTGGACAACCTTTTGACTCAAATTTTAGCAAGGGGTTCCTACTTGGTTGCTGGGTGGGCGTGGCCATGGTGGGTGTGGCCCAGTTGGCCTCCTGCACCATGGCTGAGGGGGGGCCTGTGTTTTTGCCCTCCCCAGGCTCCACAGGCCCTCTAGAGGCCAGAAACGGCCTTCCCAAACTTTCGGTAGGCCCATTTTTCGCCCTCCCTGAGCACCCTGGACTTACCTGCTTCCAAAACGGATCACGTGGGGACTCCTGGGAGGGGTGGCGCTGGCTGGGTGGGGCCAGCCAGGAGTGGGATTTGAGGGGGTTCTCTGAACTGCACTGAATCTTAGCTAGAGGTTCTCCCGAACCCCCAGCAGCCCACCCCTAGAATAAAGACTCTTCCCTTGAGCAGGGGGTTGGACTACAAGACCTCTGAGGTTTCCCCTTCCAGCCCTATGATTTTTTCTAATAAAACCGGTTCTCGAGTTTAAGAGAATAACATCCTCCTTCTCCTCTTCCATTCCCCTCCTGCTGAGCAAGATGGGTTTTTTTCCCCCCAGTCTCCCTTCCTAGTGCCGGAGGCTTGTTCTAATGTCGTGGTGGGCCGGTCCCCCTCCCTCCCCGAGACTCATAAACACAGGCTGCCACACAAATGCTGGAGGATAATTTGGAAAGATGAGCTAGCTAGGTGGCGATGCAGCTGGAGAGGCTGGGAAAAAATAATAATGATGGGAGCTATTCTCACACTAAATTACTATCTGGGCTGCTATAGTAACAGGTCTTTTAAAGAGTCTTTGACCTCTTTTGGACTGTCAAAAGCATCTCCTTGTTCATGCTGTACTTTTCCATCTCCCCCAGTCATGTCCAGCCTGAATTTTTTTGCAGCTTGCCGTGGTCTAGATTATTAGAAACAATCCTTATTGTCGTGGCCCCTTTTTAAGGCATTGAACAGAGAGGCGAGGCCTGTGGTTTGCTAAACCTTTCCCAAACGAACGGCTTCCAATTATCTTGGATGGTTGGATATTTTAAGCACTGGAACCTCTGCAGACATCTATGGGGAATGTTGGGCTATAATTTGAAAATAAAGACCTGTTCTTTCTTTTAAAATGTTAATTTCTTTGGGATTGGGCTGTTGGCTGAACTCAGCAACAGATCCAAGGGTGAGTTGCTGAGGGTTCGGGAGAACCTCTAGCTAAGATTCTGTGCAGTTTGGAGAACCCCCAAATCCCACTCCTGGCAGGCCCCGCCCACCCCACCCCTCCCAGGAGTCCCCACACAGCCTGTTTTGGATGCAGGTAAGTGCAGGGCACGTGCAGAGGCTCAGGGAAGGCAAAGAATGGGCTATTTCTGGCCTCCAGAGGGCCTCCGGAGCCTGGGGAGGCCGTTTTCACCCTCCCAGAGGCTTGAGGAAAGCCTCCAGAGCCCAGGGAGGCAAAAATGCCCCCCCCCCCCGGTGGTGCAGGCCAACTAGGCCATGCCCACCATGGCCACACTTGGATAGCAACCGGGCAGAGAATCCCTTGCTAAAATTTTTGAAGCCCACCCCTGGACAGATCAATCGTGCAGATCGCAAGCCGTAGTTCAGAGTGATGTGAGAATTCAATCACCATGATTCAGGGAACAAACCATGGCTTAAAATGAGCCATGTACCTGCGGGCACATGTTTGTTTGTTTGTTTATTGGATTTTTTTTCATCCCGCCTTTATTACTTTATGACTAATTCCAGGTGCCAAGCATACCTTCCTCCTCCAGTTTTCCCCCCATAATGACAACCCGGTGGGGTAGGGTGGGGTGTGTGGGAGAGAAGGACTGGCCCAAAGTCAAAGGAGCCTGGATAGCTCTGCAGACTAAAAGCACTGTAATTTAACACCACCTGTCTGCAATTAAAAGTAAGTTCGAATTTCGCCATCCTTAAATTGAGGACCCAATTTGTGGGGGCAATAAGCTGACTTTGTATAAAATATACAAAAGTATGAAGGCTATCGCTTAATGCACTGTAAACCGCCCTGAGTCTCTGGAGAAGGGCGGCATATAAATCAAATTAAAAAAAAAAGTCACCCAGATGGATTTCGTGTTTAAGATGGGACTAGAACTCACCATCTCCCGATGATCGGCCCAAAGTCACCCAGATGGATTTTGTGTTTAAGATGGGACTAGAACTTACCGTCTCCTGGTGATCGGCCCAAAGTCACCCAGATGGATTTTGTGTTTAAGATGGGACTAGAACTCACCATTTCCTGATGATCGGCCAAAAGTCACCCAGATGGATTTCGTGTTTAAGATGGGACCAGAACTCACCATCTCCTGATGATCGGCCCAAAGTCACCCAGATGGATTTCGTGTTTAAGATGGGACTAGAACTCACCATCTCCTGGTGATCGGCCCAAAGTCACCCAGATGGATTTTGTGTTTAAGATGGGACTAGAACTCACCGTCTCCTGGTGATCGGCCCAAAGTCACCCAGATGGATTTTGTGTTTAAGATGGGACTAGAACTCACCATCTCCTGATGATCGGCCCAAAGTCACCCAGATGGATTTTGTGTTTAAGATGGGACTAGAACTCACCATCTCCTGATGATCGGCCCAAAGTCACCCAGATGGATTTTGTGTTTAAGATGGGACTAGAACTCACCATCTCCTGATGATCGGCCCAAAGACACCCAGATGGATTTTGTGTTTAAGATGGGACTAGAACTTACCGTCTCCTGATGATTGGCCCAAAGACACCTAGATGGATTTCATGTTTAAGATGGAACTAGAACTCACTGTCTCCTGGTGATCAGCCCAAAGTCAACCGGTCGGCTTTCATGCTAAGGCGAGACTAACCGTCTCCTGATTTCTAGGCCAACACATGTCTGCCAACTGATTTTGTCTATGCTTTCAAGTGAGTGAATTATCCTTAAGAGAAAAGGCACCTTTCTGCCGTATGCTTCGTCCTTCTGGTTCCTAGTCTTACTCTTGAAGTATTCCTTTCTCCTCTTCTTTGGCCCAGTTGTAAAACGAGGACAGAAAGAGGCTCAGAATGGACTCTCCTTAACTTCTCAGGCTATAAAGGAGACAGCGGGAGAGTTGTACTTTCAGACTTGCAAGATTAGCAAAGTTGGAAGGGATCTTATAGTTCATCTAGTCCAACCCCCCCCCCCCCCGCCTAAGCAGGAGACCCTACACCATTTCTGACAGATGGCAGTCCAGTCTCTTCTTGAAAGCTTCCAGTGATGAAGCTCCCACAACTTCTGAAGGCAACTTCTGTTCCATGGGTTGATTGTTCTCACTGTCAGAAAATTCCTCCTTATTTCCCATTTGAATCTCTCCTTGGTCAGTTTCCATCTATTCCTTGTCTGCCCTTCAGGTGCTTTGGAAAATAGCTTGACCCCCTCCTTTCTATGGCAGCCCCTCAAATATTGGAAGACTGCTATCCTGTCTCCCCTGGTCCTTCTCTTCACTCGACTAGCCCTGCCCAGTTCCTGCAACTGTTCTTCATGTTTCAGTCTCCACTTCCCTAATCATCCTGGTTGCTCTTCTCTGCACTTTTTCTAAAGTCTCAACATCTTTTTTTATAGTGTGGTGTTAATGTAGCCTTTCAACAAAGTTAAATTAGCTCATAATTTCATGTTTCCTGTCTACTCTAGCTGGGAAGGCAAACAGCCTCTTCTCTGTAAAGGCAGCCTTAGGTTATTTCTCACATGGAAGGGGTAGAGTTTAATGAACATCCCGTCTCTTCAAAGTTGACATTTATCCCTACAGAGTGTTTTCTTTGGAGATAAACGACTGTGGGAAGAAAGGCTCAGCGTCTAAGGATGTCATAACAAAGGGCGGTGAGGTGTGAACAGGTGAGCTCCTTTGATCCTGCAGCAATAAACCCTGTGAGTTAAAATATAATTTAATGAGTTTGGTATGGTTTGGATGGACACAGAATCCCATCCTATTTATGGACATGCCCCAGTGGTTTGCCAGTTCTGTTATCTCTCAGATAATGTTCAGTTTTTGGACATGGGGGCAGGGGGAAATCGACCGAATCATGGGATTAAAAACAAAACAAAAAATATATTCGCCCATTGGGCTATTGCCAAGCCTTTTGTATAAATTGCTTTTTCGTCTTGTCAGATTTTCCGGTTCCAGCCATCAAGTTTCAGCAGAGGAAAAAACAGAGCCTTGATAGTACAGTGGTCTAAGCACCCTGTTATTAACACAGCTGCCTGCAATTTCTGCTGGTTCGAATCTCTCCAAGGCTCAAGGTTGACTCAGCCTTCCATCCTTTCTAAGGTGGGTAAAACGAGGACCCGGTTTGTGGGGGCAATAAGCTGACTTTGTATAAATATACAAAAGTATGAAGGCTATTGCTTAACGCATTGTAAGCCGCCATGAGTCTCCGGAGAAGGGCGGCATATAAATCAAATTTAAAAAAAAAAAGACCCATAAAATCGGCCTCATTTCTTTGAAACGGGGCTGAATATCGAGCGATAGCCTGTTTGTTAACAATCGATGGTGCCGGAGGCTGAGGATGTCATAAATATGAAACAGTTGTCAGGCATCTGAATGTAAATCACGTGACTGTGAGGATGCCGCAATGGTTGTAAGTGTGAAAAATGATTATAAGTCACTTTTTCAGTGCCGCTGCAACTTCGAAGGGCTGCTAAATGAACTCTTGTAAGTCAGGGAGGACCTGTACAGGTAATCTTTGACCTATGACCATTGGTTTAGCAACTGTTCAAAGTTGCAACAGCACTGGAAAAAGTGACTTATGAACATTTTTCACACTTATGACGGTTGCAGCATCCCCATGGTCATTTGAACGCTTGGCAACTGATTCGTATTTATGACGGTTGCGGAGTCCTGGGGTCATTTTATCACCATTGTATTCTTCCCAGCTGGCTTCTGACAAAAAAAAAAAGACAATGGAGGAATCCAGATCTGCTTAAGGGGCTGTGTAATTCACTTAACAACCGCCATGGCAAAAAGGTCATAAAACAACTCCCTTATCTGCTGGTCTTGGTGCTGCATTTCCCCCTAAGCAGGGGGTTAGACTAGAAGACCTCCAAGGTCCCTTCCAAATCTGTTACTCTATCCCTGACTTTATTACTTTCCCACTGTTCACTAATTTAAAAAGTAAAAGTTCCTCTCGCACATATGTGCTAGTTGTTCCCCACTCTAGGGGGGCGGTGCTCATCTCCGTTTCAAAGCCAAAGAGCCAGCGCTGTCCGAATGACGTCTCCGTGGTCATGTGGCCAGCATGATTCAATGCCAAAGGCGCATGGAATGCTGTTCCCTTCCCACCAAAGGTGGTCCCCGTTTTTCTACTTGCATTTTTTATGTGCTTTTGAACTGCTAGGTTGGCAGAAGCTGGGACAAGTCACGGGAGCTCACCCTGTTACGTGGTGCTAGGGATTCGAACTGCTGAACTGCCGACCTTTCGATCGACAAGCTTAGCGTCTTAGCCACTGAGCTACCGCGTCCCACGCTCACCAATTAGATATGTGTAAAATGTCCCTGTGTCTCTCTATCTCCGTCCGCTCAGACATCTGATGAAGTAGATTTGCCCATACAAAAATAAGGCTACTTTTCAGGTAGAAAAGAAAACGCCTCTTTGAAAAACAAATTACCTTCTCGACTTCAATGAAATTGATTTTCCTGTAGAACAGAAATTACGCTTTGCCTGTTTTCAGTAGCTTTTTGGGAAAATGCACAGAGGCCAGATGAAACGGTTAAATCTGTGCTTTTGTGAACGATTGTCTTTGTAAGACATCTGCCGCCATATCGTTTTTTACTTTCTTGCTTTGGGGACGTCTCGCTGCAACAAAGCTCTGTTCTGAAGCCAATTTTTCATTTTGTTCTTTTTCGTTATAGTGGCTGATTCAAATCCGAGCAGATTAAACGCGTAGTACAAATAGTACTACGTACTATTACTAAGTACTAAGTATGTAGTACTTTTAGCAGTGATTATCTGAACCAGTGGTGAAATCCAATTTTTTTACTATCGGTTCTGTGGGCATGGCTTGGTGTGGGTGTGGCTTGGTGGGTGTGGCAGAGGAAGGATACTGCAAAATCCCCATTCCCTCCCCACTCCTGGGGGAAGGATATTGCAAAATCCCCATTCCCACCCCACTCCAGGGGAAAGGATATTGTAAAATCTCCATTCCCAGCCCACTCTGGGACCAGCCAGAGGTGGTATTTGCTGGTTCTTGGAACTACTCAAAATTTCCGCTACCGGTTCTCCAAACTGCTCAAAATTTCTGCTACCGGTTCTCCAGAACCTGTCAGAACCTGCTGGATTTCACCAGTGTGAGGCTATGAATTTGAGATAAAGCCTAGAACTGAGAAAAACATGAACTACATTTCCTGGAGAGCATGACAAGGTAAAAAAAATATTTTGTTTTTCTATAGAATGAAAGTGAGTGATTTTTTTAAAAAAACTGGTGGTACCTTCAAGGTACTATGGGACACGGTGGCTCAGTGGCTAAGACACTGAGCTTGTCGATCGAAAGGTCGGCAGTTCAGCGGTTCAAATCCCTAGTGCCACGTAATGGGGTGAGCTCCCGTTACTTGTCCCAGCTTCTGCCAACCTAGCAGTTCGAAAGCACGTAAAAAAGGCAAGTAGAAAAATAGGGACCACCTTTGGTGGAAGGTAACAGCGTTCCATGCACCTTTGGCGTTACATCATGCCAGCCACATGACCACGGAGATGTCTTCGGACAGCGCTGGCTCTTCGGCTTTGAAACGGAGATGAGCACTGCCCCCCAGAGTTGGGAACGACTAGCGCATATGTGCGAGGGGAACCTTTACCTTTACCTTCAAGGAGGTTTTCTTTCAAGCTCTCTTCTATGGATCTACCAGAATTTGATAGGGTGCTGTAAGAAATGAAGGGCAATATATATATATATTGTTCATTTGAATGCAGTCTATTTTCTGTCATCTTTCTCTTCCCTGGAAATGGTTTTGGGTTTTTTTTTTTTTTTAATAACTAAGAGGTTCCACAGTTCTAAAATTCCCAGTTTAGAGGACAGGACACCAATTATATGAAGTACTTTGTGCTCTGTTGTTGGTTAGCTGGATGGTGTGGTGAGGACCGGTCAGCACACAATGTTCCCTGCATGTCCTCTGCATTTCAAGAACTACAGAAATGGAAGCCGTTGTGCCTCAGATGAAAATGCTTTGTGAGGGACCGAGGGAGAAATGCCGCGGAGGCCATTCAGCATTATGTGAAAGCTCTCCAGATGATGCAACACAACTTCACCCAAATGGATACCGACTGGCAAAACTGTCTTCGGTCATTACTTGACAATAGAATTTGGCTGCTTTGTGACACTTCAGCAAGCAGGCAAAACCATCAATGGTGTCGAAGCCGTCGCTTCATTCCTAATCAGCAAGCCCAACATCTCCATCCTCTTTGTCTTCGAGAAGGCTGGTGATGATATACCATCTTCTCTGCCCAAAGAACAGGGAGACCTAGCATGAATCCCAGATGGCTGTGAGATGGCTGGACATTGAATAAACAACCTGAGGATGAGGTGACCTCAATTCGAACTTCAAAATCGTGACCTTCCAAATCATCCAGATGTATAGGGAGGTCTAGTTGAGTGTTTAAGACCTCAACCGTATCCATACTTTTGGTACTCAACTGCTTTGGAACTCATTGAATTTGGATGCTAGGTGCTCTGACCTAGGCTTCCTTGGAAAGCATGAAGCAGAATCTTAATTCCAGCCAAATCTCTTTTATTTAACGACTGGGAATTACGGTCATTCACAGTCAACAAGGCTTTGGCAAACAGTCTTTCAGAGGAATGTTGATCAACACCCACCATATCTCACGTGAAACGCTGCCAGAGAACCAATTTCCAAGCGCAGGGCAAGGCCAAACTTGGCACAGATTCTATTAGAGTCACGAACAGAACTTTCCAATCTTGAATCGACCAAATGAACTAATTGCTTCCTGCAAAAGCCCACGTCCTGTTCACCCCTCTTTTATGTCCTATGGGAGGGGACAATCATCTCCAAGGTGTGGCCTTACTCCTGAGTCGACCTGCTTTCTTAATCGTTCTTGTCTTCTGGCAGCTCTGCGCATGCCCACACTGGGAACGGGCTCCAGCTGTTCCTCTGCCCTACTGCTGTCTATCTCCCGCTCTGCCTCCAACACAGAGCCCTCGTCCGAGCTTTCCTCGGCCTTCAGGACTGGCCCAAGTTCCTCCCCAACCTCCTCACTGTCCGACTCTGCTGCCGGCTCCGTTGGCTGCCGGCGGGCCACAACATTAGGGTTGAGAAAAAGGTGAAACATTTGTTGACAAACACAGAACTGCCCACATACACACTGCAGTCATATGACTGCATTTTGGGCGTTTGGCAATCGACTCGCAATTTACAACGTTTTTTTCCTTTGCAGGTTCCCAGCAAAAATCCAGAACTGCACTTAAAACTGCAGCATTTGCTTTACCACTATTGCGTTCGCTTAATCGATCGTTGCAAAAAAAAAAAAGGTTGTAAAATTGATTTTTGACTTACAACCGTTGTGCCTTAGGATAAAAATTCTGGCCTCCCGAACGGTCGTACGCCGAGGGCTACCTCGCCATTCGTAAGCCGTTTTCAAATCTTCTTATTCTGGGCTTATTAAAAGCAGGCATTCAAATTAAACCTCACAGCAAGAAAGCACATTGAAATGTTTACCGATCCTTGTCACTCAAATGGCGTTTTCCTTCTAGCGTCGAATTCCTAAATTACTCTAGAAAAGAAACAAGCTCTGCCAAATTATCAAAGAGTGCGTGTGTTTTTTAAATCAATGGCTTATTACGCCCAGGGAAATCAGACAGAATCTTACAGCACTGAACGATCTTTCGCTAGCAATCAACTGGTGTCCAGGGAAGTTCTATACCTCATTCCCATGATTCACCCACACTGAGATAAGTTATCGCTTGCTTATGCAACGCTTGAGTGCACACCCCAACGGGGTGGATTCTCACAAGCGGGTTTAGCCGTAAACCTGGGATTTTAGGCAATTAACCGGAGAGAAGCAAACAAGGGCTTGGTGGGTTGCCTGAAGTCAATTTATGAGTACAGAAATGATTCTTGCAGAGGAAGATTCATATACTGTGTTATATTTTTTCCCCCCATTTCACTCTGTTCCTTGCAGGGAGTATATTTTCCATTTCAGAGCTGGGAATGCATTGAAAGCGTGTGTGTTTGCGTGTTTGCGAGTTATTTCTCTCAAAAGGAGGAAAACCAAGGAACAAATTATTATTGTAGGAAGTTAGCACCCACCCCTCTCCTAGAAGAATGAAATATTTTAGGAAATATTTAAAAAGGCAGGATAAAATATTTCCTCTAAAATATTTCATCCTTCTAGGAGAGGAGTGGGTGCTAACTTCCTACATTATGTTTGGATCGTATTTTAGCATTATTTTATATTTTAGCATGTGAACAATCGAAGCACAGGCAGTCTTGAACTAAAGACGGCAATTGAGCCCAGAATTTCTGTTGTTAAGTGAGACATTTGTTAAGTGAGTTTTCCCCCATTTTACGACCACATTTGTTAAGTGCATCACTGTAGTTGATAAGTTAGTATCATCAAAGGGCATCGTGTACGGTTTTGTTGTGATCCAGACCCAAGTAGGTAGTAATCGACGCAAACAGTTCCAAGACAGACTTTATTAGAACAGCTGAGAATTAACTCATTCTCAGCGTAGTCCAAACTAAATTAAAGCAAATTCTTCATAACACAAATTCTTCAGTCTAATCACCAACCTGGGTATAATTAGGCAAACTGCCAAAGGCTTCTCTTGGCAAAAGTTCAGAAACAGAAAGACGCCGACCAGAGATAAGCGCAGCAAGACTATCAACGTTGTTTTCCGACACAGAGCCCAAGAGCCGTTGCTGGTCTTTTAAGCCTTATGGGAGGGGCCAATCATCTCTTGGCCCTACTCCTGAGTCGTCCTCTTTGTTTTAGCTGCTCTTGCCTTCTGGCAGCTCTTCTCATGCGTGCAGTAGGAACAGACTCCTCCTGTTCCTCTGCCTCTCTGCTGTCAGCCTCTGGAGGCTCCAGAGTCCGCGCATCACTCCCCGATGGCCCTGGCCCCATCTCTGCCTCCAATGCAGAGCCCTCATCCGGGCCTTCCCCAGCCTCCAGAACTGGCCCATGTCCTTCCTTAGCCTCATCGCTGTCCGACTCCGCTGCCAGCTCCGCAGGCTGCTGGCGGACCACAACAACTTATCTCAAAAGGAGGAGAACCAAGGAATGGATTATTATTGTAGGAAGTTAGCACCCACTCCTCTCCTAGAAGAATGAAATATTTTAGGAAATATTTAAAAAGGCAGGATAAAATATTTCCTCTAAAATATGTCATCCTTCTAGGAGAGGGGTGGGTGCTAACTGCCGACATTATGTTTGGATCCTATTTTAGCATTATACATGAGCAATTGAAGTACAGGCAGCCTTGAACTAAAGACCGCAACTGAGCCCAGAATTTCTGTTGTTAAGTGAGACATTTGTTAAGTAAGTTTTCCCCATTTTACGACCGCAGTTGTTAAGTGAATCACTGCAGTTGATAAGTCAGTACCACCATGGGGCATCGTGTACGTTTTGTGCACCACTTAGCAATGTAGGACATAGAATCATAGGGCTGGATGGGAACCTCAAAGGTCATCTAGTCCAACCCCCTGATCAAGGCAAGAGACCTTACACCATCCTGCTCAAACGGTCGTAACTTGATGGTCCTCTTGGTGTCATCAGGCTTACTTACGAGGTATGTTTACTCCAGAAACGCTTTCTTTACTTCTTGGGAGGTTTCTGCAAGGTAAGTCAAGAGACTAAAACAGTTCAGTCTTTTAGCTGGTTTGCATTAAGACTATGGAAGAACGGAAAAAGATATACAAGACAGTTTGGATGGGACGCCCCCTGGTGGACACCTGACCACTGTGAAGGGTTTGGTGATTTGCAGTTGTAGAAATTATAAAAAGCAATTTAGAATAGAACAGAATAATAACTTTATCGTCACTTTGAAAGTACACTAATCAGCATACATCAAAGTGAAATTTCATTGCATACAGGTTTCAAAGGGTCGCCGCCTCCAATATACAGTATACAATACATTTACATAATAAATTTACATAATTTATTTGCATAATTTGTTTCTCAACCCTGGCAGCTTTCGGATGAATGGATTTCAACTCCCAGATTTCCCCCCAGCCAGAAGGGGAATTCCCTCCACCCCTTTCCGGCTAGGCTAGAGAATTCTGGGAATTTGAAATACAGACATCCTAAAGTGGCGAAAGATTGCAAACATCCAATTTTATTTTTTATTTTTATTTTGTTTATTTTCTTTTATATTTTCTTTATTTTCTTTAGTATTTTCTTTTTTTATATTTTATATTTTATTTTATTTTATTTTATCTTTATATTTTATATTTTGTACTTTATACGTAATTTTTATTTTTTTCTTTATTTTATTTTGTATTTTTTTATTATTTTATTTTATTTTATTTTAAATTTTATTTTATTTTAAATTTACATGCTGCCCAGAAACCTGGTTAAAGTACCTGGTGCTAAAGTACCTGGTGCGAATCCAAACTGGTACTATCCTCCATTCCTCTATTTTAGGGGCATTGCACGGGATCGGGAAACCCATCCTCCGTTTCCTTAAATGGGACTTATATGAACCATCACTCACTGCCCGGGCGGCTTCTGCGCCTGCGCCCCAACGCCGCGCGCTCGCGCGCGCGCGGGATTCGAATCCTTCCCCCGCGGCTTTGACGGCTTTTCCCCGCCCTCCCTCCTCTTTTCCCGCTCGCCCCGCCCCTCGCCCCGCCCTCCGTCCAATCCCCGGCTCTTGCTAGGTTTAAAAAACAGAGAGCGCGAGGTGACCGGCTGTAAAAAAAAAAAATGGAAAGAGGCGTGGCTCTAACTCGGACCAGGCGATTAGCTATTCGTTCGCTCTCCTCCAAAGGGCGGGGCTAGGGTTTTTTTTTTAGAGCGGTAGGCAGCCGGAGTAAAAGGGGAGGAGCCTTCTTCGGGCTCCGCCCACCCGGCAGGCTGGGCGCTCACTACGAACTAGCTGCTTGGCGCCGCGGCGGCCGTTCTGCGAGCGCTGCAGGATGAAAGCTGGCGGTGAGTGGTCTTCGCGGGTCCCTGTTTGCAAAACCTGGGAGTTGCTCTTAGGACTTGGGAAGGGGGATGTACCCCATATTAAACTTCTATTGGGGGGGGTCTTCAGTAGAGGGCGGGAGAGGGGAGGGGTGTTTCAAACTTTGCTGGGAATGTCCTACACGGGAGTGACTCATCCCCACGACCGTTCATCCCCGGAGATAGGTGGTTTAGCCCCTTTCCACCCTTTTTTTGGGGGGGGGTTGTTCCCGCAAGGGAATTGCCTTTCCAGCTTAAAGCGATGCTTGCAACCCGGGGTGCTGGAACTCCCACGTCCGAAAGGAGGCTGGCTGGACACGAGTTTAGCCTGACTAGGTGGCTAAGACCCTGAGCTTGTCGATCAGAAAAGTCGGGGGGGGGGGCGGGGGTTTCGAATCCCTAGTACAGGTCTCCTGCGTGAGCAGGGGGTTGGGCTAGATGACCTCGGAGGTCCCTTCCAACTCTGTTACTGTTGTTATTATTAGAAGTGCAAAGACCCCGCCTGGGTGCGCAGGATGCAAAGGCAAGGGGGTTGGACTAGATGACCTCCAAGGTACCTTCCAACTCTGTTATTGTTGTTATTATAAGTGCAAAGCCCCGCCTGGGTGGGTAGGATGCAAAGGCAAGGGGGGGGGGGTTTGGACTAGATGACCTCTAATATCCCTTCCCACTCATCTGTTAATCCATTATTTATATTTCCTTCCCCGAATGCGTGCACCGGTCTTTTCTCTCTCTTTGTCTTCCTTCCTTCCTTCCTTCCTTCCTTCCTTCCTTCCTTCCTTCCTTCCTTCCTTCCTTCCTTCCTTCTTTCTTTCTTTCTTTCTTTCTTTCTTTCCTCCCCGTGCAATCGTCGGAAAGCCTCGTCCGGGCGAGGGGAAGCTATCGTGTGAACGGAGCCCAAAGCTTCGATCGCAAGGCTGGGAGAAATGGAGTCTGCTAGGAAAGGGCTTACCCCCTTTTCCCAATTTCGATGCAGACCCCAAAGCACCGCCGGATGTCCTTGCAAAAACTTGGTTTTAAAGTTGAGCTGCTCGTGGCTTAAAGGAAACTTTAAGGAAAGTTTCCTTAAAGTTTCCTTGCTCGTGTAAAGGAAACTTTTTCAAGTTTGGCTAGTTTGTTTTTGAAATCCACTTTTTTCGTTTTCTTTTTGGGGGGGAATCCTTGCTGGAGTCGAAGTGGTTTATTGATTCCTATTTTTTTAATTTATTTTTTTTTACCAAAAAAAAAAAAAAATCTAATTTTTTAAAAACCTCAACGGGGAGAGGACGTCCCTAGTTTTTGGGCGGGTCGATTTAAAAAGTGAGCCGAGCCTATTAGATCAGAGCGGGCTTGTCTGCGGAGGGGATTGGCTTAAGACTTCTCTCCATGGGCTCCATAAGACCATAATACACATTTTTTCCTTTTTTTACAATGGGAATTGCCTTTGGGGTATATTTTTTTCTTTCCCCCCCATCCTGCACCAAAAGGACAGGTAGCTCATAAATCCAGATTTTTCATGGATTTAGAGCAAAAGTTTGGCATGGAGAAAAAAAAAAAGATTCAAAGTCTTTGAAAAGTTTGGCATGGGGGGGGAAAAGATTCCAAGTCTTTGAAAGGAAGAAATTCTCTGCTTTTTAAGCAGAGTTAAAGGTTTTTTTTTTTTTTTCCATGCATGGTAAAAACCAGAACTCGCTTTGATTAGAGGCTTCAAAAGAAAGAAATATAATTGTGTATATTTTAAAACAGCTTCCAGCTTTTATAAGAGTTTAAACTGCCGGCTTCAAAGCTGTGCCATGAGGCTTCGCTCGACCAAATTTTGCTGTTTTTCCTCTCTTTTGTCAAGAGAAATGGATTTCTGGAAGAAAGAATAAATTAAAGTTTTCTTGTTTTGACTTTCCTAAAGATGTTTGAATGCAAGCATTTTTTCCCCTCAAGACAAGTTACTCTAATGCTATCTGAATAGATAGAGGCACACCTCAGAGATATTGTGGGTTCAATTCCAGACTACCCTAATAAAGAGAATATTTTTTTATTTATTTTATTTATTTATTTTTTAAATTTTTATACCTCTCTCTCTCCCGAAGGACTCAGGGCGGTGAACAGCCAAGATTAAAAAACATACAATATAAACATTAAAATACATTTAAAACAAAATTAAATCCATAATGGCTATCCCCAATTTAAAACCCCTTACCCATAAAATTCACCACTAAAAAATTTTAAGCCAGCCCGGCTTGCCGAAATAGGAATATTTCAATAGTATCACATGAGCTTTTTTGTTTCCCTGTGCATATAAAAATTATGTTCACAGTATAGTTTATTATAGTGTGAAATGGCACGTGGGAAAAAAAAAACTGCACAGGCCTTAATTAAAAATCCTTTTCTGCTTTAAAATATTAATTTAGTTAATGCCAATGACTAAATATAGGTAGTCCTTGACTTATGACCACAACTGAGCCCAAAATTTCTGCTGGGTAAGTGAGACAGTGAAATGAGTCACTAAATGAATGATTGAGCCGTGGTGGCGCAATAGTTAGAATGCACTATTGCAGGCTAATTCTGCCGAGTGTCATCAGTTCGAATCTCAACAGGTTCAAGGTTGACTCAGCTTTCCTTCCAAGGTCGGTAAAACGAGGACCCAAATTGTTGGGGGAAATAGGCTGACTCTGTAAAGTGCTTGGAGAGGGATATTAAGCACTGTAAAGCGGTATATAAGTCTAAGTGCTATTGCTATTCTAAGTCAAGGACTACCTTTTTGTAATTCTTATTAAAAATGCATCCAAAAGGCACCAGGCTGGAAAGCAGGAGATCATGAGTTCAAGTCCTGCTTTAAGCATGAAAATTGGCTGGCTGACTGTAGGTCTCTCTCAGCCCAACTGACATTACAGTGTTGTTCTGGGGAAAATAAGAAGAGGAAGGGATGTTATGTATGTTTGCTGACTTGAGTTATTTGCAAATAAATAAATAAATAAATAAATAAATAAATAGCAAAGGCAGGAATACAAATAAATAAAATTGTCATTTTTTACTCATTTTAAAATGTGCTGAAATTTGGCAATCTTCTTTAGCATTGGTTTGCTATTGCACAATCTGGGGCGATCCCATAATTAGCAAAAAAAAAAAAAAGAGGAACTTTTCAACTGTGGTTTAAGGAGTCTTGTGAAATCATGTCTCCTGCAACTTTTATTTATTCATTTATTTTGTCGAGTACATGTTAGATAATATATATAAGTATAAGCATGAATTGAATACATAAAATGAATACAATTAAAGGGAACATTAGGATAGGGACGGAAGGTACGCTGATGCTCTTATGCACGCCCCTTACAGACCTCTTAGGAATGGAGTAGACGGTCTAAGGTTAAAGTTTTGGGTTTTAAAGTGTTCCTGGAGTCTTGCTAAAATTCCAAGATAGATAATTTTACAAAGTGTGGGTCAGGTGGTGCTGGATAACTTTTAGCATAAGAGATCTAGTTGAACAGTCTGATTACCGACATGGGCAGGTAAAGAATCCAAAAGGATAGAGTGGATTCCTTGTTTATAAATCCTGACATCTGTTCCTGCTTTGTTTCCGTCAATCAAAGAAATGGGCCCCATTCAAACCTTCAGCACCTTCACTCAAAAGAAAAGTCACGCTGAATTTTGCAGAGCTTTCTCCGAAATAAACAGGCACAGGGTTTTTATGATAGTAGGTCCATTGTGAGGATTGACATAGTTTCTAAAAGAAACTCAGGACCTGGCGATGTCATCTGGCTTGGGAATTCTAGTGCTTCCACATTGGTTCCTATTGGAGAAGAGCAGGCGCTGCGGGCGGAGTTAAGCAAGTCATTAGCCAAGAGTCATTACGTAGCAGGGTGGATAAAAATCAATGATTTATAAAAATTTTAAAAATCAGATTTTTTAAAAAATTTAAATCAGATTTTTTAAAATCAAATTTATTTTAGTAAAATGCTTTTGGAGTAAAAGTCTACCTAAAGATCGTTTTCTATTTAATATACATTAATAATTTAGTTTATTCAGCATGAAATGGAGCTTAGTTAGGTAGCACAAGGCTGTTTATTCTGCAGTATTTACATTTTTGGTAAATTCATTCAATGAATCCAAGCTCTGCAAGCTAAAATAGGAAACCGTCATTTTGTTTGCAAATAACAATATTAAAGATCCTAACTACCAACCAAGGATGAGTCCTTTCATTTAAAGAGCGCCTGCCGTTTCAGATCCAACTCACCTGCTGCCCGCCACGTCCCTCAGCTTCTTGTGTTCTTGCCGCATCACCGGCCATCCCATTAAAGTGAATGAGACGGTCGGTGAGTCAACAGCGGGTCAGAGATGACAGTTGCTCTTTCAAAATTATGATTTAAATCGAGTTGATTTAAATCAAATCCACCCTGTTATGTAGCCACAAACGTTTCAACTCCAACTCCTGAATTCCGTTGACTCATCTGGGCACCAATTCAGGGGTGCTATTCAGCAGGTTCTGGAGAACTGGTAGCAGAAATTTTGAGTAGTTCCAAGAACTAGCAAATACCACTCTGGCTGGTCCCAGAGTGGGCTGGGAATGGAGATTTTGCAATATCCTTTCCCCGGAGTGGGCTGGGAATGGGGATTTTGCAGTATCCTTCCCCCCAGGAGGGGGTGGAAATGGGGATTTTGCAGTATCCTTCCCCTGCCATGCCCACAGAACCGGTAGTCAAAAAATTTAAATTCCACCAATTTAATATTAAACGTCAGTTCATTAGATTCTTGATTTTGGCCTTGAGCAATAAATCTTCTGAAGTGCACTTTAGTAGATGGCCCTGATTCTTTGCGCCTGATCATTCCTCTCATTTTCTGGCACTGGTTTCGTTGCAGTCACCCACTGCCGATGTTCCCGGTGCTTCTCGGTCCCTTCCAAGAGGAGGCTGAAGAAGAGGCCTCGTGTCTTGACTCTGCTGTCCCTCCCAGAAGATATCCTTTTCCATGTTCTCAAAGGTCTTCCTATAAAAGACATCCTTTCTCTCCGAGCTGTAAGTCCAAAACTTTTTATTTTTATTTTGCACTTTCCACATAGGACGGTGTTCTTGCTGTATTAGGTACCATGTTCCCCCGAAAATAAGACTGGGTCTTATTTTCTTTTGGGTCCCAAAATAGGCACTAGGGCAGGGATGGCGAACCTTTTCGGCACTGAGTGCCCAAACTGGAACTTCTGTGCGTGCCGCAGAACTGGAAACCTGAAGACCAGTTGGCTGGCGCATGCATGCCTGTTTTCAGGCCGTTTTTCGATCCATTTTCAGCTGTTTTTTGGGCTGTTTTCAGGCCGTTTTTGGGCTGTTTTTTGGACCGTTTTCAGCTATTTTTCAGGTGGTTTTGGGGGCCTTTTTCAAGCTGGTTTTCAGGCCTTTTTCAGGTGGTTTTTTTAGGCTGTTTTTTGGGCGGTTTTCAGGTGGTTTGGGGGGCCTTTTTCAGGCTGTTCGGGCTGTTTTTGGGACCGTTTTCAGCGGTTTTTCAGGCCATTTTTCAGGCTGTTTTTTGGACCGTTTTCAGGCTGTTTTCAGGTGGTTGGGGCCTTTTTCGGGCTGTTTTTTGGACCGTTTTCAGGCTGTTTTCAGGTGGTTTTTGGGGCCTTTTTCGGGCTGTTTTTTGGACCGTTTTCAGCCATTTTTCAGGCTGTTTTCAGGTGATTTTGGGGGCCTTTTTCAGGCTGTTTTTTTAGGCCGTTTTCCGGGCTGTTTTTCAGCTGTTTTCCAGAAACCAGAAGAGCAGCTGGCGGCGACACACGTCCCCACAGAGAGGGCTCTGCGTGCCACGCCTAGCATGCATGCCATAGGTTCACCATCATGGCACTAGGGTTTATTTTCAGGGAGTATTTTATTTTCTCTCCCCCCTCCCCCTATGTACAGGAGGCCCAGTTCTTCTGCTTGCTCACGGTGGGGCAGGAGGCTGGCTGTGGAGGCTCTTAAGTAAGACTTATTTGGGGTGGGGTAGGACTTATATTAGGCACATACATAAAAACCATGCTAGGGCTTATTTTCAGGGTAGGGCTTATTTTCAGGGGAACAGGGTAGTCCTACATTAGGACCCACAACCGAGGCCAAAACTGTTGCCTGCGCCAATCCGTGATTGTTGGACAAAAAGAGACACATGGCTGGAAAAAGATGATAAAACTACATATAGACCTGAAACCAGAGTTTTCTTGGGCATTCTACCAGAAAAATACGATGAAAAGACTGCATATTCGATCCTGCATAGGTTAACGGCAAGTAGAATTGTATTTGCGCAACAACGGAAAAGTGATGAGATGCCGTCTGAGGAGAATGTAATTTATAAAATATTAGATTGTGCAGAAATGGATAGATTAACACTTGCTGTTAAGGGTAAAGAATCTTCAAAGAGCCTTGGTAGTACAGGGGTTTAAGGCACCCTGTTATTAAGTTGGTTATTAAGACCAGCTGCCTGCAATTACTGCAGGGTTCGAATCTCGCCAAGGCTCAAGGTTGACTCAGCCTTCCATCCTTTCTAAGGTAGGTGAAATGAGGACCCAGTTGTGGGGGCAATAAGCTGACTTTGTATAAATATACAAAAGGATGAAGGCTATTGCTGAGCACATTGTAAGCCGCCCTGAGTCTTCGGAGAAGGGCGGCATATAAATCAAATTAAAAAAAAGAAGAAGAAGAAGAAGAAACTGAATGTTTTTTGATACGGGACATTTGATTTTATCAATGGTTAGATAACAGAAACAGAAGTTAGAAAGGAGGAATATAGATAGAATATAGAATAGAATATAGAAAAGATATAAAGGGGGGAAATGGTATAGAGGAGAGTCGTTAAAGAAGATGATGTTAAATATTAAGTTTATTATATTATGTTATTATATTATTAATATGATGGTGATGACTAAATATAATGAAGATGACAATAAATATGATTATCTAAAGATAATTATACCCAGAATACATACTGTTTGCTGAAAATTGAATGTTATATAAATAAAACAAATAAAACATTTTTAAAAAAAAGAACAATCCGTGATGCAAACAGAATATAACCTGCCCTTCCAGTATTCCACAATTGCTTTCCAGGGTATTCCACCTGGCTGAACGTTTTAATTGCCCTCATTTGAGGATTCCTTGGTTATTACCGTCTGCTTCGCTCTCTTCCAGGTGCATTCTCATCTTAAGTATCTTATAGATAACCACACCTGCATTTGGGCCTGTGCAAGCTTTCAAGAAGAGTGGCCTTCCCCGAGAAACTTGCAAACCTTTGAAAGGTAACTTTAGGACTTGGGAAATCATCAGCTATCTTGCACTACGCAAAAAGCGGTCCTAAGTGACCGATTGTTAAGCAAAGATTACCTGTGTAATAGGATAGGATAGGATAGGATAGGATAGAATAGAATGGAATAGAAATAGAAATAGAAATAGAAATAGAATATGAATTTGGAATGGAATAGAATAGAATTGAATTGAATTGAATTGAATTGAATTGAATTGAATTGAATTGAATTGAATATATGGAATGATAGAATCAGGAGTGAAATCCAGCTGGTTCTGGAGAACCGGTAGTGGAAATTTTGAGTAGTTCGGAGAACTGGCAAATACAAACTCTGGCTGGCCCCAGAGTGGGGAGGGAATGGGGATTTTGCAGTATCCTTCCCCTGCCACACCCACCAAGCCACGCCCACAGAACCAGTAGTAAAAAAATTTGGATATAAGGAATGGATAGAAAAGAAATAGAATATGAATATGGAATAGAATAGAATAGAATAGTTGGAAGGGACCTTGGAGGTCTTCTAGTCCAACCCCCTGCTTAGGCAGGAAACCCTATAGGATTTCAGACAAATGGTTATCCAACCTCTTCTTAAAAACTTAAAATGTTGGAGAATTCACAACTTCTGGAGGCAAGTTGTTCCACTGGTTAATTGTTCTGTCAGGAAATTTGTAATTTATACCTAGACGCTATCACAGTGGGCAGAACGATGAGTTTTAGTGCAAAAAGTCTTCGCTCTTTACGATTTTCACCATCTCTCGGGG
This sequence comes from Arizona elegans, assembly GCA_022577455.1. Taxonomy (NCBI): domain Eukaryota; kingdom Metazoa; phylum Chordata; class Lepidosauria; order Squamata; family Colubridae; genus Arizona; species Arizona elegans. The sequence goes on along the minus strand of JAKOOJ010000022.1, from coordinate 11,220,074 downwards.
TAACGATGGTCTCTTCGAGAGGGAATGTTGGCTGACCTACCAAATGCGTTTGTTAAGATATAGTTAAAGGGAGAAGGATTTGTTTATAGATTTCTTTCTACGGCTTTCCTGCATTCTGCTGAGCTCTGAATTCCTCCAAATAAGGAGTCTGCTTTTGTTTCCCCTCTGTATTCATTCAGGGCTGCAGAAAAGGGTAACTTTGAAGCTGCTGTTAAACTTGGAATCGCCTACCTCTACAATGAAGGCCGTAAGTATCTGCACCCCACTTTTTGAGACAGTTGTTCTAGACTGCCAGGTTGAGCTGGACCCAACTTTCTTTGGCACCAAAGGGGCCTTGGGTTGTGACAAATAAGTTGACATGTAGCTGAGTTTGATGTACACGCCTGAAAGAGAAGCCCTCTGTTAAATCACCACCCTTTCCTTCCTCTTCCTTGCTTTCCCTCCTTTCTGCTTCTTTCTCCTTCCTGTCCTCCCTTTTCTCCTTTCCTTCCTCTTTCCTTCTTCCCTCCCTCCCTCCTTTTTGTTTCCTCTTTATATCTTTCTTTTTCTTTATTTCCTTCCTTCCTGGTTCTCACCAAATCTTTCTTTTTTCCTTCCTTCCTTCCTGCCTTCCCTTCCTGATTCTCACCAAATCTCTTCCTTCTCCTCTCTCTCTCTCTCTCTCTCTCTCTCTCTCTCTCTCTCTCTCTCTCTCTCTCTCTCTCTCTCTCTCTCTCTCTTTCTTTCCTGCCTCCCTCCCTTCCTGGTTCTCACCAAATCTTCCTCCCTCCCTCCCTTCCTTGTTCTCACCAAATCTTTCTTTTTTCCTTCCTTCCTTCCTGCCTTCCCTTCCTGATTCTCACCAAATCTCTTCCTTCTCTCTCTCTCTCTCTCTCTCTCTCTCTCTCTCTCTCTCTCTCTCTCTCTCTCTTTCTTTTTCTTTCCTGCCTCCCTTCCTTCCTGGTTCTCACCAAATCTTCCTCCCTCCCTCCCTTCCTTGTTCTCACCAAATATTTCTTTTTTCCTTCCTCCCTTCCCTTCCCTTCCTAATTCTCACTAAATCTATCTATCTTGCTTTTCTCTCTCTCTCTCTCTCTCTCTCTTTCTCTTTCATTCATTCTTTCCTTCCTTCCTTCCTGGTTCTCACCAAATCTATCTATCTATTTCTTTCTTTCTTTCTTTCTTTCTTTCTTTCTTTCTTTCTTTCTTTCTTTCTTTCTTTTTCCTTCCCACTTTCCTGAAGGCCAACAAAGTCAGGGCCATCCAAATTTCTGGCAGAAGGCATGCTTCCAAGCCCCCACCAGCTGATCCTGTTTTGCCAAGGAAACCTGGAGAAAGCCCGTCTTGCCAGACTCACTAGGGTGGGCAGAAAACAACGGGAACAGATGGGCCCCGCTTCAGGGATCTCTAGCGCCTTACGCTGCACCAGAGCCACGATTATGGAACTTAGCCCTCCTCCTCCTCAAGCTGGTAGTTGAAATTTCATCCTGCATCCAGATTCATCATTTCCCCTCTCTTTTGTCGTTGTCGTTGTTGTTTTTAGCATCGGTTTCCGATGAAGGCCGTGCAGAAGTGAACGGGCTCAAGGCCTCCCATTTTTTCAGCCTGGCCGAGTGCTTGAATGTCTCCGCAGTGCCTTTTGTCTGGCTGTTCATACGCCCCCCCTGGTCACTGGGCGGGAGCTGTTGCAAAGCTGTGGTCTACGAGAGCCTCCGAAGAGAGTGTCAGCAGCGAAAAGTAAGCCGGCTTTTTTCTGTGTCTCTCAGTCTTTGATTTGCAGAACTTACGGTTGCCCAGAGTCATCATCTTTTAATAACCCCATAATCCCTTGCGGGGTGGAGTCTGGGCAACTGGATGGAGCTGAGCATTTACTGGCCAGATGCCCTTCCTGTCGCCAGTGCAGAGTTTTGTTCAGCAGATATATTCTCAATGTGTCCGGAGAGTGAAATATGTGCCTCTACCTAGGATTGAACTCACAGCCTCCTGATTGTGAGGCGAGAGCTCCACCTCTAGGCTACCACACCACTCATTAGGGTTGCCCAGAATGGGCACAGTAATTTGCATTCAGGGAAGTTAACATCTGTATGAATGTTCCAGCCACACAGTGCAAATCCTGAAAAATCTTTGACGTGTTTTAAATTTCTAGTCCTTATTTATTTCAGACCATAGAATGTTTTTGCTATGCCAAAGGAGCTATGAGTCTATATCCTAAAGCTGATAAAATCATAATTTGGGTTGTTTTAAATGGATAGCCAAAATTATTTAATGTTTTTTAAACTGCTTTTAAATTTTATATGTTATGTTTTACTATGGCTGTTCACCGCCCTGAGTCCTGTTGGAGAAGGGCTGTATACAAATTAAATAAATAAATAAATAAATCTAAACCACTGTTGGCGCAAACAACCATGAAGAGTTCAATTAGCTGTTTTATTGCTCAAGTCTATAAACAAGAATCTTCTGACTGACAGTTTGCACCTAAGTAAGACTAGATAGGGGTGTGGTGGCTCAGTGGCTAAGACGCTGAGCTTGTCGGTCGAAAGGTCGGCAGTTCAGCGGTTTGAATCACTAGTACCACGTAACGAGGTGAGCTCCCGTTACTTGTCCCAGATTCTGCCAACCTATCAGTTCGAAAGCACATTAAAAATGCAAGTAGAAAAAATAGGGACCACCTTTGGTGGGAAGGTAATAGCGTTCCGTGCGCCTTTGGTGTTTAGTCATGCCGGCCACATGACCACGGAGACATCTTCGGACAGCGCTGACTCTTCAACTTTGAAACGGAGTGAGCACCGCCCCCTAGAGTCGGGAACGACTAGCACATATGTGCGAGGGGAACCTTTACCTTTAAGACTAGATAAGGTTCCGCAGCATTCAAGGGGAGTCAGATTTCACACTTTTGTGCCCACATAGGGATTCCAGACTAAGTCCCCATTTGACTCCTGCCCTTGACTCAACCAATCTCTCTGCAACAATCAGGGTTTTTAAATTTTTCAGGCCCCTGAACAGTGGCAACATTATTTAAAAAATATAATGACCTGGTTCATTTACGTGACTGTTCTCAGATTAATTTGCAGTAGTAATGAAAAAGAACCTATTTTAGCAAGCTCAGAAGAAGAAAAAATCATAAGACAGTTCTGAAAATGTTGATTACTAGTTTCTCTTTATATTAAATGTGTCCTTCATCCATCCATCCCACTTTGATCTTTCTGTAGACTCAACGAGGATCTATTCTATACTGTTTGGCAAAAGTTTTGAGTCTCTTTGAGGTAAGGACCACTTCATTGTCCATTCTGCGATCAGGTGTTGGAAGTATCTTTTGAGCTTTGATGCTCTGAATGACACTAACAAAACAGGTTGCCTCTTTGAAAGCAACCATGATCGGGCCGCGACTTGGTCATTGTGTGAAGCAGTCGCTAAGTGGAAAATCGCGTGAATGTGACAGCTTTTGTTTTTCTTACTCCCCTGATCTTTCAAATGCTTACTTCAGCACCGGGGATAATTAACAAGAGAGTTAATCTCTGTATTTACATTTATTGGAGAGGAAGGGATTACAAGAACGTAAGTAGGCACTTACCGAGGAAGACGCATCCAAAGGAATGTGCTGGCACCAGCAGCTGCGAACACGCTATGCAAAACATCCCAGTGTATTTCCCTTTGTGTGGCTGCTTACTCTCTTGCAATCCCTTCCTCTCCAAACTCTATACTCTGCTGGGTGGGCTGGGTGAGAAAAACAATAGCTCAGACACAGGGACAATACATATTGACTGTAATGGTGAACTCATGGTGAGGGAGTTCACCATAACTCAGGAGGTTATCTTTTTCAGCTCCATCCTATCCCATATTCCTGTTCCCAAAATTCCTATAAATGACATTATTGAATCAAAGGGGCCCAGAGTGTGTCAACCAACAAAGGAACAGATCAACCAGGCAGATTATGGCTGTTTCATGATTCTGAGCTTTTAATTTTTTGTGTTTAATGGTCACATATGTGAACTTGGCAGCTATGTGCACCGTATTTTCCGGACTATAAGATGCACCTAGATTTAGAGGAAGAAAATAAAAAAAAATTTTTTTGGCCTCCACGCATCCCGTTTCCGCCCTCCCCGGCCCCCAGAAGCACTTTGCAGGCCAAAAACAGTCCCGGTTTTGGCCTCCCGAACAGTGGTGGGATTCAAAAATTTTTACTACCGGTTCTGTGGGTGTGGCATTGTTTGGTGGGTGTGGCAGAGGAAGGATACTGTAAAATCTCCATTCCCTCCCCAATCCAGGGGAAGGTTACTGCAAAATCTCCATTCCCTTCCCACTCCAGGGGAAGGATACTGCAAAATCCCCATTTCCTCCCAATCTGCTGGGACTCGGGAGGCAGAGAATAGATGGGGGGTTGGAGCCAGTCAGAGGTGATATTTATCGGTTCTCCGAACTACTCAAAATTTCTGCTATCAGTTCTCCAGAACTGCTCAGAACCTGCTGAAACCCACCTCTGCTCCTGGACTCTCCGCTCGTCCAGTTTTCGCAAAAAATGCGTCAATTTTTTGGCCTTCAGAATGCTTCTGGGGGCCGGGGAGTGCAAAAATACAATGCCCAGAGGGTTCGGGAGCCCAAAAACTGTATAAGACCCACCAAAATTTTCACCCACTTTTGGGGGAAGGGAGGGGGGAGAGAAAAAGTACAGCTTATACTCTGAAAAATACGATACCTTGAAATTTAAAACAAAATAAAATCCAGTCTTGCATCCAGAACTGTTAAAAGTGATGTGATTCCCAGAACAAAGCCATATTCCCTCACGTTTCCCCTTTTATTAGGATGAAGGGAAGAGGAAGGAAGCCCTGGAGATGTTTGAAGACTCCTCAAAACATGGCTGCTTGCACAGCTCTTACCTCTTGTGGCAAAATAACCAAAGAGCTGCGGTGAGTTCAAAACTTTTGGTGTATAAGACTGCAACGCGAAGGGGCTTCTGGGAGGAGTTCACCTGTGAACGCCTGTGAGGATAAGGGAGAAGGTGTGATGACTTCCTTCCTTCCTTACAGATGTCAGATCCTGGCCGATACCTCCAGAGCCTCAGACAACTGAGGGACTACGCAGCCAAAGGTTCTTGGGAAGCTCAGGTATGGCCACTGGTTCCAGGAACAAACTTATTTTCGCTTTGTAAAGAGATGTGACCTGTGACTTCAATGGATGAAGAGAAGAGATCGCGGCTTCTAGCTCTGCTTTACAGAATCGTCCTGGCTTCGGAGCTTCTTGGTGGGCTGACTGGGGAGCTCTCGCCCTCCAAGCCTCTGGAATTATTCCAGAGGACTTCGGGGAGCTCTGCTCTCACCCACCGGCTCTCCTCTCCTTTTCCCGAAGGAGAGGTTTTTCAGCCGCCAGACAGCCGATTTGCGCTGTCAAAGCGGCTTTTACGAAGACACAGGGCTGACGGTCTAAGGAGACCATCCACGAAGCCTGCGGTGCCAACCAGAAGTCCCTAAAATTGGTGGTTTTGAGGGCTGAGGGAAAGAGATGTTGCCCAAGGCAGTGATGGTGAACCTTTTTGGCACCTGGTGCCAAAAAGGTCACGCGGAAACTTTCCATGCGTGTGTTCATCGGGACTGCGTTGGAAAAGCCAAGCTTCTGTGTTGTAGCACGCATGCGTGCCCGACAAATCAGCTGGCCGCCACGCATGTGCACCCCGATTTTCAGTACTGCCGCACGCACTAAGGACAGCTGATTGTCACGCGTGCATGCATGCCAGAAACCCAGAAAACAAACAGGCAAGGCCGCACGTGCTGGGCGACATGGCTTTGTGTGTGCCACTTTGGGCACGCGTGCCATAGGTTTGCCATCACGGGCCTAAGGGAACAATCAGATAACAGAGGCAGGAGCCTTCAGTCAGCTAATGGAGGGAGGGAGCCGTCTAAATGGATCAAGCCGTTAAAAGTGACGGCGGAATTTTGTACTTTCACACTTGCAAGATTCTGTTAATGTAGCTTTACAGTTAAGTAGAATTAGCTCATTTGGTTGTTTTTCCTGTCTGGTTTAGCCGGCAAGGCTCTGTTCTGACCTAGGCTTCCTGAGTCAGTAAAACACACGAGTAGTCTCAAAAACCTGTTTTATTTTTAACAGCTGTGAATTCTGTTCATTCACAAATGAGTCCCACATAGTTGTAAAGAATCCTTCGGGATAAGGCTGATAATTACCCACCTTTATCTCCCTTGACACGCTGCCAAAGACCTCATTGGCAAAGCCACACGGAGTCCAGAATCAAACAGAGCTTCAGACTTTAAACTGCACAGAATTAACAATGTTGCTTCCTGCAAAGGCCCACATGCCTTTGCTCCTCTTTTAAGTCTTATGGGAGGGGCCAATCGTCTCCAAGCCTTACTCCCGAGTCGTCCCTTTTGTTTTAACGGTTCTTGCCTTCTGGCAGCTCTGTGCATGCGCGCACTGGGAACAGGCTCCTCCTGTTCCTCTGCCTCGCTGAGGTCCAACTCTGGAGGCTCCGGAGGCAACACGTACCTCCCAGATGGCCCTTTCTCTCCCTCCGACGCAGAGCCCTCATCCGAGCCTTCCCCAGACAACAGGACTGGCCCATGTTCCTCCCCAGCCTCCTCACTGTCCAACTCCACTGCCAGCTCCGCAGGCTGCTGGCGGACCACAACAAGCTGATATCAATCTTGCATGTCTGAAGGTATCAACCTCCCACCTTCACCTGATCCATTAGGGTGGATGCTTCGTTAAGTCATGGAGGCTCCCCCTCTCTTCTCTGAATTGTTCCCTAGGCAGCAGCTCTTTTCTATCAAGGCCATTCTCATACATCCGTGATGGTGAACCTATGACACGTGTGTTGTGGCTCCATTACCTGAGTCTGTGTCATCGGCAGGAGAGGAGTTGGCAAGGCCTCCCTCTCCATGACCCTCCTCTTTGGCAATGCCTTCGGTGTCCGCCGAAGGGCAAGAGATAGGGCCAGGGCCAAGCACGTCCCCGCAGCCACAGGTGGACAGTGATGAGAGTAATGAGTCTTGGCTAGATCCACGCTAGCGTCGCAGAGATAAGCGCGTGCAACAGAAGAAGAGGCGTGCCCGAGATTAGGCTGAGTCACTGGACCACACCCCACAGGGTATAAAAGGGAGCGTGGTGGCCAGTCAAGCCTTGTGACGGACAAAGCTGAAAGCTTCCACGCCATTCTGCATTGCCGGACTTTTGCTATAGACTTTGCTGGATTATATTTGGACTTAATTTACTCTGTAATTATTGAACATTTTACTTTGATGTACCAGAAGCGGAGAGAAGTTATCTCTTCCCTTCGTGAGTAATAAACTCTTGGCAGGCAGCCACTAGGTTGCTGCCAAGTTCCGTTATAAGGAAAAGGATTTTGTCGGCTGGTTTGGTTGTTAATTCTTGGACATCTGTTGGTGTGTGTGCGTGTGGGACGGGGACAGAACAACGCGTGCTGGAAGTGGCATGCAGAGCCATTTCTCCAGGCACTCGAGCCGTTGCTCTTCTGGGGTCCGACATGCCGGCCAGTTGGTCTTCATGCATGTGGGAGCGCCGGAAACCAGAAGAGCAGCTGCCCAGTGAGTATGCGTGCGTCGCGCGGCTGCTCTTCCGGTGTCCGCCATGCGCACCAGCCAGCTGGCGTTCGTGCGCACATGTGTGCCAGAAACCAGAAAGGTGGGGGGGGGGGGGTTCTGTGTGATGCAGCCTTGGAAATGAAGGGTGGCGTGTTAACCTTTTAATCTTCTGCATTTTAACTGATTTTTATTTTTAGTTGGAAGTTTTCATTTGTTCTTGACTGTTTTGTTTTTAACCTGTGCTTTGGTTTGTGTTTATTAATGTTGCAAGCAGGGGTGAAATCCAGCAGGTTCTGACAGGTTCTGGCGAACCGGTAGCGGAAATTTTGAGTAGTTCGGAGAACTGGCAGATACCACCTCTGGCTGGCCCCAGAGTGGAGTGGGAATGAAGATTTTGCAATATCCTTCCCCCAAGAGTGGGGAAGGAATGGAGAGTTTGCAGTATCCTTCCCCTGCCACACCCACCAAGCCACACCACGCCCACCGAACCGGTAGTAAAAAAAAATTGGATTTCACCACTGCATGGACCATAGCAAAGCAGGCCCCACAGTCTCCCAGAGTTTGCCCAACGTTCATTGTGTCAGGGACACCATCTAAATATCTCATCCTCTGCCATCCCCTTCTCCTTTCACCCCCTTCTCCTTTTCCAACATCAGGGTCTTTGCCAAGGAGTCCTCTCTTCTCATTAGGTAGCCAGAGTATTTGAGCTTCAGGATCTGTCCCTCAGGGTTGATTTCCTTCAGGCTGAAGCTCCGTTGTCTTACCTCGAGTTGCTTTTCTACCTTGTGCAGATCACCCTTGCCAAAGCTTGCCGGAACGGAAATCAACTGGGATTAGAAAGCAAGACGTCCATCGAGATGATCTCCCAGTTTTTCCAGGCCTCCGTCCCTCTGAGCAAGCAAAGCATTTTCACCGTCCAGAAGGGCATGAATGAGACGATGAGGTAAAGACGTCCATCCTGCTGTTTTTGTCATTTATTTATTCAATTTATATGCCATCCATCTCACCATTGAGTGACTCTGGGTGTTTGTGGCCCGCTAGCGGCCAGCAAAGCTAGCAGCAGATTCGGACAGTGAGGAGGTTGGGGAGGAACATGGGCCAGTCCTGGAGTCTGGGGAAGGCTCTGATGATGGCTCTGCGTCTGAGGCAGAGAGGGAGCCAGGGCCGTCTGACATTTATCAGCTGCCTTCGGAATTAGACATCAGTCAGGCAGATGAACAGCTGGAGCCTGTTCCCAGTGTGTGCATGCACAGAGTTGCCAGACGAAGGGAACAGCTAAAGAATAAGGGTCGACTTGGGAGTAAGGCCACAGGTGGACGATGAAGGGCCCCTCCCAGAGGGAATAAAAGAGGAGCGAGAGGGGAGTGGAGTTTGCAGGAGACAATTAGTTCATTCCTGCATTCTTGCCAAGTATTGCAGCGTCTGAAAGATATTGGCCTGGCCACTCTCCAAGCCTGATAAAGGTCGGTATTGGTGAACTATCTTGAAAGACTGAGAGAGAGAAAAGACTTCGCTGGAGGGAAATTCACTGTAAATTAAATAAAAGGGGTTTATCGGGACGAGGACTCGGCTTCGTGCTGCTGGGGAAGCCTAGGTCAGAACACTAGGCAGCTTAATTAGCTGGACCAGCAGGTTTTATCAAACCCCCTTTACAAAACTTAAGTTGTTGGGGTTTTTTTTATTAACTTGGAATTTTAATCTCTCATTGGGGGTGGGGGCAGGAAAATATCATTTATTAATTGCTGCTTGGTTACCAGTTGCTTCTGAAACAGTCTGGAGCTCAAAGTAGGTTTTAAAAGGTTGAGATCTCATAAAATTTAGCAACCTTACCCGATTTCTGCCAGTCTTAAAAAAAAAACATTAGGCTGAATGTGGTTTTGGGGTTTCTATTTGGGATTGAAACCGGATTCCTTAGCATCCTCAAACACCACATGGTCACTCGTTGTGCTAAAAACGTGCAAGAAATGGTCTCCGTCGCTAAATGGTGAAAATAAGTATCAGTCTCAATATGCTAAAATGTGATTATTATTTTTTAGGGAAATGATTTAGAGTTTTATGACACAAATAAAGTTAATGCAGATTTTTAAAAAATTATGTGTGACGTGCCGTATAGGTAATCCTCGGTTACAACCATTTGTTTAGCAACTGGCGATCAATTTCTTAGCACAGGGGTCAGCAACTCAAAGAGCCATTTGGACCTGTTTCCCACAGAAAAGAAAAGAAAACACCGGGAGCCACAAAACCCTTCCTGTGCCTGACTATTTCTTGAGCGGCCCCAAAACTAGCATATGTAGTTGAATTAAACGTTCTGTTTTCTTCTGAAACTTTTCATTTCTTGGATTTATCCATGGTTCGCCTACCGGGGATTGAAAAGCTCAATAAATCGCGTGCTGGCGGGTGTCACGTTGACGGTTGTGCCGCCTATTTTGAGTGATGGAGCCGCAGCAGAGAGGTGAAAGAGCCATATGTGGCTCCAGAGCCACGGGTTGCTGACCCCTGTTAGCATCTATTGAAAAGGAGGTGATAAGTAGTTAATTTTAGTTTCTTCAGTCATCCCTCTTTCATTTTTTTTAATTCTGTTTATTTACTTATGAAGAAATCTTTAAAAGAATATTTTTTAAAAAAGAAAAATGACTGATGAAAGAAGCACCATGGGATAATGGATTCCCATCCGACAGCAAACATGAATTGTTGTGACCCCGACTCCCGAGCCTGTCCTAACAGAGGAAGAGGACTCAGAAGGTGATGGGGAGGAACTGACAAGGCCTCCCTCTCCAGGACCCTCCTTTCTGGCAATGCCTCAGGTTCCATCCAAAGGCCAGGAGGAACAGCCTGGGATGCGCCAGGAGGAAGGCATATCGGAGCACCAATTGATAGGGAGTGAGGATGATGAATCCTAGCTTGATCCTAGGCAGCGTCAGAGGGAGAAGCATGCGCAGCAACGGAAGAGATGTGGGAGGGCCAGAGATTGAGCTGAGTCATGGAGTCACGCCCCACTAGGAATAAAAGTGGGTGGGATTGCTCTTCAGGCTTTGTGACGGACAAAGTTAAACCCTGAAAGTCACATTGTTATCTCTGAAATTCTGCTTGGATATATTTTGGACTGAACATTGACTAAACTCATGTCTCGTGGATAATTTGTTGCTCCTAAAACGGACTGAAGATAAGTCCTCTTCTGCTTTATGGGAGTGAAAACGGTCTTGGCAGGCATTCGGCAGTTTGCTGCCAAAACCTTGCTCTGCCAAGAATTCTAATCTGTTTACCTAATAAAATATTGGCAGGCGTGCTTGGTATTACGTTTGCCTGTGTGAGGAAGGGGGACAGAACATGAATGTCTAACTGCTTCATTTCATTATTTTATTTTATTTGTTCTTTTAGATACATTTTGGTTGATTGGCTGGTAGAAGTCGCCACCATGAAGGATTTCTCCAGCCTCTGCCTTCACATGACCATTGGCTGTGTGGATCGGTACTTGAAATTAAGATCTGTGCCCCGGGCTCGGCTGCAGCTTTTAGGGATTGCATGCATGGTTATTTGCACCCGGTAAGCCCTGTAGCTCTTGGGGATGCTGGGTGTGGCTTGGTTTGGTTTTACCAATTCTTGTTTATTGGGGTTTGCAACGGAGTCTAACCACTATGGCAGTAGAGCCTATGCATTTTGCTGCATTAGTGGAAAACATGAAGACTCAGGAACAGAATAGAATAAAGAAAAGAAATAAAATAGAATAGAATAGAATAGAATAGAGTAGAATAAAGAATGAATAGATTAGAATAAAGAATGAATAGAATAGAAAATGAATAGAATAGATTAAAATAGAGAATGAATAGATTAATAGAATACAGAATGAATAGAATAGAGAATGAATAGAATAGAGAATGAATAGATTAGAATAGAGAATGAATAGAATAGAATAGAGAATGAATAGAATAGAATAGAATAAAGAATGAATAGAATAGAATAGAGAATGAATAGAATAGAATAAAGAATGAATAGAATAGAATAGAATAGAGAATGAATAGAATAGAATAAAGAATGAATAGAATAGAATAGAATAAAGAATAGCCTGCGAGGCTGACAGGAGTTATCCGAAAGATAACTGCGGTATATTTTGCTGTGAATTCAGGCCCTGTCAAATGCTGCTTGAGCACATGCCTTGAAGTTAGCTTTGCTAAGATTTTGATGCGTTTTAGTTCCTCTCCGCTTCTGCCCTTAAAAAAAAAAAAATCACACTAAGCCTTGGTGACTTAGCTGCTTTCTGGAAAGGGGCAGGTTAGTAAGGAAAGGCCCCCCCGCTATTTCTTCCGCGATGTTGGCCTTTCAGGCAAACCGCTCTTGCGTTGCAGCTTCGTGAGCAAAGAGATTCTGACGATTCGCGAAGCGGTTTGGTTAACAGACAACACGTACAAGTACGAAGACCTCGTGAGGATGATGGGGGAGATCATCTCTGCCCTGGAAGGCAGGATAAAGGTAAACTTGTACGGAGAGGATGGACTTGGCCTTAAAATGGATACCTACGAGACCGCCTTCTGCTACCAATAACCTCCCATCGGCCAGTACGCTCCCACAGAGAGGGTCTCCTCCGGGTGCCGTCGATCAGGCAATGTCGACTGGCGACCCCCAGGGGGAGAGCCTTCTCTGTGGGGGCACCTGCCCTCTGGAACGAATTGCCCCCGGAGATTCGGAGGATCCCGGACCTATGCACCTTCCACCGCACCCTCAAGACTCTTTTATTCCAACAAGCCGGGCTGGCCTAATTCCAATTCTTTTCAATTTTTAATTTTTAACTCTTGAGGTTTAAAAATGGGTTTTTAATTAGTTACGGGCCATATTGTTTAATATATATTTTAAATTGTTATTAAATTTTCTATTTGTGTGTTATTCTGGCTGTACACCGCCCTGAGTCCTTCAGGAGAAGGGTGGTATATAAATTCAAATAAATAAATAAATAAATAAAATAAAAGCATTGTGATTATAAAGTTGAGGACTTACCTGTTCAGTCGTTCCTCCTAGCAATGTTAGAAGAAGTGAGGTACTTGGAGGATATTTTGGACATGAATGTCATATGTGATCTCTTTATCGCCGCATGAAAAAAATATTGAAGAAATCCCACTCCTTTGAATTTTCCCAATGCTGTTTGATTCTGCTGTGACTTTCTCAGCTCAGATTCAAAATTTAAACCTTCCTTCCTTCCTTCCTTCCTTCATCTCCTTTCTTCTATCCATGTCCTTCCTTCCTCTATTCATGTCCTTCCTTCTTTCCATGTTTTCCCTCCCTCCCTTTATTCATCTTCCTTCTTTCCATGTCCTTCCTTCCTTCCTTCCTTCCTTTCTTCCTTCCTTCCTTCCTTCCTTCCTTCCTTCCTTCCTTCCTTCCTCTATTCATCTCTTTCCTTCTATCCATTGCCTGCCTGCAGGTGTTTAATTTATAAAACTGAGTAAGCCAGGAGTCTGTGGAGATTCTCGGTCATCCAGGTCATGGTTATCTCAAAAAAGCTTTTATTTTCAAGAGACAACCGGGCTTGTTGGTTTCTCTTGGAAGGCGTTTCGCTTCTCATGGGATGAGACGTCTTCCAAGTAAAAGCAAGAAAGTCCAAGTTGCCTCTTAGGGGGAAAAAAAATTCTTTGGGACAAATAACCCAGAAGGGAACCAGAAACTGGTGTTCATGCGTTTTGGACTTTAAAACATATTGCACCAGCCGTGGGCAATTTAGAAATTGAAGAAGCTGAAACTGTCCTGAAGTCTTATAAAAAACAAAACACCAAATCTATTTAAACATTTAAAATAAATATAACAACTCAGAAGATGTCATCTGGAGACTAACGGTTCTTCTTAAGATCTTGCCCAGGTTAGGAACCTGTTTGACTTCCTGTTTTCCATTTTTATATATCTATTTGTTTTTTTTAAAAAGATTCCTACGATTGTTGACTATAAGGAAGTGCTGCTGAATGTGGTCTCGCTGGAGAGCAGGACGGCCTCCCTGTACAGCTTCATCTGTGAACTTTCCCTCCTAAACACAGGCCTTTGCGGCTACTCCCCGGCCCGTCTGTCTGCAGCAGCTTTGTTGCTAGCAAAAGTGTTGCACAGACAAGGTGAGTTCCGATCTGAACAAAGACCATACAGTTGGTTTGTTACTTTGCTGTGAGTTTAATATTATGTGAACAAACTGATCCAATAAGTTCACTAAGCACTTATTGTATAGAAAGAGAAAATATATAAAAGATAAAGGTTCCCCTCGCACATATGTGCTAGTTGTCCCCGACTCTAGGGGGCGGCGCTCATCTCCGTTTCAAAGCCGAAGAGCCAGCGCTGTCCGAAGATGTCTCCGTGGTCATGTGGACTCAATGCCAAAGGCGCACGGAACGCTGTTCCCTTCCCACCAAAGGTGGTCCCTATTTTTCTACTTGCATTTTTTACGTGCTTTCGAACTGTTAGGTTGGCAAAAGCTGGGACAAGTCACGGGAGCTCACCCTGTTACGCAGCACGAGGGATTTGAACCGCTGAACTGCCGACCTTTCGATCGACAAGCTCAGCGTCTTAGCCATTGAGCCACCACGTCCCAGAAAATATATAAATAAAAACATTTAAAACATTTTTTTTTTTTTAATGCTTGGCAACTGACTCACGTTTCTGACCGTTGCATTGTCCCGGAGTTGTAGGATCACTTTTGTAGATCTTCTGACAAGCAAAGTCAATAGGGGAAGCCAGATTCGTTTAACGACCCCACGAGCCACTTAACTGTGTTGATTTGCTTAACGACCGTGATGAGAGGTCGTAAAATGGGAGCACGGTTCGCTTTAAGACTGTCTTGCTTAGTGGCAGAAATGCCGGGCTCAATTGTGGGGTCTGCTTGTATTCCCGAGTGGAGATAAAGTTAAGCTTAAATTGTGCAGAAGGTTAAAAAAAAACTAGCAATACTGATGTGTGTGTGTGGTGTTTTGTTTTTTTTTCCCCCATTTGTCCTGTCTCCAGCTCGTCCTTGGACTAGCCAGTTAACGGAAAATACAGGATTTTCCCTCGAAGAGCTGATTCCCTGTGTGCTGAGTCTCCACAAGAAATGGTAAACCTTTTGGGCAGGGAAAGGATTTCACAAAACTGGAACTTCATTGAGTGATGGGTTAGGTTTATCTTTCCATTGAGAAAAATAACAAGACGTGCTCTCAATTCAATTCAACCTTTATGCACAACACGAGTACAATGAGGTTGGCTGAGCTCCCTTTATGCATACACACACACCCAACATAAATACATATCAATAACTCACAGTGGAAGAAAGAAAATCCCTAACCCAATAAATCATACTAACAACACACAATCCTCTATATCGTGGGTCAGCAACCTGCGGCTCTGGAGCCTCATGTGGCTCTTTCACTCCTCTGCTGCGGCTCCCCTGTCACTCAAAATATTTTACTTATTTATTTATTTTTAAATTTGTATACCGCCCTTCTCCCTGAGGACTCAGGGCGGTGAACAGCCAAATAAAAACATAAACTACAAACATTAAAATACAATTAAAAAGATATATATAAATTTGGCCCCATGATTAAAAACAATAACAAACAATTAAAAACATTTTTAAAAGTGTTAGGCCAGCCCGGCTTGCTGGAAAAAGAAGGATTTAAGGGCACGGCGGAAGGCATAACCACCAATGTGCGACACCCACTGGCACGCAATTTATTGAGCTTTTCAACCCCCGATAGCCCAACCGTGGATAAATCCAAGAAAAGAAAAGTTTCAGAAGAAAACTGAACATTTAATTCAGCTACATAGGCTAGTTTTGTGGCCGCTCGAGAAATAGTCAGGCACGGGAAGGGTTTTGTGCAGGAGTGAAATTCAAAATTTTTCCCTACCGGTTCTGTGGATGTGGCTTGGTGGGTGTGGCAGGGGAAGGGTATTGCAAAATCTCCATTCCCACCCTACTCTGGGACCAATCAGAGGTGGTATTTGCTGGTTCTCCGAACTACTCAAAAATGTCTGCTACCGGTTCTCTAGAACCTGTTAGAACGTGCTGGATTTCACCCCTGGTTTTGTGGCTCCCGGTGCTTTCTTTTCTGTGGGAAACAGGTCCAAATGGCTCTTTGAGTGTTTAAGGTTGCAGACCCCTGCCCTATACATATATGTGCGTAACATTGCATTATAATATATTGCACCAATATGGACATGTTGCACCAGCCCGGTCTATCATTACTACATGCTTATGTTATGTTGCATTGAGGAGTCTGACAGCCCCCGGATAAAAGCTGTTCTCTAAATCAGGCAAGAGCTGATCCCAATAAAGGAGAATATTTGTAGCTCAGGGTTGAAATGAGAGGTCCTTGGTGGTCTCTGAGCTTGGTGGTTTTCTTACAGATGTTTCATTATCCAACTTGGTAACATCATCAGTGCTTGGGGAAGAGGAGGACTGGGTTCTTGGTGCTCTTTGAGCTTGGTTGTATTTATACAGATGTTTCGTGACCCAACTAAGTAACGCCATCAGTGTTAGAAGGGAGTTGGGTTTATATACTACGGTAGTGGCTTCATCTGTCCGTATGGGTGGGAGACCCAGAGCAAGCCACTAATATATAAAATGAGCCGACCCCACTCCCTTCTAGCACTGATGATGTTACCCAGTGTCAGGTTTCGATGCTATCTCAAAATAAAGGAATTTCCAAACTGCCGATCTTTAAGGAAATTTTCTCTTTATTGAGCATAGTGATCTGTCCCTGGCTCTTGCGCGGTCAGTACTGACTTTTGCCCCCCAATCCCTCCCTTTCCGATCCCCAATTCTCTGCATCTCATTGGCTATCTTCCAAGCCACTTTCCTCATCCCTTCTCCATCAGGTCACAGGAATGTCCCCCTCCTCCCATCTCTGAGGAGACAGAATCTTCAAAGGAATTAAGTAGGCAAAAGTTCAAGATTCTCTCCTTATATATGTCAGTGCTGGGACGCTGACACCCAGTTTGTTTGTTTATTTATTTATTTATTAACATTTATATGCCGCCCTTCTCCCGGAGGACTCGGGGCGGCTCACAACCATCACGTAAAGTAAAAACAATAAAAATAACAATAAATAAAGTTAAAAAAAATAACAAAAAAAAAGTTTGGGTCATGAAACGTCCACAAGAAAACAGCCAAGCTCAGAGACCACCAAGGACACCCCCCACCCCCACCCCACCAAGAGCTGATCTCGATGTGAGTTCCTCCTGCTGGGGGGATTGTTATCAGGTAGAAATGATAACCAGGTTACCTGGGAACAGGGGAGGCTGCAGCCAAACTTACCTGGAGATCCCAGGCCAGGGAAAGTGAAGGAATTCTGATACCCGTGGCTATTTTGGACATTCATGGAGATGGTTTTTCTCTTTGCAGCTTCCATGAAGATGCTCCCAAAGATTACAGGCAGGTATCCCTGACTGCTGTGAAGCAAAGATTTGAGGATAAGCGCTACGAAGAAATTGGAAAAGAAGAGGTAGGCTAGGTGGAGAAATCGTGGGAGGGAGGGATTTTGGGCCGCATCCAGTCCATGGGGTGCTTAGATCTGGCCCACGGGGGCGCCCTGGAAACAGTAAAAGACTGGCCCATGGTGCCTCTGCCAATGAAAACAGCTCGGGAAGGCCCTGCACAGCCCTTCCAGGCTCCTTTTTCAGTCGCGACGGCCCCCTGCCAGCAAAAATGGGCCTCTGGGGCTGCAGCCAAAAACAGGGCTCGAGGGGCGCACTTGGCCCCCTCGAGCTCCGTTTTCGTTGGCAGAAGGCTTTCAAAACAAAAGGAGAAATGTTTCCCCTTTTGCATTGGCGCATGCAAGAAGGGACAGGAAAGAGGAAAGACAAAGAAAAAGGGAAGACGGGAAGAGAGCAAGGAAGGGAAGAAGAGAAAAGAGGGAAGGAAGAAGAAAGGAGAATGAAGAGGGAAGGAGGAAGGAAGGAGATTATAATGAAAGTGAGGAGGGGCGGGATCTGAGGGGAAGTCCTGCCTTAGCACTTGGCCACCACAGGTACCCCCGACATGAGTGATGCTGAGCTGGCCACACACCCCTAGCCATGCCCATTCCCCAAAAAACCAAACAACCCTGATGCGGCCCTCAATGAAATGGAGTTTGACATCCCTGCTCTAGGTGATGAGCTACAGCCAGCTCTGCTCCCTGCTAGGAGTGAAACAGGAAGACCCGGAGCCTGGATCTTCGTACGTGAATGCGGTGGAGACTTTCCTCACTTCCCCATCTGGAAAACGTTCTAAAAGGCAAGTTCGGGACTTCGGTTACTTCCAGTTGAATTGGCAGGAGGGTGGACGCTGCAGGGGCAGCTGGATTATGGTCTCCAAACTCCAAACAGGAACAGGAGTTGCTTTGGGCCAAGCTGGTGGTTCTAGGTTCTAGGTCCGTGATGGCGAATCTATGGCACACGTGCCACAGATGGCACACAGAGCCATATTGGTGGGCACACGAGCATTGCCCTAGTTCAACTCTGGCACGCATATATGTGCCGGTCAGCTGATTTTCGGGCCTTCTGGGCCCACCGGAAGTCAGCAAACAGGCTATTTCCAGCCTCTGAGGGCCTCAGACACAATTAGCACATTAACCACCTCTCCCCCAAATCCCACCCAGGAGGACCCTTAGGCTTATCAGGGAATTTATCATGAAATTGCCTAACTAAGGTGTCTGCCTGAACATCCCAACTCTTCACCCACGTGGCTTCAGATAAGGGGTATCCCTTCCAATGAACCAAATATTGCAAACGTCCCCTCTGCAATCTAGAGTCCAAAATCTTCTTCACCTCGTAGTGAGTCTCACCCTGCACTACAATCGACTTTGGGGGAGCAGCAGGTTGAGGTCTCAATTTAGATCCCACAGCCACCTAGATTGTAAAAAAACAAAACAAAAAACAGGTTATATTCCAGTTCATGGGGTGGGATGGACATAAAGAAAAATGTCCATCCCACCCAGATGGATCTGCAGATGAATCTACAGTCATGCTATTGCAAAGCCCCACCTCCTTTTTACATGCATTTGCATGATCTGGTTGCAGTGGCCATCTTGACTCTTCTCATGTGTGCCTACAAGCACCAGGCCTTGGACTTGGACTGCATTTCTACATCTCCAGATGTAGAATCTCATCCTTCCCTCAGGTCTTCTGACCAAGAGGGTCATCGATGGTGATGTTCCCTTCACAGGAGGAGGGAAGACAGCATCCAGGAGGACCGGGGTAGCTTTGTCACCACTCCCACGGCGGAATTGTCCACTCAGGAAGAAAGTCTTCTGGATAATTTTCTGGATTGGAGCTTGGATGCTTGTTCAGGCTATGAAGGAGATCAAGAAAGCGAAGGCGAGAAGGAGGGAGAAGGTAAGGAGCCCGTTTCTCTCCTCTAATGTTATCTCCATTGTAAAAATGCAAGTTTCAGGATGTCCGTTGTTCTTGTTCTTTTGTGCCTGGATCTTAGTTTCATTAATGCAGCTTTGGATACAGGTGGTCTCTGAGTTAAGAACAGTTCTGTTTCTAACTCCATCTTTAATTCAAATTTGTGCTTAAGTCACAACTCGCACTTGCAGGCTGCCTATTGCAGAATATTTTTGACTTAATCATTAGTTTAGCCATCATTCGTAATTATAACAGCATTTTTAAAAAGTGACAACTAGTCCGTGCACTTAACAATCATTGCAGACCAGTGCTGTTGTAACTTTGAACGGTCACTAAACGAATGCTTGTAAGTCAAGGACTACCTGTAACATAAAAGGGAAGTAAACCTTTTGCTGAAAGTTGTTGGTTCATTTTAGGGAAATCCACTTGGCTGGCTCTAGAACACAAAAGCAAATTGCCCTGGCCTAATTTTGAATTCCTCACATGTGTTTGACTGGAGCAGAAGTGGCAGAACCTGGGGGTGGAGTCAAAAGAGGGTTCAGCCTAGAATCTCTATGTAGCCACAAATCTCCTTGAATGCCATTGACCCTTATCTTAACTACAGTTAGATGCTAACCGTTCATTGAGAAGATTCCTTTGCATAGGGATGAAGAATAATAAATCAGTTTAATTGGACCTTCATATGTAGACCTGGTCTTCTGGGTCTGATTTGGACTGTTGTGGTTCACTGGCAGTCGAATCAGATGAGTCAGAGGAGATGGAGATGGGGGCCTGTGGAGAGAGAGAGAGACAACTGTTTTCAGGGCCAGAGCTGAGGGAGGGAGAGGAACAGCTGGGGCCTGTCCCAGATGTGTGTATGGTATGCACAGACTGGGTCAGAACACTGACCATTTTATTTTAAGAGTTTTTCTTCTTCTGTTTCCCCCGCGGTATAGTTACAGCTCCTACTGGAATTCTAGATGGAACTCTACCGCCTCAGGACCTCAGGAAGCCTTGCTGTTGCCAAGAATCCAGCGATGATGAGAGCCTTCCCCAAGAAGGATGTCAGTACATCTTCAAGGATTATGACCATCATCCCAACAAGGAGGAAAGCAAGTTCGCCATCGTGCAAGCCTCTCCCGGGGAAGCCAGTTCGGGCTACGCCTCGGTTAACAGTACCAGCCCTCCTTCTGCTACCAACGGCAACTTCAGCACATTTCTCAAAGCCAATGGTTTGGGGCAACCACTGAGGCTGGCGAAGGATAAAATCCTACCGCTGCCTTCGCGCTCAGAATCATGTTTATATTCTGCCAATGGCCGGCCAAGCAGGAGACAAGCCAAGCGGAAGAATGTGATGCCATACAGTGAAGAAGAGAAGAGCCACTTAGGTTTCTTAAGCCTTTGAAGGTGGTGTGAAAGCCGGAGGTTCGTTGAAGCTTGAACCTTTAGAGGCTGTTTCTCAGAACGTCAGAATCCTTCAAAGCATGAGACGTTGTTGTACCAAGTATCTTGGATGTTGTGGGGCATCACTCTCTACACCGCTTCCCATGGTAGTTCCTGACTCCCCTAACACAACGGTCAACTTTTCTTGAGGTTGTTGCCCTCGCTACATCCCACCACGATAGCCAGATCAAAAGTGAAGGTGCTAAGACATGGAAGACCTACCTCTCCTCCAAGACCAAATCATAGTCTTTCCCAGGAGATGTTGGGCTTGCTTGTGTGCCAGATAAGGTTAACCAAGTCAATCTTGGTTCACATTCCACATCGTACAGCTCAGCGCTTCACCCCGATCTTCTTACAAATTCGGAAGAAATTCTCTGTAAATTTATCTCTTTCCCTTGCTATTAGAGCAACTTCTCCATGAAATGAAGAAGACCAGATTAGGTACGCACATAGACACACACAAATGGACCCTTGGCCATCTTCTGAAATACAAATATCTCATTGATGGATCTTCTCTGTAGATGTTGATAAAAGGTGGGCTGGATATTGTAGTCTGGACCACATCTTGAGATGGCACTGTTTTCTTGGTAGCTTGGAACTGTCTGGTCTTATTTTGAGGAAGGGGGGATACTACCTCGTTCAAACTCTTGGTTATCTCAAATTGTTTTTTCTAATGTGAACCCTTTTTTTCCAAGTCGGTGAAGCTACTCTCGAGGGCACCAGGTTAGGGGAAGGATGGTCTGGAGCAACATTTCTCAACCTCAAACGTGCGGACTTCCAACTCCCAGAATTCCCCAGGCAGCCTCGGGAATTCTGGGAGTTGAAGTCCGCACGTTTTAAAATGGATGAGGTTGAGAAACACTGCCCTGTAACCGGATTCTGCCATTCAATGAAGAATACGCCATGATTGTTTACCAATTTTTTTCCCTGTGTATTTGATGTTTCCTGCCTTTCTGTTCAAAATGATCGACGTGACTTGTGGACGAGTGTCATAAAGTTATTTAGCAAATACATCCTATCCTTTACTGTTTCTTAACAACGTTCTTTCCCAAGTGTTCCTTGATCATTGTGTTATTTCCTTCTTTGCTTGCTCCTTACTATTGTGTTATGTCCTTCTTTGCTTGCTCCTTACTTTCTTTGATTTTACTTGTTCCTTTCCTCCTAAAAATGCACGCCCATGGCCACACAACTGTGACGACAACAGTGTTATGTGGAGCAAGGGGGACCCAGGTTTTGTGACCTTAGTTTGTTTGTTTGTGTCGGAAACATCACAGCTAAAACAAGGCATATGACATGAAATTTAAAATATAAAAAAACCCAAGATTAAAACGTACAAATTAAACAGTTCTTGTCTTGGAATTAGCAACATTAATTGTGTTCTATCATGTTGCCATGAGGTCCTAACGTATACACTGTTCGGGGCACAAAGGACAGGTATACAATATGTGGTGTTTTTCTGCATGTCACCATAATCGCAAAGAGCACAATCTGCAATTGTGAGCCCGTTGATGGAAATGATGCCCGCGTTGATCAATTTAATAGGGTAGAAATTTTGAAAAACCCTAAAAAAAAAGAATAGGTTGAGGTCAATAAGCAGAGCCCACAAGTTGTCGAATATGTAATATGGCATTTTAAATGGGCTTGAATGAACTTGAAGAAACAAACCACTTTTTTTTCGAGTTGAATGATCACTGAAAAACAACCACCTTTCCATCTTTACGTGACCAGGAGACCTTGAAATAATGTTTTTTGTTTTTTAGTTATTTGTTGTATTGTCCAATTGGGGCCTGGAGAAAAAAAAATGTATTTTTTTCAATGAATTATGCCTCCATAAACTGTCTACCAAGATTTTTTAAAAAGACTTGTGTTTGAAGACTGCGTGAATTTGAGGAATATTGGACCTGGTCAATGTTTTCTTTTTAAAAAAAAGAGATTAATGTTAATGAACGTTCATGTTGGCTAGTGATTTTTTATATATATATAAAAACGAACTTTGTATACAAACTCCTGAGTCTTTATGATGCATCACTTTAAAGTGTTTCAATATCTTAACGGGGTGGATGAATTATAATCACAAAGTTGTTTTAGCCTTGACACAACTGGAGCCTGAAAAGTCAGGTTAAACTGGCATGCTTAACCATGCTCTGTGGTTCAATGGGTTTGCTTTGTGCAGTGCTCCACTTATGGCCTGTTGTGACCTAGGCTTACTGAGTCATTATAAGACACAATTGGTCCCAAATAAACCTATTTTATTGTAACAGCTGAGAATTACATTCATTCCCAGCTGAGTCCCAATTAATTACAAAACAAGTCCTTCCGAAGAAGTCCTTCGGAATAATCACCAGCCTTTATCTTCTTTGACACAGGCCTTACTTGGCAAAGCCCCATGAAGTTCAGAAACAAACAAGATGCCGACTGGAAATAGAGTTAGCAACGTTGCTTTTCTGCAAAAAGGCCCAAGTGCCTTTGTTTCTCTTTTAAGCCTTATGGGTGGGGCCAATCATCTCCTGGCCTTACTCCCAAGTTGTCCCTTTTGCTTTAGCTGCTCTTGCCTTCTGGCAGCTCTGCGCATGCGTGCACTAGGAATAGGCTCTTCCTGTTCCTCTGCCTCCCTACTGTCCGACTCGGGGCTCCGGAGTCCGCGCATCACTCCCAGAC
This sequence comes from Arizona elegans, assembly GCA_022577455.1. Classification (NCBI taxonomy): domain Eukaryota; kingdom Metazoa; phylum Chordata; class Lepidosauria; order Squamata; family Colubridae; genus Arizona; species Arizona elegans. The sequence goes on along the minus strand of JAKOOJ010000022.1, from coordinate 11,197,140 downwards.
GGCCCTGGCCTTAGCCCCATCTCTGCCTCCGACGCAAAGCCCTTGTCCGGGCCTTCCCCAGACTCCAGGACTGGCCCATGTTCCTCTCCAGCTTCCTCACTGTCTGACTCCACTGTCAGCTCCACAGGCTGCTGGCGGACCACAACATGGCCACCTGCATTTATGGCGGCCACAGAATGGATGCTTTACCTCCCTATAAAGCAGACACAACCTTCAGCCATTGTAAATGGTCACACACAAACACATTCCCATGATCACATTACTTGCATGTTGGGTGCTTGGTAATTGATCATCTTTAAGACTGTAGCATTCTGCAATCACATGACTGATTTTGCCAGTTTCCAGCAAATCACCCATTGAAGTGAATGGATTTGCACTTATGTTGTCCCCAATTCAGGTCTGAGTCTGGTGCCGAGGCCAACAAAGGATGCCAGACACGAGGTGTCTCCTTTGGGTATTCCAGATCCTAGATGGGGAAAATAGGGCAATACGTTAAAAGTACAGAATACCCTTGACCCCCTGATGATTTCATTCACACATTCCAGGCTCCAAAGAGGAAAATATAGGCCCCATATATTGTGTTTTATCTTACAAAATGGAAGATTGTGTTTATGACACATCCACCCCCTAGTGGCTCGTGGGTGTAACTGCAGGTTCAATGGGGAATCTATATTATTTGTGGGCAAAATAGGATGAAAGAATATTATGGACCCTCATCGTCTTGAGTTATTTATTGGAAAAAACAATAAAATTGAGATAAAAATCAAAGTCATTGGCCGCCTCAGAGCTCGGTGACCAGTTTGGTTTTTTTTTAGTGAGGAAAATAGGGGAGAAAAAATGCATTTGGTACGTTCTGCCCCTGGTGGCTGACAGAGGTACTGCAGAGGCCCAACGAGGCCTATAGGGCAAAGTCATGACATCCATACAGCATCATTGGGTACTGCTTGGTCCGCCCATCTATCTTGGAGGACCAGCTGCTCTCTATGATCCAAGACTTCCTCCCCGCCCCTCCCCGAGTTCTAAGTAGGTTTTTAAACTGCCGGGGGCGTGGCCGCGCACCGGAAGCCCGGACGCGCTGACGCAGCGAAAACGAAAGTGAAAGCTTCCTTAGCCTCCCCGACGCCGCTATGAAATCCGGCGGGGCGGCTCGGAAACGGCGGTCGCGGGCCGAAGAGGGCGACGCGGCCGTCAAGAGGATCTCCGGGCCCGGCGCCGGGTGGGTAGCCCCGTTGCATGGTCCTTAGGCCTCTGGATAGGCCTGAGCCTCCGACCCAGTACCCTTGCCCGCGTGTCTTGGCGTTGCTAGGGGATACGGGGAGCTGACTAGGGAATTCTGGGAGTTGAAGTCCACGCATCTTCACGTTGCCAGAGTTGGAAACATTAAGTAGAAGAAAGAAACTTAAGAGTAGCTGGACAATGACAACCTGCAGATCTCCAGATCTAATCAACCCCCTTACTTTGCATAATCATAGATTATGATTAATAATCATAGATTATGTAATATAATCATAGATTATAACTAATTCCCACAACACTTTCAAACCATTTACTAAGAACTGTATTACTATTCTTCTTCTCATCCTTCCTATTACCTATCTCCTCCCACTTATGGGAAATATTGTTCTGTTTGTTTCCTAGTATGATTTGATTGCTTATTAGTAACCTATGACTGTTACTAAGTGTTGTATTTTATGATTCTTGATGAATGTATGAGAGCATATGCACCAAAGACAAATTCCTTGTGTGTCCAATCACACTTGGCCAATAAAGAATTCAATTCTATTCTATTCTATTCTATTCTATTCTATTCTATTCTATTCTTCCCTATTCTATTCTATTCTATTCCCTATTCTATTCTATTCTGTTCCCTATTCTATTCTGTTCTTGAAGGAAGTGCAGTTGTTTGACTGTGCAAAAGATATTAAGCAAAAATTAAGCGAGCTCGAAAGTTGTTTTGTAAACAATAGGTACTTTTCTAGGTGTTAAGGCCTACAAAAACCCTGTTTGGTTTTACCTTTTCATAGAAAGCCCATGAACATGAAGGACTATGGAGATTCTCCATCATCCAGGTCATGGGTTGTCCAAAGGTGCTTTTTCAAGAGGCAACTGGACTTTCTGGTTTTTCTTTGAAGATGTTTCGCTTCTCATCCTAGAAGCTTCTTCAGCTCTGACTGGGTGGTGGGGAATGGAAGGATTTCTACTCCTTGCAGACAGCTGGTCATTTGCATTCTTTTAGCGAGTCACCCGGAGATTTACCTGTGTCATCAGGGTCACCTGAGTGGTGCAAATGGATGTGGAGCCTTCTTGGAATTGTTGAAAGATAGTGTTGTAGCTTGGAGATAGATGATGTTGTATCCCCCCCCCCTTTGTTGAGAGAGGGCTGTCCAATTTTGACATAGATGGCCTTTTAGACCCCTCTTTCAAACCAGTGATCCTCTTTGTCCAAAATATGGACTTCATTGTCTTCAAAAGACCCTCTGAAAGGATGCAAATGACCAGCTTTCTGCAAGGAACATAAATCCTTCCATTCCCCACCATCCAGTCAGAGCTGAAGAAGCTTCTTGGATGAGGAGCGAAAAACGTCTTCAAAGAAAAACCAGAAACTTCATGTTGCTTCATGAACATGAAGGTTTTGAAAGGATATTTTTGACCACTATGGATTGTGTATAATGTAGCAAATATAATTTGCCAAGATGGAAAATATTTGTAGGTCAAGGTAGGGTTGCTTCCTTGGTTTTCCAAAGTTTGCTTGTCTTCTGCAGGGGTTTCAGGCCTGATCATGAGAAAGAGAAGTAGCCATGGTGGCAAATATTTGTAGCTCCGGCGTGGGATGAGGGTGACGGTTCGTTTTCCGAGCTTGTGGGTTGGTTTCCGAACACTTCATTACCAGGCTCAGTAATATCTTCAGCGGAGTTTAGGGGAGTTTATAAACAGAAGAATATACAATGACATCCCCTAAACCAGGGGTGAAATCCAGCAGGTTCTGACAGGTTCTGGAGAACCGGTAGTGGAAATTTCGAGTAGTTCAGAGAACCGGAGCAGAAATTTTGAGTAGTTCGGAGAACTGGCAAATGCCACCTTTGGCTGTCCACAGAGTGGGGTGGGAATGGAGATTTTGCAGTATCCTTCCCCTGCCATGCCCACCAAGCCACACCATGCCCACCAAGCCACGCCCACAGAACCTTAGTAAAAAAAATGTGGAATTCACCACTGCCCTAAACTCCACTGAAGATGTTACCTATCCTGGTAATGAAACATTCGGAAATCAACTCACAAGCTCAGATAATGAACCTTCATCCCCCAAAGAGAAATAGATTTAGAGAACACCCAGAGCCAAACATATAATTTGTGGTTATTTCAAATTTGTAAAGAACCTTGGGACATTTCTTAAAAAAGTGGGTGTCATTATACCCTTCCCCTTTTTTTTCTGTTATATGGACTTCTCTTTTCTCCACCCTAATAAAGTTTGGTAGCTAAAGACTACTAGGGAGTTCACCGTGGTACTCAGCCTGTATATATATTAAAATTTACTTTCTTTCTGGGCACGTACAGCTTTTTGGTATGCATCGTGATTTGACCTTCCTTTTTCTTTCTCGGTGACTTTTTCCAGGATGGTCAATTTTTGTCCACAGTGTGGACAGAAAGTCGAGGAAATGTTTCACTTCTGTCCGGCTTGCGGAGGACGGCTTCCGGTTCAAGAAGACGAGCCAATGCAGATCACCCCGTCTCCTTCTCTGAAAGGTGTGTGAAATTCATCAACAAACATATGGTTCGTTGAAGGCTGAGAAATCTCACTGGCCTAAAAATCGGCTAAGAGGAGGTCATTCCCCCTTCCTCTGGAGATGCTCATTGTGGACATTGTGGCACAAATTACTTAATACAAGTAGTCCTCAACTTACAACCACCATTGAGCCCAGAATTTCCATTGCTAAACAAGGCAGTTGTTAAGTCAGTCATGCCCCATTTTATGACCTTTTTTGCCACACCTGTTAAGTGAACCATTGTAGTTAAGGGAATCATGGCAGTTGTTAAGCAAATCTGGCTCCCCCCCCCCCCATTGACTTTGCTTGTTGGAAAAGTCACAAATTGTGATCACATGACCCCGGGACAGTGCAACTGTCATAAATACATGCCAGTTGCCATGCCTGCAAATTATGATCATGTAACTCTGAGGATACAGCAACTGTTGTGTGAAAACTGATCATAAGTCACTCTTTTCTTGTAATTGTGACTAGTAACGGTCACTCAACGAATGGTTGTAAATCGAATTGTAACTTCAGACGGTCACTAAATGAATGCTTGTAAGCTGAGGATTACCTGTACCTTTCTTTGCGGGATAAAACCATGATATAAGCAGTGTCCTTGTGGCTTGTAAGGAATGCTGGTTCAATTGATGGCCAAAGAGCCCATCTGTGGTTCGTTTACTCAGCGAAGGGCCAATCAATAACTTGCTTGAGCAAAGCAGTAGCAATAGCACTTAGACTTATATACCACTTCACAGTGCTTTACAGCCTTCTCTAAGTGGTTTACAGAGTCAGCCTCTGGCCCCCCAACAATCTGGGTCCTCATTTTACCAACCTCAGAAGGATGGAAGGCTGAGTCAACCTTGAGCCGGTCAGGATCGAACTGTTGGCAGTGGATAGAGTCAGCCTGCAATACTGGATGGATGGATGGATGGATGGATGGATGGATTGTTAAAATAGCAGGTGTACAGGTAATGCTGTTCAGGTGTCCTTAGCATGATCTATAGCACCTAGGCCCCTGCTTGCCCATTAACCCAAGCTGCAACATGCTTCTAGGTACTGTTTTAACCGCTGTGCATCTAATCATAGTTTCTCTGTAGGGCCTGCTTTTCTTATCAGAATAACAGAGTTGGAAGGGACCCTTCTTGTTGCTTGTATCCTTAAGATTTATATTGACTGTTTCCCTATGACTACCATTAAGCGTTGTACCTTATGATTCTTGACGAATGTATCTTGTCTTTTATGTACACCGAGAGCGTATGCACCCAAGACAAATTCCTTGTGTGCACTTGGCCAATAAAAAGTCTATTCTATTCTATTCTATTCTATTCTATTCTATTCTATTCTATTCTATTCTATTCTATTCTATTCTATTCTATTCTATTCTACTCTACTCCATCCCATCCCATCCCATCCCATCCCATCCCATCCCATCCCATCCCCATCCCCATCCCCATCCCCATTCTCCTATTCTATTCTATTCTATTCTATTCTATTCTACTCTACTCTACTCTACTCTACTCTACTCTACTCTACTCTACTCTACTCTACCCTACCCTACCCTACCCTACCCTACTCCATCCCATCCCATCCCATCCCATTCCCCTATTCTATTCTATTCTATTCTATTCTATTCTATTCTATTCTATTCTACTCTACTCTACTCTACTCTACTCTACTCTACTCCATCCCATCCCATCCCCATCCCCATCCACATCCACATCCCCATCCCCATCCCCATCCCCATCCCCATCCCCATTCTCCTATTCTATTCTATTCTATTCTATTCTATTCTATTCTATTCTATTCTATTCTATTCTATTCTTCTAGTACAACCCCTGGGACCATATACCATGTCTGACAAACAGTTGTCCAGTCTCTTCTTAAAAACCTCCAGTATTGGAGCACCCACAACTTCTGAAGGCAAGCCGCTCCACTGATTAATTTCTCACTGTCAGAACATTTCTCCTTAGTTCCAGCTTTCTTCTCTCCTTGATTAGTTTTCACCCATTGCTTCTTGTCCTACCCTCAGGTGCTTTGGAGAATAGCTTGACTCCCTCTTCTTTGTGGCAGCTCCTCAGATATTGGAACACTGCTATCATGTCACCTCAGTTCTTCTTTTCACTAGACTAGACATACCCAATTCCTGCAACCGTTCTTCATGTATTTAGCCTCCAGCCCTCTAATCATCTTTGTTGCTCTTTTATTTGAGGGGCTTCCACAGAGAGGAGAGGGGTCAACCTATTTTTCAAAGCACCCAAAGGCTAGTCAAGGAATAATGGATGGAAACTGATCAAGGAGAGATTCTACCTGGAAATGAGAAATTTTCTGACAGTGAGAGCAATCAACCCATGGAACAGAAGTTGCCTTCAGAAGTTGTGGGAGCTTCATCACTGGAGGCTTTCAAGAAGAGACTGGACTGCCATCTGTCAGAACTGGTGTAGGGTCTCTTGCTTGGGTGGGGGGTTGGACTAGATGACCTCCAAGGTCCCTTCCAACTCTGTTAATCGGTCCTACTCTGTACCCATAGTTGCTCAAGCATACTGCATTTTTCTGGTTTGGGTGAACTTAGCGGTGAACATTTTGACTGCTCCAACAGCGTCTTCTCCTATTCTTGCTCAGAATTAAACCAGGACATCCAGGTTGAGCTGCCACCACTGCCTGACAAGAAAAAGGTGCAGGTAGTTTTTCCGAAAAAGGAAATGTCTTCAACCTCTGTTAAAGCTTCTCCCCAGAGCTCAACGGCATTTTTTTCTCCAAAGGCAAAAGGTAAGGATTTATGGACATGGTCAGGATTAGCGATGCTAATTAGACGTGAGTGTTGAAGCTAATAGCGATGGCTGGATCACAAATGCCAATGTTACGCTTATTTGTTGATGTTATGCAGTGCTGCTCAATCTTGGCAACTTGAAGAGGTGTGGACTTCAACTCCCAGAATTCCCCAGCCAGCATGGCTGGGGAATTCTGGGAGTTGAAGTTCACACCTCTTCAAGCTTCCAAAATGGAGGGACACTAATCTTATCCCTTGACTTTTGTAGCCTGCACTTATTACAGGGGTTCCCAAGTGAGGGGGAACTCACTTAACCAATGTTTCACGTAGCAACATAAATGTTGGGCTCCATTGTGGTCGTAACTCGAGTGGTGCAGCGGCCTAGAGCTGGAGCTCTCGCGTCACAATCAGGAGGTTGTGAGTTCGATCCTAGGTAGCGGCAGATATTTCTCTCTCTGGGCACGATGAGAATATATCTGCTGCGAACTCTGCATTGGCAACAGGAAGGGCATCCTGCCAGTAAATACTCAGCTCCATTCAGTTGCCCGGACTCCACCCCAGTAAGAGATTACGGGGTCATTAAAAGACAAAATTGTGGTCATAACCCGAGGGCTACCTGCCCTCCTTCCTTTTATCCACCCTTCCGCTGGAGAACATGACGGGTGGGGAAATCCTGGATCTCCTCAAGACCTTTCGGGTGGGTTTTGGTGAATAGAAGCGCATCTGCTCTTGATGCCCAGTCAAAATCATCATCTCTCCTTGTGAAGGAAAGACGGCTTTCCGATCACCAAAGAAGGAAAGATGTCCTTGCGTAAAACCTCTGCCAGATGGTGAAATCTTGACAGACATGAACAATAAACAGTGGATGCTAACGAAGCTTCTGAGCCAGTCGGATCGTGGGCTGATCTATGAAGGTATTCAGGAGGATCACCCATTTGTGGGGCGGGGGAGAAAACCTGCAGCTTGGTGCTCTATATTTTTCTGAAGGTGAACCTGTTGTGAAAATGATAGGATTTCCCTCCCTGAGTTTGGAGTCTTATTTAATCAAGAAAAACCTTAAAATAAACTGAAGGAGTAGTAGGCTGAAATATTGTCAATATTTCCATTTTTCTCAAACTGTTAAGCTCTGTCAGATCCCGCACATTTAAGGGCCTATAAATGTACTTCTCTTGCATTCCCTACCAATTTGTCATTTTATTTTATTTTTTTCACAGCAAGATTAACGTCTGAACGCTCACCAAAGCACAAATACACCCTTAAACTGGTGAGTTCAAATCTCTGGGGTTAGATATAAGTTACCGTAACTGGATTTTCAGCTTGCAAAAGATAGGGTTGTTCGCATTTGTGTTTTATTACTGTCATCGACCAATCTTTTATACACATCTAAAATTTAAAACGAGACAAGAAAATTGAGTACCACAGGAAAGGATAAGACGGAGACACACAAAATGTATTAAAACAGGAGAGATGGCCCTGTAATTTAATTTGTTAAATTCCAGATATGAGGAATTGAACTGTATATAGCCCAGGAGAGTTAGCCAGACTTATCCAAGAAAAAGGTACAAAATAATTGCAAGGAATTGTGCCAATCTCAAATTATTGGTCCTGACTCTGATAGGAATTATGCCAGGGATGCCACCCCATTCAATAATCTTGCCCCTTGCATGGTGCTATTTCAGTAGGTAAAGGTAAAGGTCCCCCTCGCACATATGTGCTAGTAGTTCCCGACTCTAGGGGGCGGTGCTCATCTCCGTTTCAAAGCCGAAGAGCCAGCGCTGTTTGAAGACGTCTCCGTGGTCATGTGGCTGGCATGACTAAACACCAAAGGCACATGGAACGCTGTTACCTTCCCACCAAAGGGGGTCCCTATTTTTCTACTTGCATTTTTGACGTGCTTTCGAACTGCTAGGTTGGCAGAAGCTGGGAAAAGTAACAGGAGCTCACCCCGTTACACGTTAAAACGGGATAGCGCTGGCTCTTCGGCTTTAAAACGGAGATGAGCACCGCCCCCTAGAGTCGGGAACGACTAGCACATATGCACGAGGGGAACCTTTACCTTTACCTTATAGAATGTTGCCCTTCTTGCTGTAGGGAGGAATTCTAGACCTGATATGCTGAGTCTTCCTTATGGCTGGTTGAGTGATCTAATGCAGTTGATCTAATGTCTTCTGGATCTGCTTTGGGAGTCTATAAACAAATATCCCTTTCCTACCTTCCAATGATTAGCATCTTCATTTGCCTCTAAGATGTTTGAGAAGCTGTATTGTCTGGTGGTTAAGGCACCAGGCTAGAAAGCAAGAGAGTTCTAGTCCTGTCTTAGGTATGAAAACTAGCTGGGTAACTTTAGGCCACTCATGGGGAGACTGGGAGTTCTAGTCCTGTTTTAGGCATGAAAACTAGCTGGGTAACTTTAGGCCAATCACGGGGAGATTGGGAGTTCTACTCCTGTGTTAGGCATGAAAGCTAGTTGGGTAACTTTAGGCCACTCATGGGGAGACTGGGAGTTCTAGTCCTGTCTTAGGCATGAAAGTTAGCTCGGTAACTTTAGGCCAGTCACCGGGAGACTGGGAGTTCTAGTCCTGTTTTAGGCATGAAAACTAGCTGGGTAACTTTAAGCCACTCATGGGGAGACTGAGAGTTCTAGTCCTGTCTCAGGCATGAAAGCTAGCTGGGTAACTTTAGGCTAATCATGGGGAGACTGGGAGTTCTAGTCCTGTTTTAGGCATGAAAGCTAGCTGGGTAACTTTAGGCCAATCATGGGGAGACTGGGAGTTTTAGTCCTGTTTTAGGCATGAAAACTAGCTGGGTAACTTGAGTCCAGTCATGGGGAGACTGAGAGTTCTAGTTCTGTTTTAGGCATGAAAACTAGCTGGGTAACTTGAGTCCAGTCATGGGGAGACTGAGAGTTCTAGTTCTGTTTTAGGTATGAAAGCTAGCTGGGTAACTTTAGGCCAATCACAGCGAGACTGGGAGTTCTAGTCCTGTTTTAGGCATGAAAGCTAGCTGGGTGAATTTGGCCCAGTCCTCCTGTCTTATCCCAACACACCTCACAGGGTCGTTATTGTGGGGAAAATAGGAAGAGAAAAGTATGTTAGGTATGTTTGCCTCCTTGAGTTATTTGTAAAAATAATAAAGTTGGGATACTTACATACATACATACATGTATGTATATGTATGTATATGTGTGTGTGTATATATATATATGTACATTATGTGTGTGTGTGTATCTTATCTATATCTAATAGATATATAGGTAGATAAGAGATTAGATATTTTATTTATTTATTTATTTTATTTTATTTTATTTCTATACCGCCCTACTCCCGAAGGACTCAGGGCGGTGCATAGCCAAACAATAAAATACACACATAGATAGATCTATCTATCTATCTATCTATCTATCTATCTATCTATCTATCTATCTATCTATCTATCTCTACAGTCTATCTCTATCTAATCTATCTATCTATATCTATCTATATCTGATCTGTCTGTCTGCCTGTCTATCTATTTGTCTCTCTGTCTTCATCCAAGAACTTCAGTGCTACCTGTTATCTTTCTTTTCTCAGGCTGCCAAAGAGGGAAAGCTGTTTAACGAACAGAACTTTCTACAGCGAGCCGCCAAGAAAGTCACAGGTAAAAACAAACGTTGGAGGAGTCCCACACCCCTTTATAAGTGGGGACTTGGGGACACAAACACAGGACACCATCCTCAAACGTCTCCTGGCCTGCTGTGAAATCTCTAATCTCGTCTTGTTCTGCTTCCAACTTGGGGCAGTTTGGGAGGGGGTGGGGTGTCTTGTCAGCACAAGCTGTGCTACCTCTCTCCTTGGTTGCACTGTCCCGTTTGATCTCTCCCTGCAGTGGAGAAATGGAAGAAGCAATATTTAATGCCGTTCCTGGGGATACCTGAATGTGTTGGTTTTGGCGTCCATGGGAATAGCTACAGGTGAGTCCCAGCGATAAGAGAGTTTGATCTCTGTCTTCCTCCCGTTTCACACCAATCCTGGGCATCTTCCACTTTGTGACGCACGACTGAAGCCATTCTTCTGTTGCCATCCCTTGCACGGCCTGTGATTTGAATAGATCCAGGTGGTTCTTCAACCATTCTCATTTTGTATTTAGCAAAAGTTTGTATTTTGCTTTTTAGCAATAGCAATAGCACTTATATAGCGTTTCACAGTGCTTTTACAGCCCTCGCTAAGCGGTTTACAGAGTCAGCATATTTGCCCCCCAACAATCTGGCTCCTCATTTTACCCACCTCAGAAGGATGGAAGGCTGAGTTAACTTTGAGCCAGTCTGTTTGCATTTCCAGCACATTGATGGGATATTGGGAAACATCTTAGCCAGCCTTGCTGGTGGAAGGTGCCACCTATTGAACATTTTGTACATATTTTCTTTATAGGTTACAGACATTGTCAGTTTGTAACTTTTGTTCCATAATTTCTCCCATTTATCCAATTCAATGTTATGTCTAAATTTTTTTGCCCAACTCATAATGTTTTCTTTAACTACCTCCTCTTCCATTTTATATCTTAATAAATAATTATAATTTTTTTTATCAATTTATCTTCTGTGCCTTGAAGAATTTTATCTAATTCGTGTATTTCTTTTTGAAATCCATATTGTATTAAATCTGTCTTATATCTAGATTGTATTTGCATGTAAGGCCACCAATCAATGTCTGTACCCTGTTCTTTTAATTCAAAGAAAATGTATATAAGATGTTCTACAGGTGGCACCTTCCTCCAGCGAGATTGGCAAAAATGTTTAGAAATTTATCACCAAAGTGTTGGAAATGCAACCATGAATTAGGCACATACTATCATATGTGGTGGTTATGTAAAAAAGCACAGGAGTATTGGTGGAAGATTTATTTATGGTTAGTGGAAATAATTGGAGAAGAAATAGAATATAAACCAGAACTATTCCTATTGGGAATAATAAATGGAAAATACAGTAAAGGGGTAAGTTAATAATACATATTAGAACAGCAGCAAGAATGAGTTTTGCCCAAAATTGGAAAAATAAGGAAACTCCTCTAGAAGATGAAGTCATCAAAAATTTTTTGACATGTGCAGAAATGGATAGATTAACCTTGGAACTGAAAAATAAAGGCAAGTCAGAATACCACGAGATACGGAACAAATTGTATCAATGATTGGAACAGAAAAGAGGGTCAAAAAACAAGAACTGGCTAGAATTCATAAAATGGAGAATTAAAGTTACGTATGTAACTACAATAGAATGATAATGGATAAAACAAATGTATAAGTAATATAGACAGAAGAAGGATGTCTTTAGATATGTAAATACTGAACAGACTAATTGTATATAAGTAGTAAGATATATGATACTTATCTTTCATTTTAGTATGTATGACTAAAAGAATACCAGGACGGTTACACTGTGTCCAATGTTTTAATATGTGTGTAATAATAAAATAATAATAATAATAATAATAATAATAATAATAATAATAATAATAATAATAATAATAATATAAAAACACATTTTCTGAGAATCGCTAGGGAGGAGCCTTAACTATCTTTCTCCCACCAAATTATCTTAGCTTCATGCTCTTTGATCTCAGAAAGGCAGCCCCTCCCACCTGGGAATCCAGGCTACATCCCACCACACTAGCCTCCCTAATTCCTGGTGGTTTTTAACCAGCAGATGGCCAAGGATAGATGCACACTGTGATGGGCAGCCCGATTCACACATTCAACGCCATCTCCTTTGATTGGCAGGTTCCTGGTCTTTCCCGAATTGGGTCGATCTCTTCAGTCAATCCTGGAAGACAACAAAAACAAGATGACGGAGAAAGCTGTTTTGCAGCTTGCAGTCAGGCTTGTATGGGATGGCAGGAAGGCACAGGGTGGGGAAGGAATTTCTCTTGATGGGCAGAAGGGATGGCCTTAAAGGAGTGGAAGAGCTTTTACTAAGGCAACGATCAGATAAAAGAAACCCGAGTCCAGGGCAGAATGGTAATCTGAGAAAGCATCTCAAACAGGATCCTACCTAATTCCAATAAGTATAAAGCAGTGGGGAGGCGAATTGAGATTTCCAAGATACTGTTAAAAACTGACTCTACTGTCCCAAAGGTGCTTTTTCAAGAGGCAATTGGGCTTCCTTTGAATGATGCCATGGCCTAGAAGTGGAGCTCTTGCCTTACAATCAGGAGGCTGTGGTTTGATCCTAGATAGAGGCAGATATTTCTCTTTCTGGGCACGATGAGAATATATCTGCTGAACAAAACTCCACATTGGTGACAAGAAGGGCATCCGGCCAGTAAACACTCAGCTCCATTCAGTTGCCCAGACTCCACCTGACAAGGGATTATGGCAGGGGTGGGCTTGAAAAATTTTAGCAAGGGGTTCTCTGCCTGGTTGCTGGGTGGGCATGGCCATGGTGGGCATGGCCTAGTTGGCCTCCTGAACCATGGGGGGGGGTTGTTTTTGCCTTCCCCGGGCTCCAGAGGCTTTCCCCGAGCCTCCGGGAGGGCAAAAACAGCCTCCCCAGGCTCTGGAGACCCTCCAGAGGCTGGAAATGGGCCCGTTTCCAGCCTTCCCGAACTTCCGGTAGGCCCGTTTTTCGCCTTCCCTGATCCTCCAAGCCCTGTACTTACCTGCATCCAAAACAGGCTGTGTGGGGACTCCTGGGAGGGGTGGGCGGGGCCAGTCAGGAGTGGGATTTGTGGGTTCTCCGAACTGCACAGAATCTTAGCTAGAGGTTCTCCTGAACCCTTGCGAACCCCCAGCAGCCCACTCCTGGATTATGGGGTCGTTAGAAGATGAATTGGACTTCCTTTGTTTTTCCCTTGAAGACATTTCGCTTCTCATCCAAGAAGCTTCTTCAATTCTTCTTGGATAAGAAGATTCTTGGTTGAGAAGCGTAACGTCCTCAAGAAAAAAATAAAGGAAGTCCAGTTGCCTCTTGAAAAAGCATTATTTATTTATTTATTTATTTATTTATTTATCTATTTATTTATTTATTGGTTTGATTTATATGCCGCCCTTCTCCGGAGACTCAGGCTGGCTTACAATGTGTTAAGCAATAGCCTTCATACTTTTGTATATACCTGCTTAGTAGGGCTTTCGGGGTCCCCCTAAGCGGTGTTCTTTTTTATACAAAGTCAGCTTATTGCCCCCACAATCCGGGTCCTCATTTTACCTACCTTTGAAAGGATGGAAGGCTGAGTCAACCTTGAGCCTGGCGAGATTTGAACTTGCAGTAATTGCAGGCAGCTGGTACTACTTAACAGTGCTTTAGTCTGCTGTGCCACCAATTTCTTTGGGACAACCACGACCTGGAGGATTGAGAATGTCTGCTGACGTGCTGGAGATGGTTGGTTATATGAAAGATAAAAGCCTACCCCCCCCCCCCCCCACACCTTTTGTCTTCTTGGCTTTTAGCCTTTATTTAATTCTTAATTTTGATTGTTTTTATATTTATATTTTTAATGGCACCTTAACCCACCCAGAGTCACTTTGGCTAGTGAGATGGGCGGCATATAAACTTCATTAATTAATAAAGCAAAGCTACCTCCTTCCGCCACCCCGTTACTTCCCACCAATGAAGACTGTTTGCACCAGCAGCAGTCCTGGAAAATGGGAATTTGCATTGCTGACACTTCCCGTCTGCCTTTCTCTTTGCCTCTAGCTTGATGTCCTGGAGTACCTTCATGAAAACGAATATACTCATGGGGATCTGGCTGCTGAAAACATCTATGTGAATCCGGCTGATCTTACAGTGGTAAGGCAGGGAGCAGGGGTCTCTAGGACAACTCGTCATGGCCAACTTGCCGCGGGACAAAAGTTACATAATATCGAAGAAACGGTGAAATAGAATAAGTAAAGGACTTAAAAGAAGGGACGAAAGAGCAATAGCACTTAGACTTATATATCGCTTCACAGTGCTTTACAACCATCTGTAAGCGTTTTACAGAGTCAGCATCTTGCCCACAATAATCTGTGTCCTCATTTTACCCACCTCGGAAGGATGGAAGGCTGAGTCAACCTTCAGCCTGTTAAGACTCGAACTGCCGGCAGCTGGCAGTCAGCAGAAGTAGCCTGCAGTACTGCACTCTAACCACTACGCCACCGTGGCTCATAAATGAAATGTGAATGACAAAATTAAAGTAATTTTTAAAATTATTTTAAATAAATTAAATGGTTGAATTGGCCTGCAGCGAGTTTTCCTGTCAGGAATTGGCGGCGGGGAATTGCCCCTGGTGAGCTGGGCACTGCAAGTTGGCCATGGCGAATTGGCAGCAGGGAGTTGGCCCATGCCAAGGACCAGAGGGCAGGAGAACAAGACAGGGCTTTTAATCAGGTTGTACAGGTAGTCCTCTACTTATGACTGGTCATCCTCCTGCATGCTTGGAGGGACCGGCCTCAGATCCAGCAAAAGTGCTGGCAAAGTTAAATGGGAAGTGAAAATGCAGAAAACATTAGCATTTTCCTCTATGGAGGAAAGAAACACTTAACGACAGTAATGATGAAAGCTTGGATTATGGTTATTGAGAAAAGCGGTCACACGAGCACCTCACTTAAAAGACCACAATGACTTAAAATCATAGTTTGGGGCTCAGCTGTGGTCCTAACTTGGCGACGACCTGTAGAGGACTTTGAAGAAAAGCTGCCGTTCAAAAGCAGCTTCGCTCAAAAGACAGGAGAGGGTGAGGAAGAAACTCAAGACTGGCCCAGCTTGAGTCTTTTTGGCGCAAGGGATGGAGAAAGACCGTCGAGCTTTTAAGACTCCATTGTTACAATTTCAACAGTAGAGTGTTAACGTTCGTTTGTGGTGTCTGCTACTCACTTAACAACGGTCTCACAGCAACAGAAATTTGGGGCTCGGTTGTGGCCATAAGTCGTACTTGTAGCATTTTTGAGGATCTTCTGCTTTTCTTCATGCTTATCCTCCAGGTTACTTTAGCAGATTTCAGCTTTGCCTTTCGATACAGCCCTGGGGGGAAACACGTGCCTCAGCGGGAATGCAGTCGGACCCCTCATGAAGGCACCTTGGAGTTCATCAGCCTGGACAGCCACAGGGGAGCTGGTGAGACCCTATTGCAAACGCAGGTCTAGATTTGCCCACATCACCTCTCTTGGGAGAGGTGACAACCCGGAGTGTGGCACAAAGGCAACACAGCCAGAGAATAAGTATGAGTCCCTTTATTAGTTCCAACTTTGCCTCTCCCCCACCATCCCCACCCCAATGTCCCTTTTACTCTCCGGTCTGGAGAAAAACACTCCCACAAACCTGTAGCAGCCTTTGGCTGAGAATACTCCAGTCCAATCGTTATAAGCAGCAAACTATAAATCCAACAAGGGAAGTTAAAGTAATTAATCTGGCAGGGCAAGCAAGATAAGGAGTTCCAGAAGTGAAGTAGCAGGGCAGTAAATCAAGCCAGTTGGGAGGACGCCAGGAACTCAGAGAAAGCAGTTAACACAAGATGGGTATTTGTTCCCGGCAACCAGCCCTCCCATTTGCCTCTCCTTTAAACTCCATCCCCAGGTGTGCCTTGTGAAAGGAATCGGGCCCCTTTCCTCCCAAACCCACATTGTTCTCTGTTCTTCCCTGCATGTCCTAGGATGAGGAGGAGGTGGGCCTTGGTCTTCCTCTGAATCCCCTCTCTCCCTTGTTCTACCTCGCCCCTGCTCTGCCCAGCCTGACTTTGCCCTTCCCCAGTTTCCTCCACAGCCAACGGAGCCACTCTCACTCTCTGTCAGCTCTTCGTCTTCCATCTTAGAGTCCTATGAGGCATGACAGGAGGGTTGTGTTGGCTGCCAATTTGCATCCAGGTCCAATTCAGGGTCCTGGTTGTCACCTTGAAAGCCCTACATCAGTGGTCCCCAGCCTTTGTGGCTTGGCGGCCTGGCTGTGGGGTGGGGGAGAGAGGGAAACCAGGCCGTGTGAGTGCACACATGCACAAAGAGGTCCAATCACCCAAGAGAGGAGAGAAGCCTTTTGGGATACGGTCTCTGCTCCTTCGGGCTTCTCCGTGCCAAAACCTTTTGCAAAGGCCTGAAGCATCGCAAGATCGCTTCCTCAAAACCTTTTGCCTGTTTGCAAAAGCATTTGGTACAGAGAAGAGAAGCCTTTGGGGCACGGTCTCGTATTCCTTCAGACTCACCGAGGCTGCAGAAGTGGATCACGTGTCCTGCGCATGTAGCCTCAGTCACCGCTCTGCTTTTGGAGCATTGGGAGCAGGCGGCTTGGCGGTCCAGCTGAGGTTGGAGAGGGGAACTGGGCTGCGTAAGCGTTGGGCCAGCACACACACAAACACACAGCTCCATTCACACGAAAGTGTCAACTTGCAAAGCTTTCAAGTTGCCATGAGCAGGAGGGAGGGAGAACTGAAGTGAATTCCATACATTCATTCTGACCGCAATCAGAAGGAGGGTGTTAGGTTTCACAGCCAGCCAAAGTGGTTAATTGGAGAATGTGATTTATGACATGGCCAGAGAGGAGGGGAGAGACAGGGTCATAGGGGAACGTAAATCTACGTAAGATCAGTCCTAACTGCATCCAAGTATTGCCGGAATGTTGCTCCTAATAAAATGATTATATTTCCTTTGAAGTTTGGATCATGGCTCATGAATTAATTAGGGCATCTTTCGGAAACTTGACAGAAAGAAGCCTTTGGGACAGTGGTAAAATCCAAATTTTTTTACTACCGGTTCTGTGGGTGTGGCTTGGTGGGCGTGGTGTGGCTTGATGGCCATGGCAGGGGAAGGATACTACAAAATCCCCATTCCCTCCCCACTCTGGGACCAGCCAGAGGGGGTATTTGCCAGTTCTCCGAACTACTCAAAATTTCCGCTACCGGTTCTCCAGAACCTGCTGGATTTCACCCCTGCTTTGGGATGCCTCCTGCATGAGTGGGGCTGCAAGCGTGCGTGTGCCCCAACCCCTCACTCACGCAGCCTGGTTGTGAATTTGCCATGCTCAGTAGTGGGCCATAACCTACATGGCTTGGGGCCAGGTTATTTAAAGGGCCATCTTTCCCCAGTTATATTTATCATGTTTCCCCGAAAAATACGACCTACCCCGAAAGTAAGCCCTCGCTTGATTTTTACACGTGTACGCAATATAAGCCCTACCCCCAAAATAAGCCCTAGTTAAGACCCCACCCACACCAGGGTGCACGGGTAAAAATTAAGGTAGGATGGGGAGGGTGGAGCTGCCCTACCTACCAGGCCTTGCACACCCCGACACCTGCCTTGTAGCTCTGTTATCGGCTCCAGAGCCCTTTCCTGAAGGGCCTCTGATGGCAAAATGAGACCCGGGGGTGGGGGGGCACCACACGCATCAATCTGGAACCCGTTTCTCGGCTGCAGAGCGGTGGTGGGTTCCTCCCGGTTCGGCCAGTTCTGCCAAGCCGGTAGCGGTGACAATATGATGTCACCGAACCGGTTCTCTTTGTTCGGGAGCTGCCCCCCCCCGTGTTATTCTTACATTTTATTTGGCCCCGCCCCCAATCTCTTCGCTGCCTCCTGAGTCCCAGCTGATCGGCTAGAAGGAAAAAAACTGTTTAAACTCTTGCCGCGGGGCTTCAAAGGGCCGCCCTACAGCTGATCAGCGTTAAAAGGCTGTGTGGTGGTAGACCAGTGTGCTCGAAAAACAAATGGGTAGACCGGTGCCTCCAAAAACAAATGAGTAGACCGGAGCCTCCAAAAATAAATAGGTAGACCAATGCCTCCAAAAACAAATGGGTAGACCGGTGCCTCCAAAAACAAATGGGTAGACCGGTACCTCCAAAAACAAATGGGTAGACCGATGCCTCCAAAAATAAATAGGTAGACCGGAACGCTCCAAGAACAAATGGGTAGACCGGAGCCTCCAAAAATAAATAGGTAGACCGATGCCTCCAAAAACAAATGGGTAGACCGGTGCCTCCAAAAACAAATGGGTAGACCGATGCCTCCAAAAATAAATAGGTAGACCGGAACGCTCCAAGAACAAATGGGTAGACCGGTACAGCTCTGCAAGCAGTTAAAAGCCTGGTAGACCAGTACCTCTGCTAAATCCTAAAGAATTGTCACATGACCATCAAACCACGCCCACAAAATAAGCCACGCCCTCAGAACCGGTAGTAAAAAAATTTAGAACCCACCCCTGCTGCAGAGGCCATTCCTGACAGCAAAACGGAGGCCGGGGGTGACTCGCGTAGGCGGCGACAAGCGGCCACAGAAGAAGTGGGCCGGCAGCGGACTCCTGCTGGGTGGGGCTGTGGGTGCCACTGCTGCTAGGTGAATCATTTGAAGAAAGACCCCAAAAATACTTTCTAGCCTGGTGCCTTCACCACTGAGCCCTCTGTTAAAAACGGAAGCTTTCGGGTGACCGACTGTGCTCCATCCCATCGTCCTTTCCGTGGGGGTGGGAAGTATGGAAATCTGCTTCCGGTATATTTCTTAATGGAGATCTGCTCGTTTGTTCCTTAAACAGCT
Source organism: Arizona elegans (assembly GCA_022577455.1). Classification (NCBI taxonomy): domain Eukaryota; kingdom Metazoa; phylum Chordata; class Lepidosauria; order Squamata; family Colubridae; genus Arizona; species Arizona elegans. The sequence goes on along the minus strand of JAKOOJ010000022.1, from coordinate 11,178,171 downwards.
CCGTCCCGTCGAAGCGACCTCGAATCCTTGGGTTACTGCCTGGTGAAATGGCTGTGTGGCGCCCTTCCTTGGTCTGCGGAGCTGACGGATCCCTGCGATGTCACAGAGGAAAAAGAGAAGTGCGTGCACATACTTACAACTCTGGGCAAATGCTTGCTGTTAGGGGGAAAAAAAGGCAGGGGATATTTCGGCTACCACCCAGCCAAGGCTGCGATGGGTACTGAGTGTTGATAACGGGATCCTGTTTTTTCTGGTCCCACAAGTTCCCTATCTTTCCTCCTGGAGAGACAAAAAAAACCAAATAGAAAAGAATGTCTGTAGATCAAGAGTTGAATTGTGTGTGATAGAAGGGAGGGGGGTTTGTGGGGGAGAGGAGGAGGAGGAGCTGATTGTGGAGTCCTTGGTGCTCTCTGAGCTTGGTTGTCTATTTGTAGACATTTCATTACCCAACTAGGTAACATCATCAGGGCTAGAAGAGAATAGGATTTGCAGACAGGAGGAGGAGGAGAGGGTCTTTGGTGTTCTCAGAGCTTGGTTGTCTATTTGTAGACGTTTCATTACCCAATTAGGCAACGTCATCAGTGCTAGAAGGAATGGGGTTTGCTCTTTGTTTACTCACAGTAATTTGCCCTGTCAGTGTTAGTGGGGCTGTTGTTTCCTCTTTGGTCGCTCCTTGGTTAGGCTTTTGTTTCCTGCTTGATTGTCTGGTTCCAATAAACAGCGCATCTGTAGCTCAGGGTTGAACTGTAAAGTCCTTAATGCTCTCTTGAGTTTGTTTCAGTGGTGGGTTCCTCCCGGTTCGGCCCGGTTCTCCCGAGCCGGTAGCAGTGACGATATGACATCACCGAACTGGTTCTGCCCCCCCCGCACGCCCCCCCTGCGTTATTCTTACCTTTTATTTGGCCCCACCCCCAATCTCTTCGCTGCCTCCTGAGTCCCAGGTGATGGCTAGAGGGAAAAAACTGTTTAAACTCTTGCCATGGGGCTTCAAAGGGCCGCCCTACAGCTGATCAGTGTTAAAAGAAAACAAATGAGTAGATTGGTGCCTGCAAAAATACATGAGTAGACCAGTGGCTGCAAAAATAAATGGGTAGATTGGTACAGCTCTGCAAGCAGTTAAAAGCCTGGTAGACCAGTACCTCTGCTAAATCCTAAAGAATTGTCACATGACCATCAAGCCACACCCACAAAATAAGCCACGCCCACAGAACCGATAGTAAAAAAATTTAGAACCCACCCCTGGTTTGTTTGTTTATGCAGATGTTTTATTATCCAACAACACAAGTACTACAAAGGGAGTGCTGTTTGCTGTCGGTTTATACACAAAAAAACTATACAAACAACTAACCAAGGAGCTATCAATGAGAAAACAACAATCCCACAAACAAGCTATTCTATACAGGTAGTCCTCGACTTACGACCACAATGGAGCCCAACATTTCTGTTGTTAAGCGAGGCATTTGTGAAGTGAATTTTGCCTCATTTTATGACCTTTCTGGCCCCAATTGTTAAGAGAATCGCTGCAGTTGATTAAGTTAGTAACTCAGTTGTTAAGAGTTTCCTTCCTTGACTTTGCTCATCAGAAGGTTACAAAAGTGGATCGCATGACCTTGGGACACAGCAATGGTCATAGAATAGAATAGAATAGAATAGAATAGAATAGAATAGAATAGAATTCAATCCTTTATTGGCCAAGTGTGATTGGACACACAAGGAATTTGGTGCAAATGCTCTCAGTCTACATAAAAGACGATACATTCGTCAAGAATCATAAGGTACAACACTTAATGATAGTCATAGGGAACAAATAAGCAATCAGATCATGCTAGGAAACAATCAAATATAAATCGTAAGGATAGAAGCAACAAGGTTACAGTCATACAGTCATAAGTGGAAGGAGATGGGTGGTGGGAACGATGAGAAGATTAATAGTAGTGCAGACTTAGTGAATAGTTTGACAGTGTTGAGGGAATTATTTGTTTAGCAGAGTGATGGCGTTCGGGGAAAAACTGTCCTTGTGTCTAGTTGTTCTGGTGTGCAGTGCCCTATAGCATCGTTTTGAGGGTAGGAGTTGAAACAGTTTATGTCCAGGATGCAAGGGGTGTGTAGATATTTTCACAGCCCTCTTTTTGACTCGTGCAGTATACAGGTCCTCCATGGAAGGCAGGTTGGTAGCCATGGTTTTTTCTGCAGTTCTAATTATCCTCTGAAGTCTGTGTCTTGTTGGGTGGCAGAGCCAAACCAGACAGTTATGGAGGTGCAGATGACAGACTCAATAATTCCTCTGTAGAACTGTATGAGCAGCTCCTTGGGCAGTTTGAGCTTTCTGAGTTGGCACAGAGTTGGAACCAGTTGCCAAGCACCTGAATTTTGATCACCTGATTATGGGGTTGCTGCAAAGGCCGTCACAGTGAGAAACGGTCGTAAGTCCCTTTTTTCACTGCCGTCGCAACTCTGACCTGTCACTAAATGAACTGTTGTAAGTCGAGGACTACCCGAATGAACAGACAGCAAACCCCTCTCCCTTCTAGTACTGAACATGTTAACTAGTCTGGTGCAAACAAAGAACCAAGCTCAGAGAACACCAAGGCCCCCACACAAAAAAACCCTGCTGCCAAGAGATAAACATTAAAGGAATGCCACTCGTACCGGATCATGCCGACCTTGTCTTTGGGACATTAACCTGGCCTTCAAAAGCAGGGTGGATTTGATTTGATTTAAATCAAATCGATTTAAATCACGATTTAAATCACTAGTAGAAAGTCTTGATTTAAATCAACTCGATTTAAATCCTAATTTTTTTAAAGAGCAACAGTCATCTCTGTCCCGCAGCGACTCCTCCTCTGACCCGCTGTTGACTCACCGACGGCCCCAATGTTGCAGAATATACAACCCAGGGGTGAAATGCTACCAGTTTGCACCGGTTTAGGCGAATCGGTAGTAAAAAAATGCTACCGGCTCCTCCGAACTGGTATTTCCGTCGATTAGCTGTGCCGCGTGATTTATATTCACTAGAAAGCAGGAAATCCCCATTTTTCCACGCGAAGCGCAAGTTCGATGCATACTGTGCATGCGTGCAAATAATCCTTGAGTTACAAATGTAACAGGGGTGTGATTCACTACTGCAATGCTCTCTACATGGGGCTCCCCTTGAGGAGCACCCAGAGGCTCCAACTGGTCCAGAATGCGGCCGCGCGGGTGGTGATGGGAGCGACGTGGCGCTCCCATGTGACCCCCATCCTGCGCGAGCTGCACTGGCTCCCCGTGGTCTTCCGGGTGCGCTTCAAGGTTTTGGTTACCACCTTTAGAGCGCTCCATGGCTCAGGACCAGGGTACTTACAAGACCGCCTTCTGCCACCAGTAGCCTCTCACCGACTAGTTCGCTCCCATAGAGAGGGACTCCTCGGTGCCGTCGGCCAAACAATGTCGACTGGCGGCCCCCCAGGGGGAGAGCCTTCTCTGTGGGGGCACCTGCCATCTGGAATGAGCTCCCCCCGGAGATATGGAGGATTCAAGACTTACGCACCTTCCACCGCGCCCTAAAAATGTTTTTATTCCAACAGGCTAGTCTGGCCTAACTCTCCCTTTTAAATTGGGATTTAAATATTTTACATAAATTGGATGTTTTAAATTTGTTTTTTGAGCCCAAATTATTTAATCTATTTTTAATAGCTTTTAACTTTTGTATGTTATTTGTATTTTTATCTTGGCTGTTCACCGCCCTGAGTCCTCCGGGAGTAGGGTGGTATACAAATATGATAAAATAAATGGTCAAAATTCACGAGAGTCATAAAACAGGTTGTTTGCATGACGACCTGATATTACAATCTCTTTTTTGCCATGGTGGTATTGTTAAGCAAACACCATGGTCATTAAGTTAGCCAGTGGTTCTCCAGGGGCACGGTTTTGCCAACCTTCAGGTATAAATACTGGTTTGGGGCAGAACCAATGATGGGCTGCTGGGGATTCGCACAGGTTCGGGAGAACCTATAGCTAAGATTCTGTGCAGTTCAGAGAACCCCCAAATCCCACTTCTGGCTGGCCTCGCCCTGCCTCACCCCTCCCAGGAGTCCCCACGCAGCCCGTTTTGGATGCAGGTAAGTGCAGGGTGCGCGCGGAGGCTCATGGAGGGCAAAAAACAGGCCTACCAGAAGTTTGGGAATTTCCAGAGAGCCTCCGGAGCCTGGGGAGGCCGTTTTCGCCCTCCCGGAGGCTCAAGGAAAATCTCCAGAGTCCAGGGAGGGCAAAAACCACCCCTCCCCCCCACTGCCACGATGTAGAAGGCTGACTAGGCCACACCCACGATTGCCACACCCACCCAGCAACCAGGCAGCCCATTCCTGGGCAGAACCATTATCAAGGACAGTCGTAGGACCCCAGGATGCTGCAAACAGCAATAAATGCAGTGAATATGTATTGTCAATGCACAATTGTCATCTCAGTTGTACTTCTCCTGTTTAAGGGATTCACGTTGATTGTCATTGCCATTATAGGTGCAAAGCGGATATTATCAAAAGTTCAAGACTGACCACTGGTTGGGGAGCCTTACCAGGTAAAGGCAGGTTGACTTGTTCTCATTTTAATATCCTAATTTTCACTTGAGGGTTTACTTCTTAGAGCAGTGTTTCTCAACCTTGGTAGCTTGAAGATGGGTGGACTTCAACTCCCAGAATCCCCCAGCCAGCAGCGCTGGCTGGGGGATTCTGGGAGTTGAAGTCCACCCATCTTCAAGCTTCCAAGGTTGAGAAACACTGTCTTAGAGGGTTACTTGGTGGTGCAGTGGTTAGAGTGCAGTACTGCAGGCTACTTCTGCTGACTGCCGGCTGCCAGCAATTTAGCAGTTCGATCCTGACCGGCTCAAGGTTGACTCAGCCTTCCATCCTTCCAAGGTCGGTAAAATGAGGACCCAGAATGTTGGGGGCAATAGGCTGACTTTCTAATCACTTAAAGAGGGCTGTAAAAGCACTGTGAAGCGGTATCTAAGTCTAAGTACTATTGCTACTTCATGGTTGTTCTCACAACAGCTTTCCACATGACAGGTAGTCCTCAACTTGCGACCACAATTGAGCCCACAGTTTCTGTTGCTAAGCGAGACAGTTGTTAAGTGAGTTTTGCCCCTCTTTATGACCTGTCTTGCCACAGTTGTTAAGTGAATCACTGCAATTGTTAAGTTACAATGCAGTTGTTAAGCAAAACTGGCTTCCCCGTTGACTTTACTTGTCCGAAGGTCGCAATGAGTAGGGGATGACATGATCCCTGGACGTGCCAGTTGCCAAGCATCTGGATTCTTGATCATGGAAAAGCTGCAACTGCCGTAAGCATGAAAAAACGATCGTAAGTCACTTTTTTCCCAGTGCTGTTGCAACTTTGAATGGTCACTAAGCAAACTGTTGTAAATTGAGGACTACCCACTATATATTTTCAATGAGAAATAATCCGCTATGCTTTTGCACAGCCCATTGTGATGGTATGGCTGGCTGGGGAATTCTGGGAGTTGAAGTCCACTCATCTGAAAATTGCCAAGTTGAAAAAAAAAAACATTGATCTAAGCCAGAGATTGTGGCATCACAAATATTGCAATTGTTACTTAAGACAGAGCAGCTCTTTTCATTGTTGTTCACCGAGATCTGTTTGATTAACCGATCGATTGATTTTTAAAGAATCTATAAAGAAATACCTGCAACAGGTCATGACTTTGGAATATGAAGAAAAACCAAACTACGAAGAACTGCGAATGTTCTTTACGAGCCCTCTTCAGCTGATGAGAGCATCGGCCTATGACTCCGTGGACCTCAGAGCAGCACCCTAGGTGAGCTGTGATTTCATTCTAGGCCCCTCCAAAGAGCATCATGGGCCCTCCTAGGTGGCAGATTTTTGTGTGTGTGTTGACAGTATTACTTAAAAAAGAAAGAAAACCAAAACCAAAAGAAGACGCTTGCTTAAGCTGCCCACTTCTGAGCTTGGCATAGCTGGAGATAACTGGAACAGATAGGTAAATTTTGAGGTGGTGTAGAAGGTGGATGGGTAGGTGGGTGGATGGTTGGATGGATAAGATGATATGGATAGGCAGACAGACAAACAGACAGAAAGAAGATGGATGTAGGTGGATGGGTAGATGGGTGGCTGATGGGTGGATGGATAGATATGGATAGATGGATAAGATGATATATATAGAGAGAGGGGGGTAGGTGGATGGATAGATGGATGGATGATAGAGATAGACAGGTAGACAGACAGACATTAGATAGATATATTAGATAGATAGATAGATAGATAGATAGATAGATAGATAGATAGATAGATAGATGTGGATGGATGAGATAGATAGATAGATAGATAGATAGATAGATGGATGTAGGTGGATAGGTAGGATGGATGAGATAGATAATAGAGAGATGATAGAGAGAGAGAGGTAGGTGGATGGGTGGATGGATGATAGAGATAGATAGACAGACAGGTATATTAGATAGATAGATTAGAGAGAGGTAGATGGATGAGATAGAGAGATAGATGATAGACAGATAGATAGATAGATAGATAGATAGATAGATAGATAGATAGATAGAGGTAGATGGATGGATGATAGAGATAGACAGGTAGACAGACATATTAGACAGGTATATTAGGTAGGTAGGTAGGTAGAGATAAATGGATGGATGGATGGATGGAAGTTAGATAGAGGTAGGTGGATGGGTAAATAGATAAGATGGATGGATGGATGATAGATAGATAGAGGTAGGTGGATGGGTAAATGGATGGATGGATGATAGAGGTAGGTGGATGGGTAAATGGATAGATGAGATAGATAGATAGATGATAGATAGATAGATAGATAGATAGATAGATAGATAGATAGACGGATATAGGTGGATGGGTAGATGGATGGATGACAGAGATGGATGATGGACAGAAGACAGACAGACAGACAGGCTATCAAGGCACTTTACAGCTTCACCCAGCAGCTTACTTGCTGAATCGAAGCAGCCAGTTTTCATGCAAGATTCCGTCAACCTGCGAGGGGTGTAATGTGTAGTTCGACCCTTAGCGAGGGTAAAGAAGAACACCAGTGCAAATTGTGGCCCAAGAAGAGAAGAATGATAAACCTTTTGCTCCTCTCACTTATCACACAGTTCATCCTTCACACACGCCTCTTTGCCCTTGTGTTGTGAGCAGTGATCTTGAAAGCGGTTAAAATTCACCAAGCACAGATTTTTGAGATCAGAAGCAGCTCATCCTGGGACCTAGTCCTATCTGGATAACAAGGTTTTGCCTTGTGCTGTGATGCATTTCTGCATCAAAATGGCTCCCAGGTTAGTTCAGACATATTTAGTTATTTCAGCAGTGCTGGTTTATCCTTTCATTAGCTGTTGTTTTCAGTAGCAGAGAGAAATTTGTCATTATTTAGCAGCTTCTCCCTTTACCCCGACAAACTTGTTTTTGGGTGTGTATTTCTCCCATTCCCCCACTCCCCTCTTTAAAGCTTTCCGAAAGCTGAATGTGAAGAGAAATGAAGAACAAGAAGGAATCATCTGGCTTTACAGGTCTTGAAAAATGCACTTAAGAGTCGAACTCACTGGAATATCTTCGCATTGGAACCATTGGCAACATAGATTGTGTGTGTTTGCTTGTTATCTCCGGTTTTTAACAGAGAGGGAAAGTAGTTTTCATGGAAATGTTTGTTAGGATTTTGCCGTGACCTATTGCAAGCTAAAGATTTACCAGGGGCATAATTTAATTTAATGCATTCTAGCAAATCTTTCTTTGATAAATAATTAGTTGCACATAATTTATAAAGGGCCTTTATCAGCTGTCCAAATATTCAAATCAAACCCTGAACCTTTAAAAAAAGGGAGGGGAAGGGGAGAAGGATTGTAAATATTTTAATTTTGTTTTTAATCTTGCTTTTAGTGTCTTAAAAGTTCATTTTATTCTACTGCATAAGTATTTTATGATTTTTATCCCTAGCTTAAAAGATGTTTTGTCAGGCAGAAGGACTGAGAAAAAGTTTTTAATCTTTGAAATGTGTACTTTGTTGATTTTTGTAGTAAAAAATTTGTACGGTGAGGTCCAAGTTCGTTTTGTGTGATTTTTGCGTGGCAGAAAAATCCAGCAATATTGAGCTCCTTTTGTAGGGAACATTCGAGATCAGCTCCTGATCTTTGTGGGAGATCATTACATTTTCCCCTGCTTTGGTCCATAATTATTATAAATTAATTTATATTAGAACAGATTCTCACCAACAGTTCTGTTCATTATAACAGAACTGGTGCCGAGAATCTGATTGAAATGTCAGATGAAGTTAAAAATAAGACGCTTATTAACATAAACCCACATTTGGGATCAGGTAAAAATCCATGTATTAAACTATAATGTAGGAGCAACTTTCAATTGGAATTGAAATCGGGTCCAGTTGATGGGGAAAATGAAGAAATTACAGTTTTGGAGTGCCGTACTTTTAAGAAATCCTGCACCTCTAGCCAATGCAGCATCTTTCTAATAACTGTGAGCTCAATAGCAGTAACTTAGAGAGGGATCTTGGAGTCCTAGTGGACAATCGCTTAAATATGAGCCAGCCATGTGCAGCAGCTGCCAAAAAAGCCAACACAGTTCTGGGCTGCATTAACAGAGGGACAGAATCAAGATCACGTGAAATGTTAATACCGCTTTATAATGCCTTGGTAAGGCCACACTTGGAATCCTGCATCCAGTTTTGGTCGTCATGATATAAAAAAAGATGTGGAGACTAGGAAGAGTGCAGAGAACAACAAAGATGATTAGGGGACTGAAGGCTAAAACATAGAAAGAACGGTTGCAGGAATTGGGTAAGTCTAGTTCAGGAGTCAGTAACCTGCGGCTCTGGAGCCGCATGTGGCTCTTTCACCCCTCTGCTACAGCTCAAACCTTAAACACTCAAAGAGCCATTTGGAGCGGTTTCCCACAGAAAAGAAAACACCGGGAGCCACAAAACCCTTCCCGTGCCTGACTATTTCTTGAGCAGCCACAAAACTAGCATATGTAGTTGAATTAAATATTCTGTTTTCTTCGGAAACTTTTCTTGGATTTATCCATGGTTGGCCTACCGGGGGTTGAAAAGCTCAATAAATTGTGTGCCGGCGGGTGTCGCACATTGGCAGTTGTGACGCATATTTTGAGTGACGGAGCCGCAGCAGAGGGGTAAAAGAGCCACATGCGGCTCCAGAGTGACAGGTTGCTGACTCCTGCACTAGACCTACCCATATTCCTGCAACCGTTCTTCATATTATTTTAGCCTCTGGTCCCCTAATCCATCTTCATTCTAAAAAATTCCGAAAAAGCACAAGGAAGCCACCCAGGATTTCTTAGCATCCTTTATCTGTGCTAAATGTGGCACGTGCTAAATCTGTGTTGCCATCTCGTGTCTGTTGCTGGCCTAGCATGAGTTACCAGTACGTTGAATAACAGTGTTCTCCCCCTCAGCTGAGGAGTCTCTGTGGGATTGTAGCCAAAACAAGCTACCGAGAAATGAGAAGAAAATAAACATGCCTGGAGAAGGCAGCAAACTGGTTTAATTGAGGAGGCGCCTGTATCTAAGAGCCCTAATGAAGACTGGAAGAGGCTCATATAATCCTGAATTAACTGTCCGGTGCAGAGAAGCCAGAAACCAGGATTGGAGTTCAAAACTACTACAAAGTTGTTGTTTTTTTAAAATTTGATTTATATGCCGGCCTTCTCCGGAGACTCAGGGCGGCTTACAATGCGTTAAGCAATAGCCTTCATCCTTTTGTATATTTTATACAAAGTCAGCTTATTGCCCCCACAAACTGGGTCCTCAATTTACCTACCTTAGAAAGGATGGAAAGCTGAGTCAACCTTGAGCCTGGTGAGATTCGAATTTACAGTAATTGCAGACAGCTGGTGTTAATCACAATGCTATTAGTCTGCTGAGCCACCAGGCCCTTCCCTCCCCTTCCAATATCAAATGAGATGCTAAGGTCATGGAGAAAAATGGGATTGTTAGATTGTGCATCCGTGTGTGTGTGTGTGTTTTGTAGCAGAAAATAAGTCCAAATTACAGTAGAAGCCGTCCTCGACGAACGAAGAGGTTCGGCAAAGAGGTTGTAAAAAAATGCTTTCAAAAGGCTCTGACGATCCCAGCTGAGTTGCCTGATCATCAGAGGCTTCTTTTCTTTTAAAAGCCTCTTCTGATCAGGCAACTCAGCTGGGATCGTCAGAGGCTTTGACGATCCCAGCTGAGCCACGCAATCATCAGAGGCTTTTTTTTTTTTTTTTACTTTTAAAAACATTTTTTGGCCGAAGAGGTTGTAGAAAAAATGCTTTTAAAAGTAAAAAAAAAAAAAAAAAAGCCTCTGATGATTGTGCAGCTCAGCTGGGCAGGTGGGGGGGGGCAGGGATTTTTGTTACCGGTTCTCCGAACCACCCGCCTCCATCGCTACCAGATCGGGAGATCCAGTCCAAACCGGGAGCATTTCACCCCTGGATGTTGCTCTTCAGAAAGCATGGAAATGGCAGAAATTTGCATGTAGGCCAAAGAGGTTGTAGAAAAAAAATGCTTTTAAAAGGTAGGGAGAAAAAAAAGCCTCTGACAATCCCAGCAGAGCAGCGCGATCGTCAGAGGCTTTTTTTTTTTAACTTTTAAAAGCAATGCTTTTAAAAGTAAAAAAAAAAAAAAAAGATTGTGCGCCGCAGCTGATCACACCCCATCTCGCACGCTGTTCTACTTACCGCATGCCTCCTTTTGCTGCGCACTGCGTGTGCGCATCTCACATTTGGTGCGTGGTACACACTGCACATGAGCAGCCAGCAAACCAGTTCAGATTTCACCGCTGGGTTGCAGCCCACCACTGGCGTCGGTGTATGTTATGACCCAAGTGGCTTACATTCTTACAAAATCACACTTTTTTTCAAACTAAAGACGCAAGGTTTCCTGGCATGGAGAGATTAACCCACTGGTTAGCCGAAAAGTTAAACCGTAAACCGGAGGATGCGGAAGAGATGATTTTGGGGGTTTTTTCGTTTGTTTTTATTGTGGCCCTTAGGGAGACACACATCGGAACACGAACCTTGTTCAGGTGACCCAAAGACCAGGTCCATCCAAAGACGGACCAGCAGTTATTTTGATGTCTCCAAGGAAGCAGGAAGAGTTGGGACATTAAGTGTTCCTCAGCACCGTTATCTGTTTGGAGAGCGGCCATCCCAGATAGGAGGAGGAGGACTCAAAGGAGGAATCAGCCTAGACTCTCTACATAAACACAAGAGGGCTAGGTCTGACCCCACCCCTGAATTCCTTAAAAGCCTTGTCTGGTCTTTTCCCAGGCGAAAGCTGTCCGTCTGGAGTAGATTCCTGTACTATAGGCAGAGAGCAATAAAGTAGCTAGTTTCAACTCTACACAGATAGGTCTAGTTCAGTGATGGCAAACCATTTTGGGACCAAGTGTCCAAACTGGAACACGCGGGAATGGATGTGCACCAGAGCACCGGAAACCCAAAGACCAGCTGGCTGATGCACACATGCCTGTTTTTTGGCTGTTTTTCGGGCCATTTTCAGACCGCTTTTGGGGCCATTTTCCAGCACTTCAGCGCCACAAAGACCAGCACACAGGAAACCAGAAGAGCAGCTGGTGACGGCGTGCATGCCCACAGAGAGGACTCTGCGTGCCTCCTCTGGTACGAGTGCCATAGGCTTGCCATCACGGGTCTAGTTGTTAGCGCCCGACACTGCCCCACTGATGCTGCGACCAAGACATCGCCCAGTCATGCGCTTCAATGCATCAGAAATCCTCCCTCACCCCTATACGTAGTCACCGTCGAGATGAATGAATTTTCTTATTTACTGAATTTATTCACAGCCATACATCCTCGCCTAAGTGACTTGGGGCAGCTTGCAACCAGTGGTGAAATCCAAATTTTTTTTACTACCGGTTCTGTGGGCGTGGCTTGGGAAGGATACTGCAAAATCTCCATTCCACCCCACTCCTGGGGGATAGGATATTGCAAAATCTCCACTCCCACCCCACTCCATGGGAAGGATACTGCACAATCCCCATTCCCTCCCCACTCCTGGGGGAAGGATATTGCCAAATCTCCATTCCCACCCCACTTGCCGGTTCTCCAAACTACTCAAAATTTCCGCTGCCAGTTCGCCAGAACCTGCTGGATTTCACCCCTGCTTGCAACATTAAAGAAACAACAAACCAAAACACAGGTTAAAAAACAAAAGCGTAAAAGAACAAATGAAAACTTCCACCTAAAAATAAAAACCGGTTAAAATGCAGAAGATGAAAAGGTTAACAAGCCACCCTCCGTTTCCAAGGCTGCGTCACACAGACCCCACTACCCACCCATGCTTATTGGCAATGCCAGGTCTTCACACTGGAAATTCAACAGAGTGGAAGTGAGGGGGGGGCTCACCTCTTGGGGGAAGGGGGTATAAAAATATCCCAAAAGACTTTCCTTAAGCCAGAAGATGAAATGAAGCAGGCTTCAGGCCAGGAGGCCAGGCTCACCTTTCTGGACCAAAGGCCGGCCGTCCTTGGCTTGAGAAGGTAGGTAGGTACCATCTACCCGAATCCATCCATCACCTGCCCTGGAGGGTAGGTAGCTTGAGAGAGATGCTGCCTGGGTGGGTCGCATCTTCAACCCCTGAGCTCGCTCTCGGGGCGCCTCGCAATTTTTCCGCGGAGGATGGAGGAGACGGCATCTCTCCAGAGGTGCATTTCAGCCGGCGTCACATCTGCAGCGCAAAGAGGCTGGTCGGTTGTGCCATTGGCAACCGGGAGCGATCAGCTAGGGATGGAGGAGAAGGACCAGATGGAGGAAGAAGAGGAAGAGGAGGAAGAAGAAGAGGAGGAGGAGGAGAAGGAAACGTGTTGGGGGGGGACAAAAGCGCCCCATTTGGCTCCAAAACAAGACATCTCTCTCTCTCTCTCTCTCTCTCTCTCTGTCTGTCTGTCTCTCTCTCTCCCTCCCTCCCTCCCTCCCTCTCTCTCTCCCCCTCCCTCCCTCTCTGTCTCTGTCTCTGTCTCTGTCTCTGTCTCTCTCTCTCTCTCTCTCTCTCTCTTCGTGTCCCCCACCCACGCGTGTTCCCTGCGCGTCAGCGGGGAGGGGCTAAGCCGGCGCTCCGTGCCCGCCTCCCTCCTCTTCCTCCTCCTCCTCCTCCTCCTCTTTCCTTCCCTCCTTCCCCGCCTAGTGCCGGAGAGCCGGGATGGCAACGGAGTCGGCAGCCGCAGGAACCGTCGGAGGTGGAGGAGGAGACGCAGCGGAGAAGCCTGGAGCGCGGCGAGACTGAGCAAGGTAAGAAGAGCCCCCCCCCCCTCCCCACCGTGGGAGATAAGAGAGAGAGTGAGAGCATCCAACCGGCGGGACCCCCTTGGCTTCTGCATTCCGGACTTGGCTGGCTTTGTCCTGCCGCCCCTCCCTCGTCCAGTGTGTGCATTTTGTTCTCCTTATGCGGGTGCAAAAAAAAAAAACACAAATACACATTTCATTTTGCAAAGCTTCCCTCCTCTCCCTGCCCCTCAAAAACCCCGGGGGTCTCTACCACCCTCCTTCCCCAAGGTTGCACCTTCCCCTTTCTTCCTCCTTCTCCTAGCCAGGGCGGCCACTTCTCCTCTGTCTGTCTTAGGACCAGCCTGCCCTGCCCTGTCCTCCCCTCCCCTCTTTTCTTTTCTTTCTTCTTTTTCCTCCTTCGCCAGACCCTCCCTGGCTGCAGGAGGCAAGCCCTTCTTTGCAGGGCTCCCGGGAGCCCCTTCCCCACCTCTGGCTGGCTGGAACCCTCTCCGTAATGTTATGAACAAGGGTATGAATCACCCACAGCTTGGCGAATGACATCACTCTCTCCTTCCTTCCTCCCTCCCTATACAGAAAGCAGCTCCTATGCTTTTCGAACCAGCCTGCCTGGGCATCTGTGGGGTGGGGTGGGGTGGGGTGGGTAAGGGGGCTGCATCTGGTTCCTTGGCTTGTCTGGAGAGCAAGACTGGGGGGTGGGTGAAGAAAGGGGAGGGGGGTGTCTGGGTTTCATAACACAAAGGCAGCGGTGGAAGGGCCCTATCATGCCAGCTTAAAGAGCTCCATCGGCAGATAAGCCGGTTCTGGTACCCTAGGGTTGATGCTTTCCCTGCCCTTCGCCAGCCGGGAAGCTTGGTAGGTTGATGGCCTTAAGAGACATAGCCCTTCTGATGTTGTGCCAGGCCTTCCTTTTGATTTGGGGGTGGGTTATATGGGGGTGTCTTGTCCTTAAAGGGGCGGTCGTCGGCCTGGCAAGCAACGGGCTGGAGAAGTTTTTATGCACGAGCCTTGATCTTAAGGCCTTTCTCGGCTGGGTTTTGAGAAAACCAGGATCGCTTTGGAAAAGCAGATGAGTTGGCTTGGCACAATGGCAGTGAGAGGCAGCGGTAGGCACCATCCATCATCATGCTTGATCTGCGTTTTTTTTTTTTTTAATTTTTTAAATGTCACAACTAGCCAATGCACAAGGCAAACCGCATCTTTCCACTCTTCCGAGCTGTGTAGAGCGGTTGGGTGGGGGACCCCCAGACGGTGTGGTTTGCGAAGGGCGGGTCTTTTGGTTTGGCGTTATGCCAACAGTCTAGTTACTATAGTTTCCACCCAGACCACGGCTACGACCAACGGCTTTGAAAAGACAAGGTGGGAATCCAGCTGGCGTTGACCTGCTTTAGAAAGCAGCTTTCTCGGTTGCTAAGAGTGTGAGCCAGATCTCTCCTGGGCTTAGGCAGGGAGGCGCTGTAATTAAGGTCAAATGAGGGCAGCTGCCAGTGTGGGGGGGAACCATTGGTGGAATGGTAGGAACTCAGCTGCCTTCCCACATGTTCCACTGAACAGGATTTGGCTTGTGTGTATTTGATGGATTGTGTGAACCAAAGTCACCGGGTTAAGAATAGAATAGAATAACAGAGTTGGAAAGGGACCTTAGAGGTCTTCTAGTCCAACCCCTTGCTTAGGCAGGAAACCCTACGCCACTTCAGACAAATGGTTATCCAACCTCTTCTTAAAAACTCCCAGTGTTGGAGCATCCACAATTTCTGGAGGAAAGTTGTTCCACTGATTACTTATTCTAACTGTCAGGAATTTCCTCCTTAGTTCTATGTTACTTCTCTCCTTGATGAGTTTCCATCCATTGCTTCTTCTCCTGCCCTCAGGTGCTTTGGAGAATAGCTTGACTCCCTCTTCTTTGTGGAAGGTCTTAAGATATTGGAAGACTGCTATCATGTCTCCCCTAGTCCTCCTTTTCATTAAACGAGACATACCCAGTTCCTGCAACCGTTCTTCATATGTTTTAACCTCCAGTCCCCTCATGATCTTTGTTGCTCTTCTCTGCACTCTTTCTAGAGGCTCCACATCTTTTTTACATAGTGAAGACCAAAACTGGATGCAGCCTTCCAAGTGTGGCCTTACCAAGGCCTTATAAAGTGGCATTAACAACTACACGTTATCTTGATTCTATCCCTCTGTTGATGCAGCCTAGAACTGTATTGGAAGCTTTCATATAGTTAAAAAAAAAAAAAGCATGGCTTAAGGCAGGGGTCTCCAACCTTGGCAACTTTAAGACTTGTGGACTTCAACTCCCACTCTGGGAGTAGGAGCCTTGGTAGTACAGTGGTCTAAAGCACCCTGTTATTAAGACCAGCTGCCTGCAATTACTGCAGGTTCGAATCTCGCCAGGCTCAAGGTTGACTCAGCCTTCCATCCTTTCTAAGGTAGGTAAATTGAGGACCCGGTTTGTGGGGGCAATAAGCTGACTTTGTATAAAATATACAAAAGTATGAAGGCTATTGCTTAACGCACTGTAAGCCGCCCTGAGTCTCCGGAGAAGGGCGGCATATAAATCAAATTTAAAAAAAAAAAAAAAAAAAGCTGGGCAAACACTCCGTCTTTGCTTCAAACATTATTTTTTTGGGGGGGGTTGTTTTGTTTTGAATCCAACTTCATGCAGTCCTTGGCCTATGGCCACAGTTGAGCCCAACATTCATGTAGCTAAGCGAGACATTTCTTAGGTGAATTTTGCTCCACGTTATGACCCTTCTTGTCACCATTGTTAAGTGAATCCCTGCAGCTGTAACAAGGTTCTTAAGTGAATCCGGCTTCCCCACAGATTCTGCTGGTCAGAAGGTGGCGAAAGGGCATCCCGTGACCCTGGGATGCGGCAAACCGTCATAAATATGAGTCAGTTGGTAAGTGTCCAAATTGTATTCACGTGACCAGGGAGATGCTGCAATGGTTGTGAGTGTGAAAAACAGTCATAAGCCACTTTTTTTTCAGTACTGTTGTGACTTTGACCAGTCACTAAACGAATGGTCGTAAGTCAAGGACTGCCTGTAATTGTATCCTATTCCATAGTCAGCCTACAAATACTTTCTTAGAGTCACATGAGTCTCCAAAAATGGGGTGGTACAAAATTGAGAGAATAGAATAGAGGAGAAGGGAAGGGAAGGGAAGGGAAGGGAAGGGAAGGGAAGGGAAGGGAAGGGAAGGGAAGAGAAGAGAAGAGAAGAGAAGAGAAGAGAAGAGAAGAGAAGAGAAGAGAAGAGAAGAGAAGAGAAGAGAAGAGGGAAGGGAAGGGAAGGGAAGGGAAGGGAAGGGAAGGGAAGGGAAGGGAAGATAAAAGAAGAGGGAAGGGAAGGGAAGAGAGAAGAGAAGAGAAGAGAAGAGAAGAGAAGAGAAGAGAAGAGAAGAGAAGAGAAGAGAAGAGAAGAGAAGAGATAATATGGAAATAGAGAATAGGAATAAAAATAATAGGATAGGATAGGATAGGATAGGATAGGATAGGATAGGATAGGATAGGATAGAATAGAATAGAATAGAATAGAATAGAATAGAATAGAATAGAATAGAATAGAATAGAATAGAATAGAATCAGTTGGAAGGGACCTTGGAGGTCTTCAAGTCCAGCCCTCTGCTCAAGCAGGAGAACCTATACCATTTCACGAATGAACGAATGAATCTCTACTTTCATCTGATCAGTCTTAACTCACTTCTATCCATGAGCCCTATTGGGTGGGGGGTTGGGGGGGAAACATCCATTAGGAAGTCCTTTGGTTCCAGCTTGTCCCAAGGGGAATCTGCTGGTCCTTCTCTGCCCTTCATTGAACTGATGACATCTGTTCATTGTCTTGAGTTGGTTGCCTAGCAGAACTTCCCGTGCTATCGACACCAGTTTCAGTGGCGTGAAAGTCCTTGTTTTCTATGCTGAAACCTTGAACTGTGAATGTACAGCCCATGTTTCCCATAATTGCACCTTGAAATATCTGCTGGACTTTGATTCGATGAGCTATTTCCTCCCCTTCCCCCTCCAGAAGTAATTGGCCATCATCTCTCATGTTTTCAAGATTATATTTATTTATTTGCTAATTACTCGCATCCCGCCTCTATTGTTTTTACAACAAAACAAAACAAAATCTCAAGGCAGCGAATATATCCAACATAACTTCCTCCTCCTATTTTCCCTACAACAACAACCCTGAGAGGGACTGGCCCAGACCTACCCAGCTGGCTTTCATGGCTAAGGCAGGACTTGAACTCATGGTCTCCCGCTTTCTATCCCAGTGCCTTAACCACTAATAGATGAAACTGGCTGGGAAAGGAACATAACCAGATCTTGATTGATGTTTATTCTGTTTTTAAATAGGCTGTACACCGCCCTGAGTCCTTCGGGAGAAGGGCGGTATAGAAATAAAATTATTATTATTATTATTATTATTATTATTATTATTATTATTATTATTATTATTATTATTATTATTATTATTATTATTATTATTGATCTGTCTACAGTATGTAAGGCGGGAAAGATCAGGCCCGCACATGAAGGTCCAATTAAATTGATTTATTGCTAATTATGCCTATGCACAGGAATGTACTCAACTAACTGTTAATGCCTCCTTGGAGTTAGATAAGGGTCAACAGAATTGAAGAGAAGTTGGACTTAGTTTGTGGCCATGGAGAGATTCTAGGCTGATTCCTGGATAAATGTAGATGATAGGTAGGTGGGTAGATACAGTAGGTGAGTGGGTGGGTGGGTGGGTGGATGGGTGGGTCAGTAGATGGGTAGATGGATGGATGAGTAGATGGATGGATGATAGAGATAAAAAGTA
The DNA here is from genome assembly GCA_022577455.1 of Arizona elegans. Lineage (NCBI taxonomy): Eukaryota > Metazoa > Chordata > Lepidosauria > Squamata > Colubridae > Arizona > Arizona elegans. Next base: position 11,160,064 of record JAKOOJ010000022.1, on the reverse strand, counting down.
GGTAGGTAGGTAGGTAGATAGATAGAGGTAGATGGATGGATGATAGAATTAGACAGGTAGACAGACAGACAGGTATATTAGATAGATAGATAGATAGATAGATAGATAGATAGATAGATAGATAGATAGATAGATGAGAGAGAGAATCTAAATAGAGGAGAGAGAGGAGGGAGAATCTAGATAGAAATGAGAGAGAGGGAGGTAGGGATAGATAGATAGATAGATAGATAGATAGATAGATAGACGATAGATAGATAGATAGATAGATAGATAGATAGATAGATAGATAGATAGATGAGAGAGAGAATCTAAATAGAGGAGAGAGAGGGAGGGAGAATCTAGATAGAAATGAGAGAGAGGGAGGTAGGGATAGATAGATAGATAGAGAGAGAGAGAGAGAGAGATAGACAGATGATAGATAGATAGATAGATAGATAGATAGATAGATAGATAGATAGATAGATAGGAGAGAGAATCTAAATAGAGGAGAGAGAGGGAGGGAGAATCTAGATAGAAATGAGAGAGAGGGAGGTAGGGATGGATAGATAGATAGATAGATAGATAGATAGACAGATGATAGATAGATAGATAGATAGATAGATAGATAGATAGATAGACAGACAGACAGACAGATAGATGATAGTTTTTAATATAAGGGCCAAATTATTTAATATGTTTTAAACTGTTTTTAAATTTTATGGATATATGTGTTTTATTGTGGCTGTGCACTGCCCTGAGTCCCTCGGGAGAAGGGCGGTATAAAAATTTAAATAATAAACAATAAATAAATAAGACAGAGGGATTTAAACTCAGCAGTCCTTAACACTTGTTCCAAAATAACTTCTGTTCTATACCGAATGGCATTCTTACATCTGATTATTCTGATATCATCTCTTTTGTGTGGTTAGAAGCCAGATTTCCTGAGATTTATCATTATACATGTCTATCACAAAAGCAGAAAAGCTAACCGGTACTTAGAAACTAACCAAACATTCAAACCAGTTTTCTGACTTTGTTCTGGAAGAGCTGGGTGCCATAATATATAGATAGTATATATATCTATAGCTAACTAGCTAGCTAGCTAGCTTATAGATAGATAGATAGATAGATAGATAGATAGATAGATAGATAGATAGATAATAGATAGATAGATAGATAGATAATAGATAGATAGATAGATAGATAGATAGATAGATAGATAGATAGATAATAGATAGATAGATAGATAGATAGATAGATAGATAGATAGATAGATAGATAGAATATAAGTTAATATATAAACTTTTATAGATATATAAAACTGTGTTTTGCATTTCTGGCATGTGAGGTGTCTAGATTTGGATTACAAATCAAATACAATCTCTTTGGATTACATATTCACCTTGCATTTTCTTTAAGGGTGCTTCCATTAAAAAAAAAGTGGCATAAAAACACTATTCTTAAAAAAAAAAACTGATATGATGCAGTCTTGGTGGGGGCAGGGATTAAAAAATATACTGTGTTTCCCCGAAAATAAGACCCCGTCTTATATTTTTTGAACCCTGAAATAAGCGCTTGGCCTTATTTTCGGGGAGGTCTTATTATTTTGGGGTGCGTGGAGCAAAGTGGGGCTCCTCTTGCTGTCTTACCTCATTTCCAGCTCTGTCTCCCTAACCCTAACCAGAGAAAATGGCACCAGAGAAAATGGCGGGGACCGGCTGCGCATGCAGTTAAGTATTTTCGGGGAGGGTTTATTTTTGGGGAGGGCTAATTTTAGTGCAGGTGCTCAAAAGCCTGATTGGGCTTATTATCAGGGGATGTCTTATTTTCGGGGAAACAGGGTACATGGACACACTGAGATTGCCTTCTTGCATTTTTTAAAAAGCTGAATGAGATGAAGTAAGCTGTTATTTAGGAATTGCTTAAATGCCCCCCAATTCTTTTATTTTTCCCCTGTCAAGTGTACTTAGAACAGAAAACTGTTTCATTTTTTTGGGTTACTGAATTCTGATCACTTGCTGTCGTAAATAGTCTTGCTTGGAAGCTCCTGATTTTAAGGTTTATCTCTATAATCTGCAGGCTTTACATCTTTCCACCCACGTGGTTAGAAAGTTTTGAAAACAAGCCTACTCTGATAGGTACTTCTCAGCGTGATCTCGATTCCACCTGAATCTCAACCTTGTTGAAGTTTTGAGCAGGTTGGTTTTAAATTGTTTTCTGCCTCTGGCCCGAAGCATGGAGTTCCTTTTTATCCATCTTCTTTTTAAAAAAATGGACAACATGGGATATTTTTACTCTCTGGACATCAGAATAACAAAGTTGGAAGGGACTTTGGAGATCTTCTAGTCTGACCCCATGTTCAGGCAGGAAGCCCTATACCATTTCAAACAAATGGTTGTCCAATTTCTTCTTAAAAACCTCCGGTGTTGGAGCATTCACGACTTCTGGAGCCAAGTTGTTCTACTGGTTAACTGTTCTTTTTTTTTTTTTAATTTTAAAAAACAAACTTTATTGAATTTAAAAATTTAAAAATACAAAATGATACACTTTTAAAATTGCATATACAGTACACAACTCCACCGACAAGCTAAATATATGTACCTATATGTACATATATACATACATATATAAACAGTAATTCATTCCTTATTCTATCTACCTTATGGTGCTTATTTGTTACCTTGGATTTTTCCTAAGTTTAGTCTTTACCCCTTTTTCCTTTGATTTACCCACTTATACCATCTATTCCATACTTCAAAATATTTTGAGTCTTCCTTGTCTTTTAATTTTAAGGTTCATTTATCCATTTCTGCACATGCATAAATTTTTTTAATTATCTCCTGGTCTGTTGGCAAATGATCTGTTTTCCATAATTGTGCTAATACTAATCCTGCCACCGTATTTATGTGTAATGTTAAGTATTTCATGTCCTGTCTAATGTTAATGTTAATGGTTAACTGTTCTAACTGTCAGGAAATTCCTTCTTAGTTCTAAGTTGCTTCTCTCATTGGTTAGTTTCCACCCATTGCTTCTTGTCCTGCCCACAGGTGTTTTGGAGAATAGCTTGACTCCCTCTTGTTTGTGGCAGCCCCTGAGATATTGGAAGACTGCTATCATGTCTCCCCTGGTCCTTCTTTTCATTAAACTAGGTAAAGGTTCCCCTCGCACATATGTGCTAGTCGTTCCCGACTCTAGGGGCCGGTGCTCATCTCCATTTCAAAGCCGAAGAGCCAGCGCTGTCCGAAGACGTCTCCGTGGTCATGTGGCCGGCATGACTCAACGCCAAAGGCGCACGGAACGCTGTTACCTTACCACCAAAGGTGGTCCCTATTTTTCTACTTGCATTTTTTACATGTTTTCGAACTGCTAGGTTGGCAGAAGCTGGGACAAGTCACGGGAGCTCACCCCGTTACGCGGCACTCGGGATTCAAACTAGATCAAACTAGAGACATACCCAATTCCAGCAACTAAGAATATCAAAAGGAAAGGGGAAGTCTATCCCCACTTCCTCAACCATCAACTGCTCTCATCCAGCTTCTTGCAAATATTGAGGCTTGGAAAGCTACTTTTCACCAACAAAATGATGCTGAATCATGAACGGGAAACGAAAATTGCTATGTGCAGGAATACATATATAGAAAACAATTTTTCCTGGCCTCCTGACAGGAAAGGCAGTCTACTGTTCTTTCTCATAGCTCTTATTGTGCATTTTTAAAAAAAGATCTATCTATCTATCTATCTATCTATCTATCTATCTATCTATCTATCTATCTTCCTTCCTTCCTTCCTTCCTTCCTTCCTTCCTTCCTTCTTTCCTTCTTTCCTCTCCTCTCCTCTCCTCTCCTCTCCTCTCCTCTCCTCTCCTCTCCTCGCCTTGCCTTGCCTCCCTCTTTTCTTTCCCCTTCCCTTCCTTTTCATTTCTGTTTTCCTCTCTTTCCCTTTCTCCCACAATCGAAACATGTGAAGAAGAGGAACTGGGTAAGTCTAGTTTGATGAAGAGAAGGACTAGGGGAGACATGATTCCAATATCTCAGGGGCTGCCACAAAGAAGAGGGAGTCCAGCTATTCTCCAAAGCACCTGAGGGCAGGACAAGAAGCAATGGTGGAAAATAATCAGCCTAGAAACAAGGAGAAATTTCCTGACAAATGAGCACTGAAAAGAAGGATTAGGGGAGACATGATAGCAGTGTTCCAGTATTTGAGAGGCTGCCACAAAGAGGAGGGGTTCAATTCATTTTCCAAGCATTCTGATGACGTCGGGGACAGTGGGCATAGCCTCCCTCCGGTTTTACTACCGGTTCTATAGAACCGGTTCAAACCGAGGGCAACCCACCACTAATGGAAACTAATCAAAGAGAGAAGCAACCTGGAATTAAGGAGAAACTTCCTAACAATGAGGACAAATAACTAGTGCAGGGATCTGCAACCTTAAACACTCAAAGAGCCATTTGGACCCGTTTCCCACAGGAAAAAAAAACACTGGGAGCCACAAAACCTGGATGGGCATGGCCAACTCAATGTCACTCACTTCCACCAGTCACATGACCCCCCCCCCCCCCAGCCATGCCTACCCAGCCGGTCATTAGGGCAGAGTACCAGTTATTAAAAAACACCGGGAACCACAAAATCCTTTTGATATCTCCCTCTCACCCCTCCCTCCTTCTCTCTCCCTCTCCCCCTCTCTCTCTGTATCTCCCTGTCTCCATCCCCCGTCGTCCGCCTTACCTTCTCAGGCCAGGCGAGGAGTGACTGGGATGGGAGGGCAAGGGGTGGGGCCAGCCAGTGGTGGGATCACCTGACAGGGAGCCACAGCAGAGGGCCCAAAGAACCGCATGCGGCTCTGGAGCCGCTGGTTGCTGACCCCTGAACTAGTGGAACAGCTTGCCTTCAGACATTGTGGGTGCTTCATCACTGGAGGTTTTTAAGAAGAGACTAGCCAGTCACTTGTCTGAAATAGTATAGGTCCATGATGGTGAACCTATGGCACGAGTAGCCATACCGGTGGATACAACGAGCTCAGTTGATTTTCGGGCCTTCTGGGCCCACCAGAAGTAGGGAAAAAGGCTGTTTCCTGCCTTTGGAGGGCCTCCAGGTGTGGTGGGGAAGGCCATTTTGACCCTCCCCAGACTCCTAGGAAGGCTCTGGAGGCTTGGGAGAGCAAAAAATGGGCCTACCGTGCCATCACATGCCAGTAGCGGGGGAAGCATGGGGGAAGGTCACATGTACATGCACAGGGGCAGCACGCGTACAAACCTGCCCCTCCCCCCTGTTCCTGGCACGCAATGGCAAAAAGGTTAGCCATCGCTTCCAACTCTTGTTATTCTGTAATTTACACCTTAGTGCAATGCATAAAATAGGCTGGTGTGTTTGGAATGCTGTAGATTCAGAGCCAGTATTGGCCAGGGTGGAGTTTGGCTCCACTGAGGATGCCTGGGGGGTACTCAGGACAAGATGCCCGAAGAGAACAGGGGCCCTCAGGAGATCTCAGGAGAACTTCAATTGAAGTTCCTTGCCTTGTGCAACCAAGCAAACACCTCTAACTTTGTGAAGAGGGGAAGCTGATGAAACGATCAACATTTTAAGAGGCAGAGAAGAGGACTCGAAAAAAGCTGATCTCTCTGGAGAACAGAAAGGGCTTTTGTATGACGTGAAAAATGTTGCTCAATCAAAAGGCAGCCTTAAGAGGGTTTTGAGATGCTCCACAAATTGATTGAATGAGTCTCCCTCTTCCTTCCCTCCCTTCCTCCTACATCTTCTCAGGGCTCTTAGATGTCAAGTATCACCAAGCACCCTTCTCTTTCAGCCCGGAGCGTCATTGCAAAAGCGTCTCTCAGTCTTCACATTTGGGCTTGCCAGCACCGCTATAATTTTCCTCGGCTTTCAGTAGTGGAAATTCAGATTATTTTAGGTAAGCAATCTATGGGTTGAGGAGAGTGGAAGCGCAGGTTTCTGTAGTTTCAGTCAGAATTTCCTAAAGGTTTGGAGGGTGGTATTTTTTCCATGCAGTAGTAGTCCTTGCCTTGTTTTTGTCCCAGGAATAAAGAGCAAATATTTGCTACACGTGCTATCTGTAGAGGAGAGGATCAACCAAAATCCACCTGTGCAGGTACAGTACAGTTGATGCTTCAAAAAAAAATGTTCCTAGAGATTCTGCATCTGGTCCATCGTATAATTGCGGAGCAAAATTGAATTTATCCCATTTAAACCAGTGTTTTTCAAACCTGACAAACCTGGGAATGAAAGCCCACCCATCTTAAAGCTGGCAAGTTTGAAAAAACAGTGGTTTAAATCAGGCTGATTTTTTTCCAAAGTTGGTCAAAGCAATCTCTGTTTCACGGATTATATTTAGAAATGGCATAGCTCACTCAATTTTAGTTTTGTTCCTTGTGTGCAGATGATTCGTGGCTTACTTTATCGTGCGACTTCCAACACGAAGTATGGTTTGTTGAATAAGCCACGGATCAACAAACTATGATTTAGTCTGACGTGTGAGTTTAATTTAGAAAATCATGGGAAAGTAAAGAAAAAAGGCAGTGTTTGTGACATGTGGGGTGTTGGTGATATATGAACTGTGAGTATTAAAAAAGATGTAACCTTTGAGCTACAATGATTGATTGATTGTTTGATTATGTGCCATTAAGTTGTTCTTGGGAGGTTTTGGTTATCACCTTTAGAGTGCTCCATGGCTTAGGACCTGGTTATTTGCGGGACCGTCTGCTACCACCAATAGCCTCCCACCGACCAGTATGCTCCCATAGAGAGGGGCTCCTCCGGGTGCCGTCGGCCAAACAATGTCGACTGGCGGCCCCCAAGGGGAGAGCCTTCTCTGTGGGAGCATCTACTCTCTGGAATGAGCTCCCCCCGGAGATACGGAGGATTCCGGATCTGCGTACCTTCCGTCGCGCGCTCAAGACGTTCTTATTTCACCAAGCTGGCCTGACCTAAGTTTCTCCCCTTTTTAAATGGAAATTTTAAATCCGGTCTTAAATTATTGGGGTTTTAAATTTTCAGCCAAATTATTTAATTCGTTTTATTTTATTTTAAATTTTGTATTCATATGTTTTATTCTATGGCTGTTCACCGCCCTGAGGCCTTCGGGAGTAGGGCGGTATACAAATTGAAAAAATAAATAAATAAATAAATAAATAAATAAATAAATAAAACACGGTGGCTCAGTGGCTAAGACGCTGAGCTTGTTGATCGAAAGGTTGGCAGTTCAACGGTTTGAATCCCTAGTGCCATGTAACGAGGTGAGCTCCCGTTACTTGTCTCAACTTCTGCCAACCTAGCAGTTCGAAAGCAGGTAAAAAATACAAGTAGAAAAATAGGGACCACCTTAGGTGGGAAGGGAACAGCGTTCTGTGCACCTTTGGCATTTAGTCATGCCGGCCACATGACAACGGAATGGTAGTGTGAAAAACACTTTTTTCAATGTTGTTGTAACCTTGAACAATCACTTAACAAATGGTTGTAAATTAAGGACTACCTGTAATCAAGGGTGGGCTTCAAAACTTTTAGCAAGGGGTTCTCTGCCTGGTTGCTGGGTGGGCGTTTTTTGTTTTTTTGTTTTGCTTCTTCCCCTTCCCCTTGTCCTGTTCTGGGTGCAAGAAATCCTGGAGCTGGAGTTCTAGCACTTCCACCCAGAATCTGAAAATTACAGAGCTGCTTTTGATGCAAACCTTCTTCTTCCACCCTCCCTGCATTACGTCTGCATTTAATCTGCATTATTCATCTTTGGTTCTTAACCAGACGAACACAGCAGTTTAAACAAAGGTATTTGCATAATTCATAAAGGTAACGGGATCCTGCTTTTTTCTAAGCGCGCGGTCAGGATCACAATTGTTTTGTGTTAAAAGAGCCTGGCTCCTGAGCTTTAAAAAATAAAAATAAAAATAAAAATGTGTTTTTTGTAGCCTGGGGTGGAGCCTCAGACATCTCCAAACTTGGCAATTTTAAGATTTGTGGACCTCAACTGCTGCCTGAGGAATTCTAGGAGTTAAAGTCCACAAGTCTTAAAATTGCCAAGTTTTTAGATACCCCTACTCTACCACTAGGGATGCAGTGGCTCAGTGGCTAAGACGCTGAGCTTGTCAATCGAAAGGTCAGCCATTCAGCAGTTCGAATCCCTAGTGCCGCGTAACGGGTTGAGCTCCCGTGACTTGTCCCAACTTCTGCCAACCTAGCAGTTTGAAAGCACATAAAAAATGCAAGTAGAAAAATAGGGAACAGCGTTCTGTGGGCCTTTGGCGTTGAGTCATGCTGGCCACATGACCACGGAGACGTCTTCAGAAAGCGCTGGCTCTTCGGCTTTGAAATGGAGATGAGCACCGCCCCCTAGAGTCGGGAACAACTAGCACATATGTGCGAGGGCAACCTTTATCTTTAACTTTTACTCTACCACTTCAAGAGGGCTCAAATGGGATTTCACCTCCCTATATTTTTTTCCCCTCTAAGTTCCTGTTTCTCCAAGTCTGTCCTTCCTTGCATGAGACAAAATCCTTCCTTGTATGAGGGAAAAAAAAACATAAAATCAGGTACAGTTACCTGCTTAACCCCTGGCATGACTTATGACCATAATACTGGGCTCACCTATGGTCCTAAGACATAAAACAACCTGTAACTAGGCGATCAAAATATGTCCGATATGTTTAATCACCGGCGTGACTTTTGTGGACAGCCTAAACGAATTGAGCCACAATCAAAGAAAGGCAATTATATAAATCTGATAAGGTCCCTTTTCAACAGGACTTTGTCCTTTGACAAAGAACAAATAATATTTGTGTATTTCAACTTGCTGGGAGAGTTCCCTGAAAGTGACTCTTCTAGAAAAGCAGGATTTTTACAGCCCAAGCCGGCCATAAATTATGGCATTCACATACCTCAAAAGGCTCTTATTTTTTGTCAACAACAATATAACAGAGCTGGAAGAGATCTTAACATTAGGCCAACAGTCAAGACTCAAACAGTATTCCTAATCAAACCACTGCCAGCTTGCCTTCAGAAGTTGTAAGTGCTTCCTCGCTGGAGGTTTTAAAGAAGAGATTGGACAGCCATCTGTCTGAAATAGTTTAGGGCAGTGATGGCTAACTTTTTTGCCATCATATGCCAGGAAGGGGGGCGCGTGTGCCCATACCCATAATTCTATGTGACCCACCACCCCCCGCTCACCCCGCTTCTGGCACGCAATGGCCCGGAAGGCCCGTTTTTCTTTCTCACCTGGCTCCAGGACTTCTCTAGGCGTCTGGGGAGGGCGAAAACAGCCTTCCCCACCCCTCCGGAGGCCCTTTGGAGGCCAAAAATGGCCTGTTTGACAACTTACAGTCCCATCGGAAGCTGAACTTGTGTGCCCACTGATATAGTTACATGTGCCACCTGTGGCACCCATGCCATAGGTTCGCCATCACGGGTTTAGGGTCTTCTGCTTGAGCAGGGGGTTGGATTAAAAGACCTCCAAGGTCCCTTCCAATTCTATTCTGATTGCTTGATTGATACAATATAAACCGAGAGCAAACCCTATTCCCTTCTAGCGCTGATGATATCACCTAATTTATTTATTTATTTAGTTTGTCAAACATGTACGAGATAACAGATATAAATATAAACATGGATATGAACACAGGAAATGGATATAAATAAATGGGGACAGTAGGACAGGGACGGAAGGCATGCTGGTGCGCTTATGCACGCCCCCTTACAGACTTCTTAGGAATGGGCTGAGGTCCACGGTAGACAGTCTAAGGTTAAAGTTGTTGGGGAAGTAACCACAGAGTCAGGTAGTGCATTCCAGGCACTGACCACTCTGTTGCTGAAGTCGTATTTTCTGCAATCGAGTTTGGAGCGGTTCACTTTAAGCTTATATCTATTGTGTGCTTGTGTATTGTTGTGGTTGAAGCTGAAGTAGTCATTGACAGGTAGGACGTTGTAGCAGACAATTTTGTGTACTACACTTAGGTCAGACTGAAGGCAGTGTAGTTCTAGGTTGTCCAAGCCCAGAATTTCAAGCCTGGTGGCATAAATATTGTGAGCAGAAGAGTGGAGTACTCAAAGAGGAGTGGAATACTCAAAGAAGCCCAAAGAGCCACATGCAGCTCCAGAGCTGCGGGTTGCTGACACCCGGCTTAGTAGATAGGTAGGCAGGTAGGTTGAAAGGTAGAGGGATAGGCTGGTAAGCCAGTTGGGTGGATAGGCAGGTAGGTAAGGTAAGTAGGGAGGTGAGACAGGTAATTAGATAGGGTGGCAACAAGTTGCCAACTTCTATAATCCTGTGGTAATTCAGTTATTTAGTGTTTAGTTCTGCTACTACCGGTATAATGGGTTTAATAGTAAACCTACCCGTAGCCGGGCAATTGAGCTTGAAGACAAAATTGCACTGCATTGTTAAGAACTTCTCAGCTAATTTAATTCGGATGAGAAAGAACCGGAAGTTCCTTCTGTGTTTACCTCTCCAGTTTCAGAGTGTTTGAAATGCAGATTGATCCCTAAAGAGTAGCAGGGGGGAGTGAAAAACGAAGCCAAGAAACTGGTCGAATTGTCAGAGGTAGAATTTGCAATTTTGGGGAAGACACCAATTCCAGTCAAAATTAGCCAACATGTTTTTTTTGATGATGGGATTTGTAAAACCAGCAAGAAGTGGAACAGATATAAAGAGACATAACAAGATATTTTAAATATTTAATAGGAAAAAGAAGATCATGTATATTTTAGGTGGTTTGAACCTTGTCTTGAAAATGAAAAGATGAATCAACCTTTCCCCAGTGTCATCCAGTCCAAATGTGTTCGGACTGCAATTCCAATTAGATCAGGGGTCTCCAACCTTGGCAACTTTAAGCCTGGCGGACTTCAATTCCCAGAATTCCCCAGCCAGCAAAGCAAAGCTGGCTGGGGAATTCTGGGACTTGAAGTCCTCCAGGCTTAAAGTTGCCAAGGTTGGAGACCCCTGAATTAGATTGTCTAACCCAGGGGTCACCAACCTTTCGGACCTCAGGGACCACTAAATTCATAATTTTAAATCCTACGGACCACTAATATGAGCTGCTTAATGACCAGCTGGATGGGTGTGGCTAAGTAGTCATGTGACTGGGTGGGCATGGCCAACTCAATGTCACCCACGTCGAGGGGTGCCTTGCCAGCCTCTACTGGCTATTCCTAGCCTGCCCGCCCAGGCTCCTTAGAACCCCAACAGGAAACAGTTGTTGAAGCTAAGCAGCCACCATGAGAAGAGTTGGCAAAACAGCTGGCTAAGTTCAAATTGGATCTGACCGAGAAGGAGGCTCAGCAGAAGCACCTCACTGAGGACTAGGAACATAGGCTTTCCAAGCAGAGGGAAGACCTGAAGGAGTGCAAGGCCAGGTACTGGCGCCTGGAGGCTCAGCAGGCTGAGATGGTCAGCCAGTTCCAGGCCATGATGCAGTCCCACTGGAACAAGGCCCTCCAGCTCTTTGCCACCAGTGGCACTTCCCTCCAGCCTTTGCCCAAAGCCCCACACCAGGAGACTGAAGCAGACCCCACGTCAGAATTTCTGCCCCCCTCCGACCCACACAAAAAGACCTCGAAGGGGGAGACTCTCTGCAGCAACACAAACGTTCATTGCACGTATCCGTCTCAGGGGCCGTAGTTTGAGGACCCCTGATTTAGTGCAATATAAAAAATGCAAATAATTTTTCTGCGGACCACCAAAATTTTCTCGCGGACCACCAGTTGGTGACCACTGGTCTAACCCACATAGCCAACATTGCAATTCTTCTCAAGTTGCTCAATTGGAGAGAGCCGTTAACAGAATCTTCTTCAGCAGAGAACGTTCTCATGAATATCTATATAAGCCTGTTCTTCTTTTGGCCCATAAAACACCCAGAAATTATGCCTCAAATTATGCTTTGAACAAAGTCTTCCAGAAACTCTTTGACTTCTGAATCGGTAGGACTTCAGTCTCAGAATTCCTTAGGTGTGTGCTGAGATTCCGAGAGCTGAAATCCAACCCATATGGGAGTTAGGAAAGAATTTCTTTAAAGAGGGACTGGTAGTCTCTTAATGTTCTTTCAGATGTCCTACTTTTAATCTCTTTTTCTGGCAGCCAAACTCCTTTCTCAGCTTAACTCCAGGTGTCTTGGACTTTTCAATACTCCTCTCATGGGAAAGAGAAATCAGATCAGTGGCTTGTTTATTTCACAGGTAGTAGGACTTTCCTCCTGGCATAAAATATGTTTCTTTGAGCAGGTTGTCTTCCTGCAGTCCAGAATGACTAGAACAGAGAGACCAAAGATGGCCAAAGACCCAACCCCTCATATCACCTTCAGATGTGAACACGGGATTGTGAAATGAAGATATGGGAAATGAAGATATGGGAAATGAAGATATGTCTTGATTACTCAGCAGAGCTATTCTTTACAGCGATGTTTTCCAACCTTGGCCATTTGAAGATGGGTGGACTTCAACTCCCAGAAATCCACAGCTAGCTTGGCTGGCTGGAGAATTTTGGGAGTTGAAGTCCACCCATCTTCAAGTGGACAAGGTTGAGAATGAGAGAGAGAGAAGAAAATGGTGGAAAGGAGGGAGGAGAAAGAGAGAGAGAGAGAGAGAGAGAGAGAGGAGAGGGAGGGAGGGAAGGAAGGAAGGAAGGAAGGAAGGAAGGAAGGAAGGAAGGAAGGAAGGAAGGAAGGAAGGAAGGGGCTCCGGTCTCCAACTGCATGGTTAGAGTTTCAGTGTGAGTCAGAAGGAAGGAAGGAAGGAAGGAAGGAAGGAAGGAAGGAAGGAAGGAAGGAAGGAAGGAAGGAAAAGAAAGAAAGAGAAAGAAAAAGAAAGAAAGAAAGAAAGAAAGAAAGAAAGAAAGAAAGAAAGAAAGAAAGAACCAGCACCAGAGTTCAAAGGCCTCAATTCTTTGGCGCTCAGCCTTCCTTATGATCCAACTTTCACAGCCCAACATTGCAACTGGGAAAACCGTAGCCTTGACTCTATGCACTTTTGTGGGCAGGGTCATGTCTCTACTTTTTAGTATGCTGTCTAGATTTGCCATAGCTTTCCTCCCCAGGAGCAAAGCGTCTTTTAATTTCTTGGCTGCAGTCCCCATCTGCGGTGATCTTGGAGCCCAGGAAAATACTTCCATTTCTTCCCCATCTATTTGCCAGGAATTGGGAGGGCCGGATGCCATGATCTTAGTTTTCTTAATGCTGAGTTTCAAGCCAACTTTTGCACAAGCAGGGATCTTGACACAAAGGAATAGCTGAGAACCTCTTAGGATGTGTGTGTAAAGCACTCGTCCTGCATATTAAAAAATGCACTTTCTCAAAGAAAGGACTTTGCAACTAGGCAATACAGAGAAACATAGCAAATGCTATGCACGTTGCTTGTTTCTCTATTTTCCCCCAGCCACGTTCCCTGCAAAGGAAGACGATTAAGGAAATACAATTCGACTCTTTAGAATTGGCCTATTGTTGTTGTTGTTGCTGCTAGAAATGTCAGTGAGGCCCACAAAGCAAAGCAGGAACTATTCTCACGTGAGAATGAAGAAGTGGATGGCAGGGGTAGGCAACATAATTGATCTTGCATGCGTAAGCTGAACTTCCCAGACATCCAGATAGGACAGGGGTCGGCAACCTTAAACACTCAAAGAGCCACAAAGGTCCTAACCGGAAGCCCCCATTCAATTCTGGAGCCAGTCCAATTCCCCCATCATAGTTTCCTCCTAGCGCAGCATCCTTTTTCCTCTACCTGTCCTAACCGAAAGCCCTATCGATTGTGGAGCCAACCAGCAACAGGGAGCCGCAGCAGAGGGATGAAAGAGCCACATGCGGCTCCAGAGCTGCAGGTTGCTGAGATTTATTGTTTTTTCTGCAGTTCTAACTATCCTCTGAAGTCTGTGTCTGTCTTGTAGGGTTGCAGAGCCAAACCAGACAGTTATGGAGGTGCAGATGACAGACTCAATAATTCCTCTGTAGAACTGGATCAGCAGCTCCTTGGGCAGTTTGAGCTTCCTGAGTTGGCGCAGGAAGAACATTCTTTGTTGAGCTTTTTTGATGACGTTTTTGATGTTAGGTGTCCATTTTAAGTCTTGAGATAGGATAGAACCTAGAAACTTGAAGGACTCTACTGTTGATACTGTGTTCTCTAGTATTGTAAGAGGTGGTAGTATAGGAGGGTTTCTTCTAAAATCCACCACCATTTCTATGTCTTTGAGTGTATTTAGTTCAAGATTGTTCTGGTTCATTGGTGGGTTTCAAATTTTTTTACTACCGGTTCTGTGGGTATGGCTTGGTGGGCATGGCATGGCTTGTGGGCATGGCAGGGGAAGGTTACTGCAAAATCCCCATTTCCTCCCAATCAGCTGGGACTCGGGAGGCAGAGAATAGATGGGGGTGGGGCCAGCCAGAGGTGGTATTTACCAGTTCTCTGAACTACTCAAAATTTCCGCTACCGATTCTCCAGAACTGGTCAGAACCTGCTGAAGCCCACCTCTGTTCTGGTTACATCACAAGGCTAGTTGTTCAACCTCCCGTCTATATGCAGATACATAGTTGTCTTGAATGAGACCAATCACTGTTGTGTCATCTGCAAACTTCAGTATTTTAACAGAGGAATTGTTGTCCATCACAGTAAGGTTTGTTGTTGTTTTTCTTTTCCCCTCCACCTTCTGTAATGTTCCTCTTGTTTTTGAGATAACACCACCTCATGTGTTGTGGCTCGTATGCGGCCTGTGCAGCTGGTGGCTGATTCGGACAGTGAGGAGGCTGGTGTGGTGCTGTGCCAGCAGCCTGTGCAGCACTCGAGTCGGACAATGAGGAGGCTGGAGAAGATGTGGTGCCTTCAGAACCTCCAGAAGCTCCCTTAAGTGAAGAGGACGAAGAGGAGGAGCCTCTTCTCGATGCACGGGTGCGCAGAGCTGCCAAAAGGCAGGAGTGGCTCCTCAGGAGGAGGTCTCCTCGAGAGTAAGGCTTGGGGCTAATTGGCCACTCCCTTAGCCTATTTAAGGAGGTACGCCGACTGAAGCAATTTGCAGGGAACAACTTCGTTCACTCTCTTTCGTGCCTTGATCTTAGTTCTCTGCAAATTTCTTCTGGGCTTTCTGCCAACCATAGTAAGATTAAGATTATTTATTCTTTGGATTCTTGTAGGCTGTTAAGAAAGTTAATTAACAGCCTTTGCTTGAAAAAAAAACAACCTGATTTTATTTTAGTAAACTAAGGTTTGTACAGACTTTGTGTGTGCTGCGTTCTTTGGGGTCCGTGGCTGGGGCAGAACATCATGAGTGTGTGTGGTAGACCCTCCCAATGGTTCTCTGGTGTGAGATGATTACTGCAGTCTTCCTTGTTTATGAAATGTTCCTTTATATACAAGTCACCTTGTGGCTTTGTTCGGGAAGGGTGTATTTCTCCTCCTGGCCTAATCTAGATAATTAGAGATTTCTTCCTTTCTTCACACATGTATTTGGGGCCAATAGGAGGCAATTGCTCTTAGGCTGGAGGCATCTTTCAAACTGAACACAAACGAGCTGCTTTCTGTTTGATGTGCAGCTTTTTTTTTAGAGTAAAGTTTGAAGGGTAGGAATGAACCTTGCCAAGATCAGAGGTGCAAGCTTTTAATCTGGCTTGACAATAAACCTCCCAAAGTCACTCTTACTCTGAGAGTAAAATGTTGTTGTTGTGAGTTGCGAAGTCGTGTCCGACCCATCGCGACCCCATGGACAATGTTCCTCTAGGCCTTCCTGTCCTCTACCATCCCCTAGAGACCATTTAAGCTCACGCCAACTGCTTCAGTGACTCCATCCAGCCACCTCCTTCTCTGCCATCCCATTCTTCTTTTGCCCTCAATCGTTCCCAGCATTAGGCTCTTCTCCAGGGAGTCCTTCCTTCTCATTAGGTGGCCAAAGGATTTGAGTTTCCTCTTCAGGATCTGGCCTTCTAAAGAGCCGTCAGGGTTGATCTCCTCTAGGACTGACCGGTTGGATGGCCTTGTAGTCCAAAGGACTCGCAGAAGTCTTCTCCAGCACCAGAGTTCAAAGGCCTCCATTCTTTGGCGCTCAGCCTTCCTTATGGTCCAACTTTCACAGCCATACATTGCAACTGGGAAAACCATAGCCTTGACTATAAGCACTTTTGTTGAGAGTAAGATGGGCAGTACCTAAATTTGATTAACGAACAAATGGAAGTAAAACTTGTTCCTTTTTTAAGGTGTCTCTGCTTGTCTGTCTTCCTGTGCCCATTAATCACTCTTCGACATGAACGGGAATCAGGAAGGGACTGACTGAGTTAGAGGAGCGGTTTGCAAGAGGGGAAAAAAATAGGTTGTGTACTTAGACAAGGTTGGGTAGAGGAAGCTGTGAAAACTGTGCTTTTAAAAAAAAACACACACACAATACTTTGGAAAGCTTTTGTCCAAATATTGGGAGCAATGGAGAAAAATGCAGCCAGGTATAGTTTGATTTAACCTGCATATGGGGCATATAGTACAGTGTCAGAATTTTTGATGCTGGCTGGGGAATTTTGGGAGTTGAAGTCAACACTTCTTAAAACAGCCAAGTTTGAACAATACTGTTCTAGATGTAGAATATAGAATAACAGAGTTGGAAGGGACCTTGAAGGAATCTTCTAGTCCAATCCCCTGCTTAGGCAGGAAACCCAATACCATTTCAGGCAAATGGTTATCCAACATCTTCTTAAAAACTTCCAGTGTTGGAGCATTTGCAACTTCTGGAGGCAAGCAGTTCCACCGATTAATAGTTCTAACTGTCATGAAATTTCTCCTTAGTTCTAAGTTGCTTCTCTCCTTGATGAGTTTCCACCCATTGCTTCCTGTCCTTCCCTCAGGTGCTTTGGAGAATAGCTTGACTCCCTCTTCTTTGTGGCAACCCCTGAGATATCGGAAGACTGCTATCATGTCTCCCTTAGTCCTTCTCTTCATCAAACTAGACATAAACAGTTCCTGCAACCGTTCTTCATATGTTTTAACCTCCAGTCCCCTAATCATCTTTCTTGCTCTTCTCTGCACTCTTTCTAGAGTCTCCACAGCTTTTTTACATCGTGGTGAGCAAAACTGGATGCCATATTCCAAGTGTGGCCTTACCAAGGCCTTATAAAGTGGTATTAATACTTCACGTGATCTTGACTCTATCCCTCTGTTTATGCAGCCTAGAACTGTGTTGGCTTTTTTGGCAGCTGCTGCACATTGTTTTAGACTACACATTCCATCATGCATTGGGAAGTATGGAGGCTGAAGACACATATAAAAACGACGCCCAAATGCATCAACAAAGACATTGTCCCAATTGTTTCCTACTTTTGCTTTGATTTATAAAATGTGTACCCAATGCTTTCATCGCTAATCCTACTCTCGGTGCAGATACATTAGCAACCAAGGTTTTGAACTACAGCCTATGAGAATCATGCATCACTTAAAATTGTGGTGTGGACTGATTACAATGATGATGGGGATGATGATAATTTCATAAGTCTCGACACCGCCCGATTCCAAGCAACTTTGGGTGGTGAACAAAGTAAAAAGACAGGAGAAATAACAACATACAGTAACAATAAAGACAATGGAGGGGGAAAAATGGGAAAAAAACTGGGTGACCCTGAAAAACGTATGCACACTACGAAGGAGCAGTTTCAACCACCCTTAGAAAAACCTGGTTGAACAGCCAGGTCTTCAGTGCCCTCCAAAATGCCAGTTGGGTGGTAACTGTATGGATCTTAGGTAGAACTTCATTCCAGAGAGCATGGATGGATGCTAGATTGGGCTACAAAGACCCTACCTGATCAAAATTGTGGAGAAGTATCCTTCCATTTCTGTCCCTAAAGTATTCTTGCTTCCGTCAACATATCCTACCTAGATCCGTTCCAGTCGGGTTTCAGGTCTGGGCACAGCACGGAAACGGCATTGGTCGCGTTGGTGGATGATCTCTGGAGGGCTCGGGACAGGGGTTATTCCTCTGTTCTGGTCCTATTAGACCTCTCAGCGGCTTTTGATACCATCGACCATGGTATCATGCTGCACCGGCTGGAAGAGTTGGGGGTGGGAGGCACTGTGTTGCGGTGGTTCTCCTCCTTTCTCTCCAACCGGTCGCAGTTTGTGTTGGCAGGGGGACAGAGGTCGACCTCGAGGCCTCTCATCTGTGGAGTGCCGCAGGGATCGGTCCTCTCGCCCCTTCTGTTCAACATTTATGTGAAGCCGCTGGGCGAGATCATCCGTGGCTTTGGGGTGAGATACCACCAGTACGCTGATGACACCCAGCTGTACATCTCCACCCCAGGCCACCCCAACGATGCCCTTGAAGTGATGTCCCAGTGCCTGGAGGCTGTGCGGATCTGGATGGGGAGGAACAGGCTCAGGCTCAACCCTTCCAAGACTGAGTGGCTGTGGCTCCCAGCATCCCGATATAGTCAGTTGACTCCATCGCTGACTATTGGGGGCGAGTCTTTGGCCCCCACTGAAGGGGCTCGCAATCTGGGAGTCCTCCTGGATAGGCATCTGTCCTTGGAGGAACATCTGACGGCTGTTACCAGGGGGACCTTTTATCAGGTTCGCCTGATTCGCCAGTTACGGCCCTTTCTTGATCGGGATTCCTTGTGCACAGTCACTCACGCCCTCGTCACCTCTCGCCTTGACTACTGCAACGCTCTCTACATGGGGCTCCCCTTGAAGAGCACCCGGAGGCTCCAGCTGGTCCAGAATGCAGCAGCGCGGGTAGTGATGGGAGCAACATGGCGCTCCCATGTAACACCGCTCCTGCGCGAGCTGCACTGGCTCCCGGTGGTCTTCCGGGTGCGCTTCAAGGTGTTGGTTATCACCTTTAAAGCGCTCCATGACATAGGGCCTAGCTATCTCCGAGACCGCCTGCTGCTACCAACGACCTCCCATCGACCCGTGCGCTCCCACAGAGAGGGCCTCCTCAGGGTGCCATCAGCCAAACAATGTAGGCTGGTGGCCCCCAGGGGGAGGGCCTTCTCTGTGGGGGCTCCCACTCTCTGGAATCAGTTGCCCCCGGAGATAAGGAGAATCCATGACCTCAATGCCTTCCGTCGTTCCCTGAAAACCCATCTTTTCCAGCAAGCCGGGTTGGCTTAGAAGAAATTTTTAAATTTTTTAATTAGTTTGTGATTCTTAACTTTCGGCCCAAATCTATATATATTTTAAAATGTTTTAATATTTGTATTCTATGTTTTTTATCTTGGCTGTACACCGCCCTGAGTCCTCAGGGAGAAGGGCGGTATATAAATTGGAAATTAAATTAAAATTAAATTAAATTAAATATAACATCAGAGTTCCAATTATTTTTTTCTTCTAAATCTTGTTCCATTAAACCCAAAAGAAAAATCTCTGGTTTTCTTTCTATATTCACTTTAAGAATTTTCTGTATTAAGATATGAATCCTACTCCAATATTTCTTTGCTTTATCCCACGTCCACCATAGATGATTAAAAAGTTCCTTCTTTACCATTTCAATTTTAATCTTGTGAAGATCGAATTCTTTTTAGGATTAGATGTCCAGGGGACATTTAAACCTCGGTGCTGTTGATGGAAAAGTACTGACTCAGAAGTGCTTCGTTCCTTAATCTTTCCTCTCTTTCTTCTTAGCATTTATGTGGGTTTTTTCTTCTAACGCCTTATGGCTAAACATTCTTTGCTCTTCTAAGTTTGTAATTTGAAGCTGTTTCGGCTATGAAACCTGTCTTGAACTCTTGATAGTATTTACACATCACACAATAAATTGTAGGCTGCTGAGCACATCTAAATTTTTCCATCCTCATCGTTGAAATACAAGTTTGGGATGTCAGCCTGAAGCAGAATTGCAGTTGATGTCAGCCAGGTTGAAGGAAATCAAAGTTTAGAAAAAGCAATGGGTTTCCTAGCCAAAACCAGGATTTTGGAACAAAGATGGTGTTGAAAGAAATATTGTTCTGGGTTCAAATCCAAGTGGGGAAAAAAGACACTGGACACATGGAGACTGTTTGGAAAGATGGTTTTAATGGTGGACAGGATCACATGCCTAGAAGATGTTGGGTGAAGAAAGAAAAGGGCAGAGATGCTGAGAATGCCTGAGTTTTATACCCTCTCTGGGCTTTTGAATTTGAGCTTGCATTCTGATTGGTTATCAGACTCCCATGGGGCCATGCAGGGGCAACTCTGTAGGCTGTCCTGAGTCCCAGGCTTGGTTGAGCCTTGCTGGGTGATGCAATCTCCCCAGGTGCCATGTGGTGAGTTCTGTTGCTTGATGGGTAAAGGGCTAATCCTACCTTTGTTGGATCTTGGGTGAGGGCATTTGCCTATGAATAGAATAGAATAGAATAGAATAGAATAGAATAGAATAGAATAGAATAGAATAGAATAGATGTTGTTGTTGTTAGTTGTGAAGTCGTGTCTGACCCATCTTGGCCCCATGGACAACGTTCCTCCAGGCCTTCCTGTCCTCTACCATCTTCTGGAGTCCATTTAAGCTCCCACCAACTGCTTCAGTGACTCCATCCAGCCACCTCGTTCTCTGTTGTCCCCGTCTTCTTTTGCCTATGAATAGACCTAGCTATCTCTTTATCTCTTAAGTGTGGACATTTGCTGTGGGCTATTGAGGAGGGTGGGGACTATTAAGAGTGAGTCTGTTTCCTGCCTAAAAACATGTTTCTCCATTTCTCATCCAGGGAAATATAATATTCTGCCTTGTTAATATTTCCTAGAATATTTCATTTTCCTAGAAGAGGGTGGATGTTAACTTCCTACAATGGTATTAAAGAAAGCGGGAAGAAGAGAAGAAGTTTAATTTATCACCGGAATGTCCAGCCTTGTAAGTTTACTGTTGGGTAGAGAGCAGGGGTGAAATCCAGCAGGTTCTGACAAGTTCTGGAGAACCTGTAGCGGAAATTTTGAGCAGTTCAGAGAACCGGCATATACCACCTCTGGCTGGCCCCAGAGTTGGATGGGAATGGAGATTTTGCAATATCCTTCCCCCAGGAGTGCGGTGGGAATGGGGATTTTGCAGTATCCTTCCCCTGCCATGCCCACCAAGCCATGCCCACAGAACCGGTAGTAAAAAAATTTGAGTTTCACCACTGGTAGAGAGACAATGTACATTCTCATATACACATACTTAGATGTCCCTCACACTAGCAACATCAGGTTCCTCCTACTACTGGAATTGTGTGGTGTCGCTTGCTTCATCCTTGCTGGTGGCTTTTGGCGGTGGGACTGGCTTGTGTATAGTTTATGGTTGGTCGAGAAATCTGGAAGTTAAAATTGCAAAGCTGAACTCAGCGGGAGTTGGCTGCAATTTAAGAACTTAGATGCTTCAGATGATTAGTTTTTGAAGGCTGACTGCATGATTCGTGTGTGACTGTTTGGCCTTCGGAGTGAAAAAAAAATGAAACAAAAGAGATCTCTGATTGTAGTGGAGTCAAAATAAGACTCTGTGTTCAGACAGAGAGTCAGGGCGACAACGGATAATCTCACTGAAAGTGCTATATATGTTCTCTACTAAAACAAATGTATCTTATGGGAAAATGAAAGCATGAAGTGCTTTGCCCAAAACAACCGAATAGAAAGAGAAATTTGATTTCTGCAAGATGCATCAAGAGCTTCTTTTGGTGTGTGTCAAATCCACAACTTAAAATTATATTTCCGAATATTTATTTATTTATTTATTTATTTATTTATTTATTATTCAAACTTCTATACCGCCCTTCTCCTTTCGGACTCAGGGCGGTGAACAGCCAAAATAAAAACATTTATACATAACATTACAATTAAAAACAGATTTAAAATAATTAATAAATTTGGCCCATAATTTAAAATTTGTCAATTTAAAATCAGTATCAAAATTCCAAAAACCAACCCTAAAATCAAGACAGACCGGCTAATTGAAAAAAGTAAGTCCTGAGGTCGGAGATCACTCGTATCTCTGGGTGTAGATTGTTCCAAAGGGTAGGTGCCACCACAGAGACGGCTCTCCTCCTGGGGGTCGCCAGCCGGCATTGTCTGGCCGACGGCACCCTGAGGAGGCCCTCTCTGTGGGAGCGAACTGGCTGGTGGGAGGCTATTGGTGGCAGAAGGCGGTCCGGTAAGTACCCCGGCCCCAAGCCATGGAACACTTTAAAGGTGATCACCAACAGCTTGAAGTGCACCCGGAAGTCCACTGGAAGCCAATGCAGCTCGCGCAGGAAAGGAGTCATTTAAAATGTTTTAAAACAAATAAGGGATGCAGTGGCTCCCTTATCGATTGAAAAGTCGGCAGTTCAGCGGTTCGAATCCCTAGTGCCGCATAATGGGGTGAGCTCGTGTTACTTGTTCTAGCTTCTGCCAACCTAGCAGTTCGAAAGCAGGTCAAAAATGCAAGTAGAAAAATAGGCACCGCCTTTGGTGGGAAGGAAAAAGCGTTCTGTGCGCCTTTGGCATTGAGTCATGCCAGCCACATGACCACGGAGACATTTTCGGACAGCGCTGGCTCTTCAGCTTTGAAACGGAGATGAGCACCGCCCCGTAGAGTCGGGAATGACTAGCGCATGGGGAACCTTTACCTTTACCTAAAAGAAATAGAACATTAGAAAAAATAATAATGCTGGATTTGTACCACATACAAAAGTGGGCTATTTTTTTCCCCCATGAATAGCTGCCTTTCATTTGTTTTTTTCCCATGAATAGATGCTTAGATAGCAGAGGTGGGATTCACTTACCTACCCTACCAATTCGCAAATGTGAGCTCGCATGCACATGTTCGGCCTTCCGCACATGCTCTTTGCTCGTGCACTTCCTCCAAAACGTGGTGAAATAGGACAGAATTACGTCAGGGCAGGTGGACGGGGCCTATTGCAGTTGCCGCTACCACTTCGGCCAAACCGGACAGAATTGGCTGAATCCCACCGCTGATACATAGATAGATACAGGATGGATGGATGGATGGGTGGGTGGGTGGGTGAGTAGGTAGGTAGGTAGGTAGGTAGATAGATTCATTCTTGCATGATGTAAATACAGGTATATAACATACACACACATACCACTTCAGGCGGTGACGTCAACGTATATGGAGTTAGAGAACGGTGCTCCGCTCTTGAAACTCCAAAATTCCCATCTAGGAAGCTGCTGTAGGCACTATTGATCTTGTAGAGATCGATAGAAAAAGGGGGAACTTCCAAGGACCTCGGGGGGGAAAGCAACCAACCCGAAGGTTCAGGAAAAACCTCCTAATTCCGGAAGGGAAAAAACCAGCCATCTTGGCTGGCCCGAAGCATTGCAACCACACAGCAGGAGGGAGAAGATCAAATTGAAAAGATCGCAACTGTATCCAAATTAACTTGAAAGCGAATTGAAACGGAACGTGGGAAGCACAACGATAGTGAGAAAGCCGAAATTGCAGACAGCGAAGTTGAGACCCCGAAGAGACAGCTGAATAGCAGCCAGGGAAAGCGGCGAACGAAAGACGACAGGGCGGAAAAGAGCTGACAGGCGGTGACTGTGCAAGAAAAAGAGAGACTGCTTGGAACGAGAGATTCCCAAGGATTTAATAAGGTGATTTTGGACCAGACCCCAAATTTGGACTTAACTGTGAAGAAGGACCTTTTTTTTCCTCTCTTCGGCTGAAAAGCAGGCTACGCAACAGAAGCAGAGACGAATCAACAGAAGGGCAAAGGATCGCGTCGAGAGTCGGAAGCCATTAACAGCCAAAAGTGAAAGTGCGAATAAGCAAGAGCGCCATGCCAGACGGGTAGCGAAGAAGCAGAGCCTGGTGTAAATATCAGAGACTACCAAACTGGACTAAATTGTTTGATAGTGGTAGATAGTCAATATTGGAACCTTGAATTTTGGACATTTGGACTTTTTGGCTATTTGGATATTTGAAAGAGGGAGATATCAAATTGAACTTATCTGTTTGATAACAGTGGATACTGGACACTGAAATCTTGAGTTCTGGACAATTAGACCCTTTGGCTATTTGGACATTTGGAAGAGAGGGAAGAGAGAGAGACACCAAAACCAAGACTTTGAACAAAAAAAGAAAGAAAGAAATGAAACCCTAGGTACAAGAACTCTTACATGTAAGACTGAAAGAGAGCAGTATATTAAGAGCAAATTAATTGTATATTTATATCTGATTAAGACTTGTTTAAACTATAACTATTTGTTAACACTCTTTATTGGTGAGATACTTGACAAATTGACAATTAACTATTTATATGAATGATTAACTGAATGTTTAACTTTTAACCGATTAATTAAATAACTATAAGTAAATATCATCCAGAAAAATAATAAATACTCAACCATATATTTATATTAGTGACATTTAGGGAATAGATTCTGATAAATTTAGATTTGATAGTTGGATCACTATATTGTATTGATATATAAACTATTAACTGTTACATTATTTTGATACTTATACTAGTAATTACTAATTAATTATTAATTGATTGTTATAGCAAGATTTAATGAAGTGCTAGAATTCTAAGTTTTCCCTTGACTTCCTTCATCCTATATATTCCCTCCCCACCTTTTTTTTGAGTATATATCTAACAGTCTAATTAATTATTGAATTGATTGTCAGAGTTTTAAAGACACGCACAGAAACAACCTACAACTAGATAAGATCAATCAGTGCATAAATACCTATACAACATAGAAGCTAGACACTATTACTGAGATTAACATTTTTATAGACAACAAGGTTGAGTTAAAATAAGAATATTTTAGTGCATGATAATTTGGGAGATTCTGCAAAAAAGAATCAAGATGACAAGCACTGGCACAACTACCATAATCAAAACTAGCAAGAAAATAACTCCAAATCAGGCATCCCAAACAGTGTCCCCAGCACAACAAAAAACCATAGAAACCATGCTTGGAACAGAAAAAGAAAAATAAGCCTCCATTTCCAGTATGCAAAATATCCAGTCAGTACTGGCAATGATACAGGAAGCCATGAGTAAGACCCAAGAAACGATTGCCAATAACCATGAGGAGACCAAGAGAAACCATGATGATCTGAAAGCTGATGTGGGAGAGATAAATGATAATTTAAAGAAAATGGATGACAAGATTGAAAAAATCCAACAGAACATCGCCAAAAATGAACAAAGAATTGAAAAGACAGAACTGAAGATGGAACAGACGGTTAAGAAAGTAGAAATGCTGGAACAACAACAGATGGCAACTAATCAAGAACTCGAAGACTCGCTCACATATCTGGAAATGGAAAAGGCATCATTTTATTTAAGGTTCCAGAATATAGTAGAAACCAAGGAAGAAGATCTGGGAGAGACAATGACAGAGATCCTCGCCGAAGCAACACAGAGAGATAAGGACGATATACGAAGGGATATAGACGAGGTGTACAGAGTGCATACCAACTATGCACGCAGGAACAAACACCCAAAAGAAGTTCATATTCGATTCATGAAG
Source organism: Arizona elegans (assembly GCA_022577455.1). Lineage (NCBI taxonomy): Eukaryota > Metazoa > Chordata > Lepidosauria > Squamata > Colubridae > Arizona > Arizona elegans. The sequence continues at coordinate 11,134,714 of JAKOOJ010000022.1, read as the reverse complement.
AAAACGACAAAAGAAGAGATATACAGGAAAATGAGAGAGGACGCAATCTTCTACAAAGGGAAAGAAATAATAACACTGAAACAAATCCCAAGACATGTCAGAGACCAGAGGAAAAACTATAACTTCCTCACAACACAATTAAACAAACACAAGGTGATGTTCCGCTGGCTGTTACCAGAGGGTATCCTAATCTCATGGCAGGACAAGAAACTTAAAATAGATAGTCTGGAAGGAGCCCAAGATTTTTTCAATCAACATTTTGTCTCCGAAGAAGAGCAAGAATCTAGAACAGAAGCGGAAAATAAGAGCCAAGAGGAGCAATCAATAGAGGAAGTGAAAGACGAACAGGAGGAGAAGAGAAGATTGGAAAGAGAAAGAGAAGAGAGGGAAGGAGCAAGAGGGAAAACACAAAGAATAACAAGAAACACCAGGAAACTAAAGACAACAAGTAGATAGGAAAAAGAATGGAACAGGAAATAAAGATGATTTCGATCAACGTTAATGGATTAAACGCCCCGGCTAAAAGAACTCGGACACTTACCAAACTACAAAAATTAGGAATGGATATCATAAATCTACAAGAGGTTCACATTAAAAAACAACACCAACAGATACTAGAAAACAGAAGCCTAGGGAATCTTTACACCTCACTAGCGGACCAGAAAAAAAAGAGGCATTGCAGTCTACATCAGGAAACATCTAAAAACAAAACAGATATACGCAGACGGAGAGGGAAGAGTTTTAATGGTGGAGATACAAACGGAATCCAAGACAATACTGCTAATCTCAATTTACGCACCAAATGAGAATCAACGTACTTTCTTCCAAAATATACATGACAGGGTAAAAGATCTAGACTATGAGAACATCTGCATTATAGGTGACTTCAATGCAATTTCAGATATAGAAAAAGACTACTGTAGTACTAGGAAAAACAAAACCAAAAAAAAAAAAAAAACCCTTGCTGGACACTTTTAAGGACATGGCACAGGAATTCTGCCTCCAAGATGCATGGAGGGAAATAAATAAAGATAAAAAACAGTACACTTTCTACTCCAACCCAGACTCATCCTGGTCCAGGATAGACATGGCCTGGATGTCAACAAATCTCAGGAAGAATTTAGAAGAAATAGAAATAATGACGAACACATGGGCAGACCACAATCCAATAAAAGTAATCTGGAAGGGATACCGAAAGAAAAAGAGATGGATGATGAATACCGAAATTCTAAAAAGCAAAGAATATATACAAATGATGGAAAAAGAAATGGGAATATTTTTTGAGATTAACACCAAAGAGCAAACTTCCCTCCAAAATCTGTGGGACACGGTGAAAGCCTACATAAGAGGCCTAACGATATCGTACTTGGCAAAAAAAAACAAACAAAGAAAAACAACAGGGAAAAGACAACTTATTGAAGGAACTCAAAAAGTATGAATTAGAGCTACAGAATGAACCCCAAATAAGAGGGTTAAAGAAAAAATAAATTTGGCCAAACACAAAATAAATTTGATTACACAAACAAAAATTGCGAGGAAAATCAAATCTGTAAAGCAAAACCATTTTGAATACGCAAATAAGACAGGGCGATGGCTGGCATACAAACTGAAGCAAGAAAAAGAGAGAAAAACAATCCATGAACTACAGGATGAGGCAGGAGAAATACAGTGTAGGAACAAAGACAAAAAAGAAATAGCAAGAACTTTTTTCCAGAAACTATATAGACAGGAAGAATCTCCAGAAGACTATATCAAACAATATCTTCATGAAGTCGATATCCAAGAACTAGAAGAATCACACAGGGGCCTTCTGGACAGGCAAATTAGAATGGCAGAATTTATAGAGGCGAGGAAGAAATTGAAAGTAAACAAAACCCCAGGACCAGATGGCATACCTGCAGAGTTCTATAAGTCTTGCCAGCAGCCAATAGATGAAATTTTACTTGAAGTATTCAACAACGCACTTCTGGAAGCCACGATCCCCAATTCTTGGACAGAGGCTATCATAACACTGATACCGAAGGAAGAGTCAGACCATACTCATATCAAGAATTATAGACCGATATCGCTCTTAAATGTGGACTATAAACTATTTACATTGATAATTACAGAAAGAATCAAGAAAATAATCAACAAATATATCCATCCGGACCAGAATGGTTTTATCCCAAAGAGACAGATAAAGAACAACCTGAGACAAATAATGGACATATTAGAATACTACGAAACAAATTCAGATAAACAGATGGCCTTAATTTTTTTAGATGCGCAGGTGGCCTTTGATAACCTAAATTGGAAATTCCTCACATTACAGTTAGAAGCTATGAAATTCGGCGACAAATTCATCAATATGATAAAGAAAATCTATTCTGCTCAAACAGCGGAAATAACAATAAACGTTGACCTAACAGAGCAATTTCAAATAACAAAAGGAGTAAGACAAGGGTGTCCCCTATCTCCCCTTCTATTCATATTAACACTGGAAATTCTCTTAAGGGAAATTCGAAGCGATAAGGAAATACAAGGTCTGAAGATCAAGAGGGAGGAATACAAGCTCCAAGCCTTCACAGATGACATCGTACTTATCGCAGAACAACCAATAACAACGGGCACCAAAATATTAGACAAAATAGAGACATATGGGAGAGTAGTGGGACTTAAAATTAATAAACAAAAGACAAAGATACTAACGAAAAACCTCACCAACCAGCAAGAAAAAGAATTAGAGGACAAATTAGGTATATTAACTACAAAGAAGATGAAATACTTAGGAATATGGCTTACCAATAAAAGTACATCAATTAGAGAAGACAATTAGGATAAACTTATAGGACAAATAAAAAAAGACCTAGAAACCTGGAATAAATTACAATTATCTCTGTTGGGGAAAATTGCTTCAATTAAAATGAATGTCCTTCCCAGAATGTTATACCTATTCCAAGCGATCCCAATAAAACCGGGAAAGAATTTCTTTAAAGATCTTAATAAATTAACAGTGGATTATATTTGGCAAGGCAAGAAAGCAAGAATAAAAATCAAATACTTACAAGATTCCAAAGAAAGAGGAGGACTTGCGCTACCGGACTGGGAAACATATTATAAAGCATCTACACTGATTTGGAACAAGGAATGGATGGAGCTAAAAAACAAAAGACTGCTAACCTTAGAAGGATTTGATCTACAGCGAGGATGGCATGCATTCTTGTGGGAGGGCACTGATAAACAACACGGATACTTTCAGAGACATATGGTCAGGCAGTCATTATACTACACATGGCAGGGTATCAAAAAAGCACATTATTATAAAATTCTGGAATGGTTATTGATCATGGAGGCCTAGATTTACCCAAATGCCAGCACCAAAATGAAAACCTACAAGGACCTGCTAAACAACCAAGGAGAACTAAGAACAAGACAAGAACTGCAGGAGATGGGTACAGACATTGAATGGTGGCCTTACCTACAAATAAAATCAAGATACCAGAAGGATTTGACTCAATTTGAATTCCCAAAAGGCCAAAACGAGCTAGACAAAATCTTACAAGGACCACAGGATAAATTGATAAAAAAAAGTCTACAGCTATTTGCGAGCATATAAATTAGAAGAGGAGGTAGTCAAGGACAATATTTTAAGCTGGGCAAAGAATTTCGGCCATAACATCGAATTAGATAAGTGGGAAAAATTATGGACAATAAACTACAAATTGACAATGTCTGTGCCCTATAAGGAAAACTTGCTTAAAATGTTTTATAGATGGCATCTCCCTCCGGCCAGGTTGGCAAGAATTTTTCCTAACACATCTTCAACATGCTGGAAATGTAAGCTAAACAAAGGAACTTACTATCATACATGGTGGACCTGCCCAAAGGCAAAACAATACTGGCGAATGATCAAAACACAAATAGAACAAATCACACAACACAGAATAGAAATGAAGCCAGAAATAGGGACTTAAAAAAAGTTTAAACACAACATAAAGGACCCAATGAGAGAAGAGTCAAACATACAAATGAAAATTACATAACAGACTACAGTTGCGATAACTTTGATAAGATTATACCTTTTTTTCTGTGTATATGTTTTGTATGTCTTGTTTTTACTTGTTTTGTTTTGTTTTGTTTGTATCTTTAAATAAACAAAATTAAAAAAACATACACACACATACCAACTTGTGTAATATATAGATATTCTATCTTCTCGAACCACTAGCTTATATTTTACAGGAATTTTTTTGCTCCAGGGCAACATTATGGTTGTTAACAGTCAGCGTTGTTATCCAAATCATCCCTCCATTAAATGACTCTTTGACAGTGGACTTGCTTTGTATTTTTTAACTTACTACTCCAATATTGCTTTTCTACAGAATTTGAAAAAGTTGATCCTCGTCCCGTCCCATTATGAGTGAAAAGATGGCTGTGTCACGGCAGTTTGGGCTTCTTCTCTGGAAGAATTACATCTTGCAGGTGAGCTGGTCAAGGGCCAGGGAGAAATGACAGAAAAGATATCCATAAAAATGAAAGGGTGGAAGTTAAAGCTTGTTGTGCAAGCCAATGTTCTTGAATCTCCTCAAGATAGAATAGAATAGAATAACAGGGTTGGAAGGGACCTTGGAGGTCTTCTAGTGCAACGTCCTGCTTAGGCAGGAAACCTTACACCACTTCAGAGAAACAGTTATCCAACATCTTCTTAAAAACTTCCAGTGTTGGAGCATTCACAACTTCTGGAGGCCAGTCATTCCACTGATTAATTGTTCTAACAGTCAGGAAATTTCTCCTTAGTTCTAAATTGCTTCTCTCCTTGATTAGTTTCCACTCATTGCTTCTTGTCCTACCCTCATGTGCTTTGGAGAATAGCATGACTCCCTCTTCTTTGTGGCAGCCCCTGAGACATTGGAACACTGCTATCATATCTCTCCTAGTCCTTCTTTTCATTAAACTAGCCATGCCCAGTTCCTGCAACCGTTCTTCATATGTTTTAGCCTCCAGTCCCCTAATCCTCTTTGTTGCTCTTCTCTGCACTCTTTCTAGAGTCTCCACATCTTTTTTACATCATGGCAACCAAAACTGAATGCTGTATTCCAAGTGTGGCCTTACCAAGGCCTTACAAAGTGGTATTAACACTTCACGTGATCTTGATTCTATCCCTCTGTTTATGCAGCCTAAAACTGTGTTGGCTTTTTTGGCAGTTGCTGCACACGGCTGGCTCACATTTAAAGGGTTGTCCACAAGGACTCCAAGATCCCTCTCACATTTACTACTATTGAGATAGATTGGACTTTAGTTCTGTTCGTTCTCAGCTTGAGGATTATGGGTGTTGAAGTCCCACGCATCTGAAGAAGACATCAACATCAAGAAGTCTTGCTTGAAACGTGCCTTCCTTTTTGATCCTGGCTTTCATGCCGCACAAGATGTTTTTAACTATGGATTGTTGAATAAATGATGGGATTTGGCCAATGTTCTAGCTGTAAACCATAGTTCCAAACCATTAGTGCTGATTTTGCTCACCCTGCTAAACCCAACAAGCCCATATTATGGCAGATCAATCTGAGGGCTCATGTGACCCGAGGAATCTTGGTTTGTCTCTCAGAAGTCTCCAAGGACTATCATTAATATTGCAAAGTTTAATGTGACAGATGGTGAAAATTATTGTTAGCTTAATTATGCTGATGTTAGCAAAATGTGGGTTTTTTTCTTGACTTTTGACCGAAGCCTTTGACAAAGCTAGCTTCTGCCTCTCTTTCTCAAATCCCTTATTTAATTCAAGATACAAATCTTACAACTGATTTCAAGTATTCTGCAAATTAACATTAATACTGAGTCTCCGGAGAGGGGCGGCATATAAATTTAATAAATAAATAAATAAACAGCTGTAATATGTTTAAAAAAAACCTATTGTGTTTGCATTTGCATCACCAACCATCTTCCCCACTCTTTCCCCAAACTCATTCCAATTTAATTCTAAATCAGCGGTCTCCAAACTGGACAAACTTTAAGACTTTGTGAACTCCCAGAATCCCCCAACCAGCATGGTAGCATGGCTGACTGAGGAATTCTGGGAGTTGAAGTCCATAAGTCTTCATGTTGCCAGTTTGAAGACCCCTGTTCTAATCTAAAGCATCTCTACATATCAAATGATGGGAAATGCTGCTCAGGAAAGCTGATGCCCCTTAATAAAATTTATAATTTGCATGTCAGACTCTTGATTTCTCTTCTGTCCTCATATAGACCAACCAAGCTCTTCTCCTATGATAACTCATTCTCAGCGTATTCCAAATGAAATGAAAACAAAGTCCATAAAACACCAGTCTTAAGTTTATCTCTGATCTTGAGATAATTAGGCAAACTGCCAAAGGCTTTTCTTGGCAACAGTTCAGGAACAGAAGAAATAACTACAGCCAAACAAGAAGCAATTCTCTTTATGTTGTTTTCTGGCAAAGAGGCCAAGAGCCGTTGCTGGTCTTTTAAGCCTTATGGGAGGGGCAAATCATCTCTTGGCCCGACTCCCGAGTCGTCCTCTCTGCTGTAGCTGCTCCTGCCTTCTGGCAGCACTTCTCATGCATGTACTAGGAACAGGCCCCTCCTCTTCCTCTGCCTCTCTGCTGTCAGCCTCTGGAGGCTCCGGAGTCCGCGCATCACTCCCCGATGGCCCTGGCCCCATCTCTGCTTCCGAAGCAGAGCCCTCATCCGGGCCTTCTCCAGCCTCCAGGACTAGCCCATGTTCTTCCTCAGCCTCACCGCTGTCCGACTCTGCTGTCAGTTCCGCAAGCTGTTGGCAGACCACAACATGGCCATTTTGGTCTTCTTGAACTGTGAACACTCAGTTGTAACTTGACCTACCATGTTTCCTCAAAAATAAGACCAGGTCTTATATTAATTTTTGCTCCAAAAGACACATTAGGGCTTATTTTCTGGTTAGGTCTTATTGGGTGGGGGGAAATACGGAACTAAATGCATCCATCTGGCTGACAAGCTTAACTGGGACTTATTTTAGGGGGGGTAGGGCTTATATTACGAGCATCCTGAAAAATCATGCTAGGGCAGTGATGGCGAACCTTTTCGGCACCAAGTGCCCAAACTGCATGTTCATACATGTGCGTGTGCCGGAGCACCGGAAACTCGAAGACCAGCTGGCTGGCGCGCACATGCCTGTTTTGGGGGCATTTTTTGGCTGTTTTCAGGCCGTTTTTTGGGCCAAAAACGGGCCAAAAAACAGCCCGAGAAATAACCCAAAAAACAGCCTGAGAACAGCCCAGAAAATGGCCCCCAAAACGGCCTGTTTTTAGGCCACTTTTTTGGCTGTTTTCAGGCCATTTTTCCAGGAAAAAAACAGCTTGAAAATGGCCCCAAAACAGCCCAAAAAACAGCCCATAAATGGCCTGAAAGCAGCCTGAAAACAGCTGGAAAAACAGCCTGAAAATGCCCCCCAAAATGCCCTGAAAAACTGACTGTTTTTTGAGCATTTTTGCCTGTCTTTCGGGCCAGTTTCAGGCACTCCGGCGCCTACGAAGACCAGCTGGCAGGCGCTGGAAACCAGAAGAACAGCTGGCAACAGCGCACGTGTCCACAGAGAGGGCTTTGCATACCACCTCTAGCACGTGTGCCATAGGTTCACCATCATGGTGCTAGGGTCTATTTTCCAGCTGGGTCTTATTTTCGGGGAAACAGGATAGTTGCTTTCGCCGAGCCTAACTTGCATCGTCTCTTGTTTCCTTCTGCAGAAACGGAAGATTTTGGTCACACTGATCGAGACGTGTCTCCCCTTGTTGTTTGCCGCCATCCTTATTGGCCTGCGCCATCGTGTCCATTCGGTCAACCACCCCAATGCCACCTTATACCACAGCAAGCAGGTGGACAGGCTGCCCAGTTTCTTCCATCGCTGGCATTCAGGCGTCCCCTGGGAACTGGTGTTCGTCCCCTCCAACAACACGGCTGTGCAAAACATCGCTGAGAGGGTGGAGAAAGACTTGAAGATCAAAGGTTAGGATAGTTTGCGTTCCAAGGTTTCTTCCTAGGTACAGAGGGAAGTCTCTTGTAACTGAAGGGTTTTGCTTTTGAGCTGACGATGAGTTTCACAAGGCTAAAAATACCGAGGAAATCAGCACGTGTGTTGCAACACTGGGAGATGCATACAATTGAAAACAAGGGGAAGAAAATGGAGGGGGAAGCACGGCCTGCTTCTCAGAGTATTAGAACTCGGGGTCAGCCAGGAAAACCATTCTGATCCTTTCCTTTCCTTTCCTTTCCTTTCCTTTCCTTTCCTTTCCCTTTCCTTTCCTTTCCTTTCCTTTCCTTTCCTTTCCTTTCCTTTCCCCTTTAATCCTTCCTCTCCTCTCCCCTTTCTTTTCTCCTTTCCTTTTCCCTTTTGTTTCCTTCCTTCCTTCCTCTCTCCTTTCCTTTCTTTTTCCTTCTTTCCTTTCCTCTCCCCTCTTCCTTCCCTTCCCTTCCCTTCATCTTTTTTCTTTCCTCCCCTCTCCTTTCCCCTCCCTTCCCCTCTCCTCTCCTCTCCTCTCCTCTCCTCTCCTCTCCTCTCCTCTCCTCTCCTCTCCTCTCCTCTCCTCTCTTCCCCTTCCCTTCCCTTCCCTTTCCTTTTCCTTTCCCTACTCTATTTTCCATTCCATTCCTTTCCTTTTCCCTTTTCTCTTTTCCCTTTTCCCTTTTCCCTTCCTTCTTCTCTTCTCTTCTCTTCTCTTCTCTTCTCTTCTCTTCTCTTCTCTTCTCTTCTCTTCCTTTCCTTTTCCCTTTTCTTTCCGGTAGTTAAATTGCTTGCTGGCCCCACCCCTTCCCACCCCTTCCAGGAATCCCCACGTGCCCCATTTTGGCTCCCAGGTAAGTGCAGGGAGGCCTCCTAGGCCCAAAACGGGACGCGGGAAGGTGCGGTAGTCACCTACCCCCCCCACATTGCCCGTTTTTGTTCCCAGGAAGCTTCATGGAGGCCTTCTAGGCCCAAAATGGGGTCCAGGGGGGGTGACAATCCCCCCCCACGGGCGGCCCTTTTTCACTCCCAGGAGGCTGCAGGAAGCCGAGTGCTGCCTGTCACATCCCCTGGCCACGCCCATCATGGCCACGCCTACCCACCCAGTCATTAGGACAGAGAACCGATTGTTAAATTATTTGAATCCCACCACTGGTTCTCCTGCTTGAGCAGGGGGCTGGACTAGAAGATCTCCAAGGTCCCTTCCAGTCTATTCTATTCTATTCTATTCTATTCTATTCTATTCTATTCTACTCTACTCTACTCTACTCTACTCTACTCTACTCTACTCTACTCTATTGTCATAGAAGCCATCAAGACAGGAGAAGTCTACCTTATGCTTTGCAGATCAAATCCTGCATCTTGATTTTTTTCTTCCCAAGAAAACCAAGTGAAATTGGAGAAAAGCTGAAATATTCATTACAAGACAAAGCCAAAAATCCCGTTATTATAGACTGTCTTTACCAGCTCAATTAGCCTTGGTGAGCTTCCACATTCGTAGGCAGTCTACCGGTGTATACCGGCAAACAAACATACTGTTGCTTTCCTTGCCCAGCTTGCTGGCCTTCCAGAAGACAGGTTGGTCATGGTTGACTCATGGTTGGGTTCAACCAAGTCTATGTTCTTCCTTCTCTAATAGGGTTGGCTGTTCTTATTGCTATAATACTTAAATAGCTTAAATATGGATTAGCGAATAAGTTATAATTAGCTGTGTTTGCCGTAGTATAATCCAATCTTTCGATTACAGCATAGCTCAGCCAGCGAAATCTTGCTATAAGCCCACATGGTCTTGTGCAACCAAGTCTCACTGGGGAAACATTGATTTCTTAGGACCTTTATGGCAATACTACACCAAGAGCCTTGGTGGTGCTGCAGACTAAACTGCTGTTAAGTAGCACTTAGCTGCCAGCTGCCTGCAATTACTGCGAGTTCAAATCTCACCAGGCTCAAGGTTGACTCAGTCTTCCATCCTTCCGAGGTAGGTAAAATGAGGACCCGGATTGTGGGGGCAATAAACTGACTTTGTATAAAAAATAACACCGCTGGGGGGGGGCGGTGGGGGGCAAAAGCCCTACTAAGCAGGTATATACAAAAAAGTATGAAGGCTATTGCTTAACACATTGTAAGCCGCCCTGAGTCTCCGGAGAAGACGTATATGCCGGAGGGTGGCATATAAATCGAACCAAATAAATAATAAATAAATAATAAATAATACTACCTCTGGGCAACCAAGTCAGTTTTCCCACATCCAATTTAACTTATTCCTGCTTCAATGTGGACGCCTCACTTTTACCATTCAGGTGGTCTACAACAGTTCATTTAGGGACCGTTTGAAGTTAAAACGGCGTTGGGAAAAGTGACTTATGGCTGTTTTTCACACTTATGACCGTTGCAGCATCCTCACGTGATCAATATTCAGATCCTTAACAACGACTCAGATTTGTGATGGCTGCAATGTCCCAAGGTCATGTGATTACCGTTTGGGACCTTCTGACAAGCAAAAATCAATGGGGAAGCCAGATGCATTTCGCAACTCTAGTGCTAAATAAATCTATCTCAGCATCTACTTCTGTCCTACTATCGCAGCACCATTGAGAGTGTCCTGACATACGGCATTCTTGCATGGTATGGGAGCAGCTCTGTAGTGGACAAAAAAGCTCTATAGAGAATCATTAAAACTGCCCAGAATATCATCGGACTCCAACTACCAGCCCTGGACGACATCTTTGAATCTTGTTGTTTGAGAAAGTTGCCTAACATTCTCAGAGACTCTTCCCATCCTGCTCACAATCTTTTTGGAGTGTTGCCTTCTGGCAGAAAATACAGAACAATTCAAACTCGGACCACACGTTTTCTGAATAGTTTTTATCCCAGAGCTATAATTGCACTCAACCATGAACTAAAGGGCCACCATCAGTGAGCTGTTGGACAGTATAACTTGGTCTGTTGTGTGGATGTTTGGGTGGTTTAGAGGTGGAGAATTGGGGTGGGTGGGAATGTGTTTGGGGATTGTTACGTGTGTTGGACCTGGTCTTTGGGTGTTAAGTGAATTTCATTGTATGGGTATACTGTGTATACCCGTACAATGACAATAAAGTTATTTATTTTTATTTTATTACTAACTTTTTTTAACAGAATTGGAAGGGACCTTGTAGGTCATCTGGTCCCACCCACCCACCCCATCCAAGGAGGAGACCCTACACCAGTGATGGCTAACTTTTTTGCCATCGCGTGCCAAACTGTGGAGAGCATGGTGGGCTCATGTGCATGTGTGCCCACACCCATATTTCAATGCTCCCTCACCCTGTACCCCCGCACATGCACACATCACAACCCCCCCATGCTCTCCACACTTTTGGCATGCAATGGCACGGTGGGCCCAGTAGGCCCATTTTCCGCCCTCCCCAGGCTCCAGAGGCTGTCTAGGAGTCTGAGGAGGGCGAAAACGGCTTTCCCTACCCCCCCTCCCGGGAGGCCGGAAATGGCTCATTTCCCAACTTCCGGTGGGACCAGAAAGCCCCCCCAAAAATCAGCTGGTCGGCGCGCGCATGTGCGCTGGAGCTGAGCTAGAGCAACGCTTGTGTGCCCACAGATATGGCTCTGCCATAGCTTCGCCATCACGGCCCTACACCATTTCTGACAGATGGCAGTCCAGTCTCTTAGCAACTGGGATGATTCTCTGAAAAACTGTGGCAAGCAAAGTCACAAAACCGGGCAAAACTCTCCCAGCACTTAGCAACAGAAATGTTGGGCTCAATTGTGGTCATAAGTCAAGGATTACCTGTATTTCCAGATGAATTCACAAGACTCTGGGACTTCTCTGAAGCCCTCTTAGCTAAGGGCTTGGCCATTTTGGCCACAAAGCGTCTGATAACTGAGCTGGAGGTTGGCAAATCCTCTGCAGGTGATCGTATTATTCCAGCTCAGCTTCCTGAAGCGACTGGGTGACAGTCAGTTGCAATTTTAACCTCCTTGTTTCCTTTATTAATGTGGACATCTCTCATTAAACCTCTCCCCGATTAAGGGCTGGCTCTGCAAATTAGCAGTGGGTGAGGCTAATGAGGAAAATAAATCATCTCTAGGTGTGGAAATGGTTGAAAATGCCAGGGTTAGATGGAGCAAGAATGGTTTCTGGTTGAGGAGCAAGTAGGACCTCTATCATAGATCCAGAGATGCTATGGGAGATACCAGGGCTGGGCTTCAAATATTTTAGCAAGGGATTCTCTGCCTGGTTGCTGGGTGGGCATGGCCATGGCGGGCATGGCCTAGTTGGCCTCCTGCACCATGGCAGGGGGGACATTTTTGCCCTCCCCGGACTCTGGAAACTTTCCTCGAGCCTCTGGGAGGGCGAAAACGGCCTCCCCAGGTTCTAGAAGCCCTCTGGAGGCGGGAAATGGGCCTCCAGCATGCCCTGCACTTACCTACATTCAAAACGGGCCATGTGAGGACTCCTGGGAGGAGCGGGGTGGGGTGGGCGAGACCAGCTAGGAGTGGGATTTGGGGGTTCTCCGAACTGCACAGAATCTTAGCTAGAGGTTCTCCCAAACCCCCAACAGCTCACTCCTGGGAGATACCTACAAACCCTCCTTGTTACTCTGTGTGGCACTAAATCTGTTTTTGATGCCGACTCCAGAGAAATGTTTTGGAGAAAGCTTATGGATGCAAAGATCCAAGGCCCTTTCCACATATCTAAGAATTACAAGAAGTCCTCGTCTTGCAACCATTTGTTGAGTGACCATTCAAACTTACAACGGCACTGCAAAAAAAAATGACTGATTTTCACACTTACGACCGTTGCTGCATCCCCATGGTCACTGATCAAAATTCAGATGCTTGGCAACTGGCTCATATTTATGACAGTGTCCTGGGATCATGTGATCCCTTTTTTGCAGCCTTCTAAACAAGCAAAGTCCATGGGAAAACCAGATGCACTTAAGGTAGTGTTAACTACCTTAACAACTGCAGTGATTTATTTTAACCACTGTGGCAAGAAAGGCCGTGAAACGGGGACAAACTCACAACTGTCTCGCTCAACAATGGAAATTTTGGACTCGGTTGTGGTCATCAGGTGAAGACTACCTTTACATGAAAGTCATAAAGTCAGTCATCAGAGGCACCTGTGGTGATTGACAAGCTCCTTCGGTCCAGTTCTAGGCCAAAGATATGATGCTCTCTCTTATCAATGAGCTGGGAGGCATAAAAACTGAATAAATAACCAATTTAATGAATAGTTTTAGCTAGGGTTCTCCTAACGATCAATATCAAGTGTTAATAATATAAAATGTTAATACCACTTTATAAGGCCCTGGTAAGGCCACACTTGGAATCCTGCATTCAGTTTTGATCGCCACGATGTAAAAAAGATGTGGAGACTCTAGAAAGAGTGCAGAAAAGAGCAACAAAGAGGATTAGGGGACTGGAGGCTAAAACATATGAAGAACAGTTGCAGGAACTGGGTATGTTTCGTTTAATGAAAAGACGGACCAGGGGAGTCATGATAGCAGTGTTCCGATATCTCAGGGGCTGCCCCAAAGAAGAGGGAGTCTAGCTATTCTCCAAAGCACCTGAGGGCAGGACAAGAAGCAATGAGTGGAAACTCATCAAGGAGAGAAGCAACTTAGAACTAAGGAGAAATTTCCTGACAGTGAGAACAATGAATCAGTGGAACAACTTGCCTCCAGAAGTTGTGAATGCTCCAACACTGGAAGTTTTTAAGAAGAGATTGGACAACCATTTTGTCTGAAGTGGTGTAGGTTTTCCTGCCTAAGCAGGGGGTTGGATTAGAAGACCTCCAAGGTCTCTTTCCAACTCTGTTATTCTATTCTATTCAAGAGAGTCTCTGCAAGCATGTTGGTGAGATATAACCGAGTTCTTGTTATCTCTCAATGCAAAGTAAATATTCAAAAACAAACGATGACGATAAGATACGCAAAATTATCTCACTGTTTTTAACCCTTGGAGATTGACGGTCAAGCCGGGAGGTTAGCTAACTGTCTCACCTTCTGGATTTGTTCAGTCATTCTTTCAGATATACTTTTAGCGTCTTGCTTTCCTGAGGAAAGGTTGATTTAATCGAAGGATGAACATGTCCGGGCAAGTTGGTTGCAACGGAAGGAGTTGTGTCTTATTTTATTGAAAGCATGAAGAGAGTGACACAGAGGAAGCTTACATCGCTGTTGTAACAAACCTCCCAGGTTGTGAAATGATGAAATCTGTTAGTTTTCCCCAGGTAGAAAAAACTAGGAAATCAATCCTCCACGAAGGCTAAATTTATCTTTATTTAAATCGGTTATGAGTCTTGCAAAATCTCATGAGGGATCTTTCCCTTCTCATGTACTACCGGTTCGCAACGGGGCCATGCGCACGCACATGCGTAGTGTCAGCATCCCAGCACTGACATATATAAAGAGAGGAGAAGCTTGAACTTTTGCCTACTAAATCCCTTTGAAGATTCTGTCTCTTCGGAGATGGGAGGGGGGGAGACATTCCTGTGATCTGACGAAGAAGAGATGAGGAAAGTGGCGTGGAAGATAGCCAATGAGAAGCAGAGAATTGGGGATCGGAAAGGGAGGGATTGGGGGGCGTTTGATGGTGATGGGGGTCAGTGGGCGGGGCCTCCCGCCGGTTTTACTACCGGTTCTACAGAACCGGTGCGAACCGGGGGCAAGCCACCACTGACATATGCATGTGACGATCAGCTGGCTGGTGTACATGATCACGCAGGAAAATGGATGACCAGCTCTTCCAGTTTCCAGCACTGCTGCACACAAAAAAGCCAGCTGATCATTGTGCGCGCATGCGCGCCGGAAACCCAGAAGAGGAACGGGCGATGCTGTGCGTGCCAGTTGACATGGCTCCGCGTGCCACTTAGGGCACACATGCCGTAGGTTTGCCATCACGGATATATGATATTTTTTTAAAAACACCCATCTCCCTTACCGAGCAATTCAGGGCAATGTACAAATAAGTTTGAACTTGTATAATATTTATACAAATATATAAATATTATAATAAAAATAATTAAAAACGGGAAGGTGCTGTCATTTGTTTGCCAGATCTGTGCTGGGTTGGGTTGATTATAATAAAATTCCCCTTGCGGGAAGGAAGCCTCCTTTTTCACTGTGCGGTTTCTGTTTTTACTCTGTAGTTCGATGGTTTCCATCCGAAAAAGAGTTTGAACACTACATCCGTTTTGATAACCGATCGGGCAACATACTGGCAGGAGTGGTTTTTGAGAACTGTGTGGCTAACAGCCAGGATCCCTTGCCACTCCAGGTAAGATGTTCTCTTGGTCTCTTCTCAACTCTCTCTTGGTCTCTTCTCAACTCTCAAATTGGTGCCTGGTAGTCTCTTACCCAGGAATTAGGAAGACTAGATCTTGGCATGGAGGTAATATATATTAGGGGCATTCCTATGGAAAATGTAGGCATTTGCACATTCTTTTTTGGTGCGCGTATCCGTGCATATTAGTAAGCACCAGGGGTGAAATGCTCCCGGTTTGGACCGGATCACCTGATCCGGTAGCAATGGAGGCGGGTGGCTCGGAGAATTGGTGGCAAAAATCCCTGCCCCCCCACCCCATGCCCACCTGAGCCGCACAATCATTAGAGGCTTTTTTTTTTACTTTTAAAAGCATTTTTTTCTACAACCTCTTCGGCCGAAAAAATACTTTTAAAAGTAAAAAAAAAAAAAGCCTCTGATGATCATGTGGCTCAGCTGGGATCGTCAAAGGCTTTTAAAAGAAAAAAAGTCTCTGCCAATCAGGCAACTCAGCTGGGATCGCCAGAGGCATTTAAAAGAAAAAGAGGGTTTTTTTTTCTTTTAAATGCCTCTGACGATCCAAGCTGAGTTGCCTGATCAGCAGAGACTTTCTTTCTTTTAAATGCCTCTGACGATCCCAGCTGAGTTGCCTGATCGGCAGAGGCTTTTTTTCTTTTAAATGCTTCTGACGATCAGGCAACTCAGCTTGGATCATCAGAGGTATTTAAAAGAAAAAAAGCCTCTGACGATCCCAGCTGAGCCACGCACTCATCAGAGGCTTTTTTTTTTACTTTTAAAAGCATTTTTTAGGCCGAAGAGGTTGTAGAAAAAATGCTTTTAAATTTTTTTTAAAAAAGCCTCTGATGATTGCGTGGCTCAGCTGGGCATGGGTGGGGGGCAGGGATTTTTGCTACTGGTTCTCCGAACCACCTGGCTCCATCACTACCTGATCAGGCGATCTGGTCTGAAGCGGGAGCATTTCACCCCTGCCCTGAATTCTTTTTGGTTCCTAGAGTCTTCTCCTAATTTGAATCACTACAAATAGGCGACACGTTTCCCAGTCATCTTTAGTCAGGAAGCATCTGGAAATCATGGTATAAGCCATGATATTTAACTTTATTTTCTTATTTAAGAAAAAATAAACACGGGTGTCCAAGAATCCACAAACATCACATAACTCTTTTCTGCTTTGCTGGCTGGGGAATTCTGGGAGTTGAAGTCCACACAGGGGTGGGCTGCTGGGGGTTCACGGGGGTTTGGGAGAACCTCTAGCTAAGATTCTGTGCAGTTCAGAGAACCGCCAAATCCCACTCCTGGCTGGCCCTGCCCACCCCATCCCACCCCTCCCAGGAGTCCCCACGCAGCCTATTTTGGATGCAGATAAGTGCAGGGTACACGCGGATGCTCGGGGAGGGTGAAAAACGGGCCTACTGGAAGTTCGGGGAGGCCAGAAATGGGCCCGTTTCCGGCCTCCAGAGGGCCTCCGGAGCCTGGGGAGGCCATTTTCTCCCTCCCAGAGGCTCGAGGAAAGCCTCCGGAGCTTGGGGAGGGCAAAAACATCCCCCCCCCGTGGTGCAGGAGGCTGACTATGCCACACCCACCATGGCCATGCCAACCCAGCAACAGGGCAGAGAACCCCCTTGCTAAAATTTTTGAAGCCCACCCCTGAGTCCACACATCTTAAAGTTGCCATGGTTGAGAAATACTGGTTTAGTATGAGCTTCTGCGATCAAAACAGAAGCCCATCCAGATGTATGGAACGTGTTAGAGAAGGACACTCATTTATTAACCACATGTGAGCTGGATGTTGTGTTACTCAATCCAAGGCCAGGCAAGAGGTCGGATGCAACTAGCTTTGAATGCACCTTGGAGAATGTCACGGACTTTTCTTTTGTCATTGATGTCTGTCTGGTTGTGATTTGTCTCCAGGTTAGTTACCGGCTACGATTCAAATATAGCCCTAGAAACGCTCCTCCGAGTGAGAGGACAGGATTGAACCCCAACTTGGATCGAGAGTGGCATACCCATTACCTCTTCCCATTGCTCCAGTTGCCAGGACCCAGAGAGGCAAAAAGTGACGATGGAGGCACACCAGGTAATCTTTTCCCAATGGTTATTTTCCGCTGAAAGATCACCAGATCTTCAGGAGGACCTGGAAACACATGGAGCTGTCTTCTACTTCTGACTGGTCTTAGGTCTTTCATGTTCTGTACAACATGAGATATTTTTTTAACTGAAGTGTCTAGAATTCATGACCCTTAACAAGTCTCTAGAACCTAGGCTGTCCCCACCCCAAGGTTCATTCTTGTGAAAGGCAAAGTCGGCATAAAATATGATAATGTGGCTCAACGGTTGAACTAGAATTATGGAAATTGAGGTTGAATTACACTCATTGTTTTAGAAAATGAGCAGACATCTTTTGGTGGCCTCTCAACCCAACATCCTTCACCGTGTTGTTGTTTTGAGATAAAATGAAGATATACAATGAAGCCACCTTGAATTAAAGATGGGATATAAATCTAATGAAGAGAACAAATAAGCCAATAAACTCTTCAAAACACTGAATCAATGAAGAAGATAAAAAAGTGGCTAGAGGAAATGGTAAAACAACAAATAGACTTAAAGCCAGAGCTATTGTTATTAGACATACTAACAGGGAAATATAATAAAAGAACTCAGTATTTAATGCTACGTGTAATAACCGCGGCCAGAATTATGTATTCACAAAATTGGAAAAATGGAAATATACCCACAGAGGAAATGGTAATAAAGAAAATATTAGATTGCGCCAAGATGGACAGGTTGACGATGGAAATTAAAGACAAGGGAGAAACAGAATATTATTTAATTTGGGATGCATGGTACAATTGGTTAGATAATAGATGCAAAGATTAGAAAATTAATGATGAAAGACGATCAGTGAACCAGAAATAAGTACAAGGAAGACGATAGGTAGAAGAATATTTACTGTAAGCAGTATTATGGCAAGATGGTACAAAAGTGTAAAGTAAAATATTTAGAATGATAAATATATAGAGATTTATGTTGGAAATATGGAAACAATAGATATAAACATGATATTGTATGAATAAGACTTAAGTGGTTGCAACTAGGAGGTATAATAGTATGTACCATATGTATTATATTTTTCGGAGTATAAGACACACCTTAGTTTTTGGGGAGGAAAATAAGAAAAAAGCTGATTGGTGGGTGGATCGGCCTCCCTGAATACCCCCAATCAGCTGTTCCCAGAGGTGAATTTAGAGAAGCTTTATCAGATGGTGCTACCTCTTGAAGTTTTGAATTGAATACCACCTCTTTTTTTACATGGCTTCCTCCTTCTTGCTTTGCTAGGGTACTTCCGTGAAGGTTTCCTTGCAGTCCAACATGCGGTGGATATGGCCATCATTAAGCACCATGCCAACACATCTTCCGATCTGCGGGATCGAGTGAACGTGACTGTCCGTCGCTTTCCTTATCCCCCTTATGTCAATGACCTCTTCCTCATTGCTATCCAGAACCAGCTTCCCTTGCTACTCATGCTGAGCTTCACCTACACCTCCCTCAACATTGTCCGCGCTGTGGTACATGAGAAGGAGAAGAAGCTGAAGGTAATGGAAGGATCTGCTCTGGGGTTTGGTAGGACCAGCCTAGCTGGTTGGCTTGGCTAGCCGAGGGGTCTGCAACCTTAAACACTCAAAGAGCCATTTGGACTCGTTTCCCACAGAAAAGAAAACACCGGGAGCCACAAAACCCTTCCCGTGCCTGACTATTTCCTGAGCGGCCACAAAACTAGCATATGTAGTTGAATTAAACGTTCTGAAACTTTTCTTTTCTTGGATTTATCCATAGTTGGCCTACTGGGGGTTGAAAAACTCAATAAATCACGTGCCGGTGGGTGTCACACATAGGCGGTTGTGACACATATTTTGAGAGACATGGAGCCACAGCAGAGGCGTGAAATAGCCACATGCGGCTCCAGAGCCGCAGGTTGCTGACCCCTGGGCTAGCCTAACCATGGGAGGCTCCTTGACATGTTGATGCGTTGTTAACTTTAGTTGCAGTCAAATCTGTTTGGAATCTACAGTAGAACTCCTGAGAAATGTGGCATTTTTAAAAAATGAGAAAAGAAAGAGAGCCTTAGCAGAAGCAAGAAACAGACTCCTCGTCAGGAAAAACCCCTCTTTATTTTCCTCTTGTGAATTAATTGCATTCACCCACCGAAAAGTCCAGGCAGTAGTCCTTCAAGGAGTTAACATAAGGTGACCAGATTTTAACATTGGTAAAGAGGGACATTGTAGGCGTGGCTTATTTTGTGGGCATGGCTAGCTGGTCATGTGACTGGGTGGGCGTGGCTAGCTGGTCATGTGACCGGGTGGCCATGGCTATGTGTATAGGGTAAGGTGAACAGATTTTAACATTGGTAAGAAGGACACCATTGTGGACATGGCTTATTGTGTGGGCGTGGCTTGGAGGCCATGTGACTGGGTGGGCGTGGCTAGCTGGTCATGTGACCGGGTGGCCATGGCTGTGTGTATAGGGACTACTCAGAGGGCTGAAAAGTCATTTCTGACAGGTCCTCGCACTTTTGACTGGTCCTCACACTTATGACCATCCTCACATTTATGCCCGTGCAGCATTCTTAACAACCATGTCACTTATTTCACAACTGCTTCTCTTCACCATGATGACAAGATAGGGCAAAAATGTAAAATGTGAGGACAGTCGTAAGTTCGAGGACTGGTCAAAAGTGTGAGGACCAGTCAAAAATAACTTTTTCAGCCCTCTGAGTAGTCCATATGCACAAAAGGACTAACCAGAGGGCTGAAAAAAGTCATTTCTGACAGGTCCTCGCACTTTTGACTGGTCCTCACACTTATGACCATCCTCACATTTATACCCGTGCAGCATTCTTAACAACCATGTCACTCATTTCACAACTGCTTCTCTTCACCATGGTGACAAGATAGGGCAAAAATGTAAAATGTGAGGACAGTCGTAAGTTCGAGGATTGGTCAAAAGTGCGAGGACTAGTCAGAAATAACTTTTTCAGCCCTCTGAGTAGTCCATATGCATAAAAGGATACAGTAATAGAGAGGGATGAAGGAAGGGAAGGGAAATTAGAGTAGGAGTGACGGTAAGAGAGGGAGGAAGAGAGGAGGAGAAGGAGAAAGGAAGAGGAAATAGGGAGGAGAAGAAGAGAAAGTAAGAAGGAAAGAAAAGAGAGGTGGTAGGTTTGAGGAGAAAGATTGCTGTACAATAAAAAAGATGAAAGGGAAGAAAGCCAACCCCAAACAAATATAAAGATATTAAGATAAAGAATGAATTGTTAAACTTTAAAGAATAAAAGAGAACAAATATGAATAAATAGCAATAATTAGAAACACACATACATACAATGTATTTTCTTTGAACAGAATATTTGGCTGGTTCACAAATTTAAACAGTGTTTAGTCATTTCAATTAAATTTACAATTTCTATATTTCCTTTTTGCCATATTTATTCCTCATCTATTTTAAAAAAAAAAACAATATTACCCTTCATCCTCATCTCTAATGTTAATCAAATTCAATTTTTCCCTTCTATTCTATATTATACCCCTTCCCATTGTCATCTATTTTTATATCCATCCTCACATTGGTTAATTATGTAATTATGTAATACAGTTGTTTAATACAAATTCAACATTTTAATATAAATCAATTAGTTATATAACTATCTTTTTTGTATATTAATCAATATGAACATGAATATTCCAATTATTTCCATGCAATCCAATTTCTTACAAATCAATTAATTATATTTACCAATAATAATAAACCAAATAATTTCCCCCATATATTCCTCCAAACCACAACTTAACCATTTCTGCTTTCAACACAGTATACAATTAATAGTATCTCAATTATTACAATTCCCTAGTTAAAAAGAGCTTTTTTTTCTTTTGTGTTTTAAAATCTTGAACTCTCCTCTTTTGCCCTAAATAATTTCCCATTGTTTGCACTTACCTTTTTTGGTGAGGAAAAGGAAAATAAATCTGCTGCCTAATTTTCCAACGTTGCAAGCAAAGAGCAAAGCCAACAGCCTGTTTTACTTTCAGTTTCGTTTTGAGCTTGGTTTGCACAAAGAGAAAAAAAAAACTGCTGAGCAATTTAGCAAGAGCAGAGCCCTGTGCAAATCAGCTGAGAGGGGGAAGCCGAGCTAATCAACGTAGGGCGGCCCTTTGAAGCCCTGCGGCAAGAGTTTAAACAGGTTTTTTCCCTCTAGCCATCAGCTGGGACTCAGGAGGCAGAATGAAAAATCGGGACTTTTTTAAAACGCCGCGGGACGCGGGACAAATTGCTCAAAAGCGGGAGTGTCCCGCCAAAAGCGGGATGTCTGGTCACCTTAAATTAACAGCAGTAACAGACATTATCAGTTCCTTGCGATAATTGCCAAGCCGTGAGCCCTCAGCCAAAAGGCTGCAAATTAAGTTCTGGCAAGCAGTCTTTGTGGCACAAAACGCAATGAGCAAAACCTTCAGAAATACAAACTGTTGTCTCCTACGACAACCACTCCCCTTTCCTTCTATTTATTCCCCAGCCAGGGAGGGGCCATTCAACATCCACCTGTGCTTTGCTTCCCGAGTCGACTCCTTGTCCGCCATTGTTCTCCTCTCCTAACTGCTCTGCGCATATGTGCATCAGGAACAGGCCCCAGCTGTTCTTCCTCCTCACTTATCTCAGCCTCCAAAGGCAGCTGCCTCTCCAGTGGCTGGGAAATATCAGACTGCCCTGGCTCTACCTCTGCGTCTGACGCAGAGCATCCATCAGAGCCTTCCCCAGACTCCAGAACTGGCCCAAGTTCCTCCCGAACCTCCTCATCGTGCAAGTCTGCCACCAGCTCTGTTGGCAGCTGGCAGGCCACAACAGAGAGAGAAGGAGAGGGAGAATAAGGAGAAATCATGGTCTGGTTTACAGCTAATTCTAAGCTATGGTTGGTCTGCTTCTGTCTTAGTGTGATGGGCAAACTCATCCACAGTGCCTAAGTTTGATGTCAACATAAGCACAATTTAACAAACTTGTGCCTTAGAATTTGGTATGAACCAGGCCCTGAGGGTGCTTTGCCTTGAGAACTTGGCTTTATTTGAAGGCAGACAAAAATAGGCACAAAACTCAGTTGCTTGTGGTAAGTGTGCAAACAGCTTTGAAAACCAACTGTGCAAATGCCTATATAAAAATGAAAAAAGCGCAGACGGATAATTAGGATAGAATGGAATGGAATGGAATACAATAAGAATTAGAAATAGAAATAGAAATAGACATAGACATAGAAATAGACAGAAATAGTGGAATGGAATAGAAATGAATAGAATAGAGTAGAGTAGAGTAGAGTAGAGTAGAGTAGAGTAGAGTAGAGTAGAGAATACAAAATAGAAATAATAGAAATAGAAATAGAAATAGAAATAGAAATAGAAATAATAGAGGAGTAGAATGGAATGGAATGGAATGAAATGGAATACAATAAGAATTAGAAATAAAAATAGACATAGACATAGACATAGACATAGAAATAGACAGAAATAGTGGAGTGGAATAGAAATGAGTAGAGTAGAGTAGAGTAGAGTAGAGTAGAGTAGAGTAGAGTAGAGAATACGAAATAGAAATAATAGAAATAGAAATAGAAAAAGAGGAGTAGAATGGAATGGAATGGAATGAAATGGAATACAATAAGAATTAGAAATAAAAATAGACATAGACATAGACATAGACATAGAAATAGACAGAAATAGTGGAGTGGAATAGAAATGAGTAGAGTAGAGTAGAGTAGAGTAGAGTAGAGTAGAGTAGAGTAGAGTAGAGTAGAGTAGAGAATACGAAATAGAAATAATAGAAATAGAAATAGAAAAAGAGGAGTAGAATGGAATGGAATGGAATGAAATGGAATACAATAAGAATTAGAAATAAAAATAGACATAGACATAGACATAGACAGACAGAAATAGTGGAATGGAATAGAAATGAATAGAGTAGAGTAGAGTAGAGTAGAGAATACGAAATAGAAATAATAGAAATAGAAATAGAAAAAGAGGAGTAGAATGGAATGGAATAGAAATAGAATAGAAATAGAATGAGAAAAGAAACTTTATTGTCACCTTAAATGTACACTAATCAGCATACATTAAAATGAAATTTTGTTGCCTTCAGCTCTCAAAAGATAATCATTATGCATATACTCCCCACACACACATATACCGTATATGTTTATGACACAGAGAAACATCACAGTCTAATTTGAATGTATACCTGGCGAAAAGAAAGAATCTTGTGAGTTTACAGGACGGATGCCATAAGGAACAAAGCTGTTCCAGACTCTAGCAGTCCTGCTACAGATACTCCGATACCTCCTCCCAGAGGGGAGCAACAGGAACAGGCCATGAAGTGGGTGTGCGGAAATATAAATGATAAGATTTTTTGCTCCTCCCTGTTGCTTAGCAGGCACCTATCATTCCGTGTGGAATTTTGTCTCCCTAGGAGTACATGCGCATGATGGGACTCAGTAACTGGCTACACTGGAGCGCTTGGTTCTTCCTCTTCTTCCTCTTCCTCTTAGTGTCCATCTTCTTTGTGACCATCCTCTTCTGTGTCAAGGTGAGCATCCTCAGTTTCTTTTCTTTTTTTAATCGAACCCTTTGAAGAAGATATATGAACAAACGATTCCCTTAACAGCCGTGGCAAGAAAGCTGCCGTAAAATGGGGCAAAACTCACTTAACAAATGTCTCACTTAACAACAGAAATGTTGGGCTCAGTTGTGGTCGTAAGTCACAGATTACCTGTAGTGGAAAAGGCGACTTGGGCTTTGGGGAACACGGTCACTCTTTCTTCCACTACCCCCATTTCTCAGATTTATCTATCCCTGTGAAATGATAAGACCCGAAAGAGTAGGACAGGGGTGTCAAACTCGATTTCATTGAGGGCCACATCAGGGTTGCGTTTGACCTTGGAGGGCTGGGGCAGGGGCCATGGCTGAGGGGGCGTCGCCATAGTGGGCATGACATGGGCCTCGTGGTGGTCAAGTGCTAAGGCAGGACTTCTCTCAGACCCCTCTCACTCTCATTATAACCTTCCTTCCTTCCTTCCTTCCCTCCCTCCCTCCTTCCTTCCTTCCATCACATAGCCTAATCATGGCTACGTTTGCAGGTCTGCTGACATCCCTTCCTTCCTTCCTTCCTTCCTTCCTTCCTTCCTTCCTTCCTTCCTACCTTCCATCACATGGCCCAATCATGGCAGTGTCCACAGATCTGCTGACATCCCTTCCTTCCTTCCTTCCTTCCTTCCTTCCTTCCTTCCTTCCTTCCATCCATCACATGACCCAATCATAGCAACATTTGTAGGTCTGCTGACATCCCTTCCTTCCTTCCTTCCTTCCTTCCTTCCTTCCTTCCTTCCTTCCTTCCTTCCTTCCTTCCTTCCTTCCTCCCTTCCCTCCCTCCCACTCTCCCTCCCTCCCTCCCTTCCTTTCCTCCTTCCATCACATGGCCCAATCATGGCAGCGTCCACAAGTCTGATGACATCCCTTCCTTCCTTCTCTCCTTTCTTCTTCCTTCCCCTTTCCTTATTTTTCCTTCCTTGCTCTCTCCCCATCTTCCCATCTTTTTCTTTGTCCCTTTCTCCTTTCCTGTCCCTTCTTCCCTGCTCAAATGCAAAATGGGAAACATTTCTCCATTTTGTTTTTAGTTTGTTTTGATAGCCCTCTGCCAGCGAAAACAGAGCCTGTGCCACCTGCCACATCCCTCCGAGCTCCATTTTTGCTAGAAGAAGAGGCATCGTGGGCCGGTCCTTTGCTGTTTCCAGGCCAGATCTAAGCACCTTGAGTTTGACACCCGTGAAAAGGAGAATTTATTAACAGACAGGGGTGAAATTCAGCAGGTTCTGACAGGTTCTGGAGAACCAGTAGTGGAAATTTTGAGTAGTTCGGAGAACCAGCAAATACCACCTCTGGCTGGCCCCAGAGTGGGGAGGGAATGGGGATTTTGCAGCATCCTTCCCTGGAGTGGGGAGGGAATGGGGATTTTGCAGTAGCCTTCCCCCAGGAGTAGGGTGGGAACGGAGATTTTGCAGTATCCTTCTCCTGCCAAGCCACGCCACGCCCACCAAGCCACGCCCACAGTACTGGTAGTAAAAAAATATTGAATTCCACCACTGTTAACCGACTTCCATTTTTGCAGGTGAGTGGACAGGGAGCAGTCTTACCCAACAGCGACCCAACTCTGGTCTTCACTTTCCTGGCAGTGTTTTGCATCTCCACCATCTCCTTCAGCTTCATGGTCAGCACCTTCTTCTCAAAAGGTGAGCAAGGGGGTTTCTACTATGGGCTTCCTGTTAGGGTCATCCCCCCGTTGCCCCACAATCCTGGCTAAGCTGCCATCTTTCCTTGTTGCATAAAAGTTTGTCTCTCAATAACCACGTTAATATTTTCTTGATGTTACAGAAGAGATTTCCCTCCCTACGTTGTATTGTATTGTTGTTGTTTTCTTTCTGTGGTAGTCCTGGGAATCTTTGGTAGGCTTCCATCGGAGTATTAATCATATTTGACCCCACATTGCTTTACCGAGTGCCATTGGTGTTTTAAGAAATAAAAACCTGGGATATAGACAGAAGCCTTATTCTTTCCTGCTCTCCTTATATGTATGTCTAGACAAATTTTACTTGTCTTTCAAAGGCCCGTAGAGAATTGTGTTGTAACTTTAAAGAGGGAGGAGAGGTAATGAATTTGTTTGTAACTGTTGTAAAGCAAATGGGAAACCTTTCCTTTCCCTTTCCCTTTCCCTTTCCCTTTCCCTTTCCCTTTCCCTTTCCCTTTCCCTTTCCCTTTCCCTTTCCCTTCCCTTCCCTTCCTTTCCTTTCCCTTCCCTTCCCTTCCCTTCCTTTCCTTTCATCACTTTTTCCTTTCCTTTCCTTTCCTTTCCTTTCCTTTCCTTTCCTTTCCTTTCCTTTCCTTTCCTTCCCTTCCCTTCCCTTCCCTTCCCTTCCTTTCCTTTCCTTTCCCTTCCCTTCCCTTCCCTTCCTTTCCCTTCCCTTCCCTTCCCTTCCCTTCCTTTCCTTTTCCTTCCCTTCCCTTCCCTTCCTTTCCCTTCCCTTCTTCCTTTCCTTTCCTTTCCTTTCCTTTCCTTTCCTTTCCTTTCCTTTCCTTCCCTCCCCTTCCCTCCCCTTCCTTTCCTTTCCTTTCCTTTCCTTTCCTCTCCTCTCCTCTCCTCTCCTCTCTTTCCTTTCCCTTCATCTCTTTTTCCTTTCCTTTCCATTCTCCTTCTTTTCCTCTTTCCTTTCCTTTCCCCCTCTTCTCCTGCTTTCCTCTCCTCCTCTCCCTTTCCCTTCTCTTCCTCTTTCCCTTTTTCCTTCCTTCCTTCCCTCCTCCCTCCCTCCTTATCTCTCTTTCCTTTTACTCCTTACTTCTTCCCTTCCCTACCTGCACTGTCCTTTCTACTTCTTCTTTTATCTTTTTTTTTAAAATTTCACTTTTTATAATATTACATTCATCTTTTATATGAAAATCTTTTGAAACTATGTTTAAAAAAAGAAGGAGAAGCTAGCAGTGCGATGTAAAATTCCCCATCTCTGCTCAGAGTTGTCCCCATCCCTTTTTCTTCCTCCTCCTCCTCCTTTCCTCTGCTTCAGCCATCCTGCGATTGCCCTTGGTCTATCACAAATGCATTGGCTCTCCAACCACCAAGCCCCGTTGATTCTTTTTACAGTCAATATCCACTTTGTGTTTGCAGCCAATGTAGCCGCAGCTGCGGGAGGTTTCCTCTATTTTTTCTCCTACATTCCGTACTTTTTTATCTCCCCCCGCTACGACCACATGACTCACAGCCAGAAACTCTCGTCCTGTGTTATCTCCAACGTCGCCATGGCAATGGGGGCACAGCTGATTGGCATGTTTGAAGGGAAAGGTGAGCAGAGCGAGAGCGCTTCCTTCAATATTCCCCCCCCCCATAGGTTGGGTGCTAATGTCTGGGTTACATTGCCAGGAATATTATTATACATATTAATATATTTATATACAAAGTTGTCCAACTTGGTAACTTTAAGAGGGATGGACTTCAAATCCCAGAATTCCCCAGCCGGCCAGCCGGCCAGCCAGGGATGGATGGATGGATAGATGATAGATAGATAGATAGATAGACAGAGAGAGAGAGAGAGATATGGAGAGATAGAGATGGATGGATGGAGGGAGGGAGGGAGGGATGGATAGAACGATAGATGGATGGATAGAAAGATAGATAGAAAGATGGATAGATGGATAGAAAGAAAGAAAGAGAGAGGGGATGGATAGATAGGTAAATGATAGATAGATAGATAGATAGATAGATAGATAGATAGATAGATAGATAGATAGATAGACAGAGAGAGAGAGATGGATGGATGGAGGGAGGGATGGATAGAACGATGGATGGATGGATAGAAAGATAGATAGAAAGATGGATAGATGGATAGAAAGAAAGAAAGAGAGAGGGGATGGATAGATAGGCAGATGATAGATAGATAGATAGATAGATAGATAGATAGATAGATAGATAGACAGACAGAGAGAGAGAGAGATGGAGAGATAGAGATGGATGGATGGAGGGAGGGAGGGATGGATAGAACGATGGATGGATGGATAGAAAGATAGATCGAAAGATGGATAGATGGATAGAAAGAAAGAGAGAGGGGATGGATAGATAGGTAGATGATAGATAGATAGATAGATAGATAGATAGATAGATAGATAGATAGACAGACAGAGAGAGAGATGGAGAGATAGAGATGGATGGTTGGATGGAGGGAGGGAGGGATGGATAGAATGATGGATGGATGGATAGATAGAGAGATAGAGAGATGGATAGATGGATAGAAAGAAAGAAAGAGGGGATGGATAGATAGGTAGATGATAGATAGATAGATAGATAGATAGATAGATAGATAGATATGGATGGATCGATGGATCGATGGATAGATGGATAGAAGGATGGATGGATGGATAGATAGAAAGATGGATAGATGGATAGAAAGAAAGAGAGAGGGATGGATAGATAGGTAGATGATAGATAGATAGATAGATAGATAGATAGATAGATAGATAGTAGATAGATAAGGTATGATGAAATGAGATGAGATGAGATAAGATAAGATAAGACAGAGAGAGAGATATAAAAGAAATCCTTCTAGCATGCTATTTATTTGGAATTTTAAAAGTTTGCACATCCAAATTTGCATAGTTTCAAAAAAAATTGCATAGTTTTAAATTTTTCTACTATTTATGATCTATAAACTGCTGTGAGTCAGTTTATGGCAGAGATGGGTGGCAAATAAATTGAATTAAATAAAGAAATAAATAAAAGCTTGTATTTTCCAGGCACGGGGATACAGTGGGGAAACCTGATGAAAGCTGTCAGCGTAGATGATAATTTCACAATGGCTCATGTCCTGGGGATGCTTCTCCTGGATTCTGGGATTTATGGCTTGGTTGCTTGGTACATGGAGAATGTGTTTCCTGGAGAATATGGCATCCCACAACCTTGGTACTTCTTTGTCATGGTAAGCATTGGGCATCTCTCTCTCTCTTTCTTCATCTATCCATCCATCCATCCATCTCTCTCTAGATCTATATCTATATCTAGATATCTAGATCTAGATATCTCTGTCTCTATCTATCTATCTATCTATCTATCTATCTCTATTTATCTCTACCTCTATCTACAAATATCTATCTATCTTATCTATCTCTTTCTCTTTATCTATCTACCATCTATCAATCAATCAATCCATCAATCTACCTATCTATCTCTGTTTACCCCATCTACAAAAACTATATCTATATCTATCTATCTATCTATCTATCTATCTATCTATCTATCTATCTATCTCTATTTACCTCTATCTCGATCTATCTACAAAAACTATCTATCTATCTCTTTATCTATCTATCTATCATGTATCTATCTATCTTTATCTCTTGCTATCTACAAAAACTATCAGTCCATCCATCCATCCATCTGTCATCTATCTACCTGTTTAATTTTTAAAGCCACCTATCTCAAAGAAGTTATTTCTTTTCCTTCTTATACAGTATATGTTTGGGTTAATTATTTTAGCAGAGAGAACAGTTAACAAATCTACATTCCAAGCTGTGTGTTGGAAAAGGTACTTTACAATTTTAGCCGCTGCTTTGTCAGCATTGATATGAGTTAATCTTGTGAGCATTTAAGGTGCCCAGGTTTTACCCGTATACAATAAAAGACCGTTGTAATTCGCCAGACGAAATAAATAAATAAACAGTAAGAAATTATTAACCAGGTTGAGGACAAATCTTCCTGTAGAAAAACTATCTACGGGGTCACTAAAAGTCAACACTAGCTTAATGGCAGACAGACAATCAATCAATAGACTTTTAAGATTAGAAATACATTTTGCAATAATGTAAAGTATTTGGGATTTGTGCATACTGGTTTGACAAGCATCTTTTTGGCTTTCTGCTTGGAAAAGTGGATTTCGCAGCCTTTAGAAATGGTCTGCTGTCTTTTAAAAGCCACTCACAATGGACATTTCCTCCAGAGAGGAAGCGAACGTGGTGGGTTTCAAAATTTTTTTACTACCAGTTCTGTGGGCGTGGCTTGGTGGGCGTGGCAGGGAAGGTTACTGCAAAATCCCCATTTCCTCCCAATCAGCTGGGACTTGGGAGGCAGAGAATAGATGGGGGCGGGGCCAGTCAGAATTTTTACTACTGTTTCTTCGAACTACGCAAAATTTCCACTACCGGTTCTCCAGAACTGGTCAGAACCTGCTGAAACCCACCTCTGATGTATACTTTTAAAAGGATCTTCTGATTTTCTTCCATGGGTCAGTTTTTTGGAAAGAAATGATGGATTCTCTTTGATTCTTCAGCCTTCTTACTGGTGCGGGAGCCCCCAGACCGTTCTGGGAAAAGAGAAAGAAGAGGAGGAAGATCCAGAGAAAGCTTTGAAAAGTCAATTCATAGAGGAGGAGCCTTCGGATTTGGTGTCGGGTATCAAAATCAAACACCTTTCCAAGGTGAGCTTCTCCTGCTGGTTGCTCCCCTCTGTTCTGACCCAGCTTTAGCAGACACAAGAAAGAGACTCCTTGTCACACAAAAAAACCCTCTTTATGTCTGTTGTGATTGAGGCCCAAATAGTGGTTACCAAACGCAATTCAGTCCTGAACAAACTTATTTTATTAAAACAGCTGAGAATTAATTCATTCTCAGCTTAGTCCAAAACAAAATTCTTCATAAACCAGTCCATCGGCCTTATCACCACCCTTTGATGTCTTTGGCAACCGGCCAAAGGTTTTTCTTGGCAACCCCCCCCGCCCCGCCAAAAGTTCAAGAGACGCTGACAAGAAGCACTGGAATCAACGTTGCTTTTCTACAAAGAACCCAATGGCTCATTGCTGCTCTTTTAAGCCTTATGGGAGGAGCCAATCATCTCCAGGCCTTACTCCCGAGTTGTCCTTTTTGCTTCAGCTGCTCTTGCCTTCTGGCAGCTCTTCGCATGCGTGCACTAGGAACAGGCTCCTCCTGTTCCTCTGCCTCTCTGCTGTTCGCCTCTGGAGGCTGCAGAGTCCACGCATCGCTCACAGATGGCCCTGGCCCCATCTCTGCCTCCGACGCAGAGCCCTCGTCCGGGCCTTTCTTAGCCTCCAGGACTGGCCCATGTTCTTCCTCAGCCTCATCGCTGTCCAACTCCACTGCCAGCTCCACAGGCTGCTGGCAGACCACAACAATTTCCCTCTTGTGAACTAATGGAGCTCACACACCAAAAAGTCCAGGCAATAGTCTCTTCTATTGGCACTTATGTATAAACAGAGGAAACTCCCCTCCCCTCTAGTACTGATGATGTTCCCTAGTTGGGTAGTGAAATGTCTGCAAGAAAGCCACCAGGCTCAGGGAGCGCCAAAGACCTTAAAATTCAACCCTGAGCTACAAATATTCTCTTTAATAGGTTCAATAAGTATTTTTATGTCCTTTCAGTCATTTGACTCTAAGCATAACTTGAATACTCTAGGGCCGTAATGGCGAACCTATGGCACACCAGCCATCGCCTCAGCCCAGCTCCACCGCGCATGGGTGCGCGCCTCCTGCCAGCCAGCTGGTCTTCGGGTCTCTGCTGCGCATGCGCAAGGGGCAGGGCACATGCACAGGGAGGTGCAGACTGGTGCAGGAGGCTTTCTAGGCCCAAAACAGGGCATGGGGAGGCTTTGCACAGCTCCCCTGCACCCCATTTTGGCTTCCAGATTGGTGCAGGATGCTTTCCAGGCCCAAAATGAGGCTGTTTTGGGACTGGAAAGCCTCCTGCACCAACCTGGAAGCCAAAAAGGGGTGCAGGGGGCCAGGCGCATGTACGGGAGGCAGGGCGCATTTGTGGAGGCGCTCACATTGCATTTTGGCGGTTCCATGCGCGTGCAAGCTCTTTGGGCACTCAGCACCGAAAAGGTTAACCATCACTGCTCTAGGGCATTTTTGCTGAATCTGTTGCAGAAATAGGACCTCTCTGTTTTCATCCTTTTTATTTATTTGTATTTATTCATTTATTTATTGAATTTATATTGCCGCCTATTCACCCATGGCGGGCTGACAGAATCTAATTTTTCTTGCTCGCCTGCAGGTGTTCAAAGTGGGAAACAAAACCAGAGAAGCTGTGAAGGATCTGACTCTGAATATGTACGAAGGACAAATCACCGTCCTTCTTGGACACAACGGGGCTGGGAAAACCACCACTTTGTCCATGCTGACAGGTGAGGCTTGGACCTAGCTTGGATCTGGAACTCAGACCGTATCGTCATCTGATCTTGAGGTCCCGTATGAAGAGAAGAAAGCACTATCTGTCAGCTTTGGAAGCCATATTAGACCGGAAGCTTCCATGCTGCCACCTTCTCATGTGTGGGAAAGTAGGAGGGGGGATTTAGTAGAGGGGTTGTCTGTAGACATAATAGCATCCTTCCTGTCGGTCAAGGTCAGGGCAATCCTGCATCTGGAGAAGGAGTGGTCGGAGTGAGGTCTCGAGATGGGACGGCGGTTGGTTGGAGCATGTGATCAGCTAAGGAGTGAGGGGATGGTTTTGGGGGTTTTGATTTACTGAGGGAAAACCCGGACCTCTCAGATTTGGGTTTTCCCAGATGTGCCAGTTTATCTATCCTAGTAAATAGAACTTTGAAAAATGCTTGCTTCAGAGTCTTTACTTGGAGTTGGGGGGTTTTCTGGACCGCTGACACTATCTTTTAAACAGAGTTCTACGAAAACTTTCACTTTAATGGAGGGTTGGAAGCGGAGTTGGATCTACCGTTGGGCAGGAAGCATGAAAAGGCAGCAACGTCCTGGAGAATTTACATGTTATTGTTATGTTTATTGCTGAGGAGGAAAAACACGGCTCCCTCAGCTAAGAAATGGAGATGAGCACCACTCCTTAGACTTGGGAACCACAGGACAGGTAAGGGTAAAGGTTCCCCTCGCACATATACGCTAGTCGTTCCCGACTCTAGGGGGCGGTGCTCATCTCCGTTTCTAAGCCGAAGAGCCAGCGCTGTCCGAAGACATCTCTGTGGTCATGTGGCCAGCATGACTCAACGCCAAAGGCGCACAGAACGCTGTTCCCTTCCCACCAAAGGTGGTCCCTATTTTTCTACTTGCATTTTTTACCTGCTTTCAAACTGCTAGGTTGGCAGAAGCTGGGACAAGTCACGGGAGCTCGCCCGTTACACGGCGCTAGGGATTCGAATCCTGAACTGCTAACCTTTTGATCGACAAGCTCAGCGTCTTAGCCACTGAGCCACTGTGTCCCTTTTTAATTACGTTAAGGAAGGTTTTTAAAACTCTCAGATTAATCCATCATGTATTCTAGTTGGACCAAAGGTGCTTTTTTTTTTCAAAAGGCAACTGGACTTCCTTTGTTTTATTCCTTGAAGTCGTTTCGCTTCTCATCCAAGAAGTTTCTTCAGTGAACTGAAGAAGCTTCTTAAATTAAAAGCAAAACATCTTCAAGGAAAAAAACAAAGAAAGTCCAGTTGCCTTTTGAAAAAAAGCACCTTTGGGACAACCATGACCTGGATGTCTGAGAATCTCCATAGATATTCTAGTTGGAATTACAAAGAACAAAGCAACTAGAAATTGTGCAACATTGATTAATAGATCCGATTAATATTCTGGGTTGGTTTCAACGCGGGTTTGCACTGATAGAGCCAAGCAAGAGATTGTGGATGTTAATTTAGTTAACTTTAGAGTTCATTTATCGGAAGATGTGGGATTTAACAATTGTGGCTAATTTCTTTCCATTCATTCTAATGTCTCTTAAGTGGTGCAAAGGCTTAGAGGTGGAGCACTCACCTCACAATCAGGAGGCTGTGAGAGTTCGATCCTAAGTAGAGGCAGATATTTCTTTCTGTGAGCGCATTGAGAATATATCTGCTGAACAAAACTCAACAGGAAGGGCATCCGGCCAGTAAACACTCAGTTCCATTCAATTGCCCAGACTCCACCCCGCCAGGAATTATGGGGTCATTAAAAGATGATGATGATGATGATTCTAATGTCTCTTAAATCTCCTTATTCTAAATTTATTGACATATTTATAAATAATTCAGACGGTTTATGACTGCCCGTTCTTACATTGCCTGGAGTTATATTTTGTCCTAACCCGCGTCCCCCTTTTTCTCCTTGGCTGTTTCTTAGGACTGTATCCTCCAACAAGTGGACAGGCATACATCAATGGCTACGAAATCTCTCAAGACATGGTTCTCATCCGGAAGAGCCTGGGTCTGTGTCCTCAGCACGATGTCCTCTTTGACCACATGACAGTAGAAGAGCATCTGTACTTCTACTCTGGGGTAAACTTTGTGATCTGTCCCCGTCCCCACACACACACAAACACAGCCAGCCGAGGGTTAAGGAAACACTTTGGAACGCACCCAGGTCTTATCTCCCACTTGGCAGCGATAGACACACCGTCTGCCAAGTGACTTTATTTTCTCAGTAAAACAGAAAGATAAATACTCGAGTCCAAATGTCCGACACTATAAATCTTTCTCTCAGCAGTTCTGGATGAGACTTTAGTGACTATCCAAGGTTTGTTTTTGTTCGTCACAAGGATCCCTGACCACTACCCTCTATTATATAGTCTCTGGGGTGTGGTCCAGTGACTCAGTTCTAATCCCTAGCATGCCTCCTAAGCTGCTGCAATCGTTTATCATGCCTTCGGAGGCATGCGTCCAGGAATGATGTTTCATCGTCACTCTGATCCGAACCAGCTGTCTCCCTGCTAATCTCCTCTCCCTCGGCCGGCACCTGAGACAATGCCAGAGGGGAGGGGCCTGGAGAGGGAGGCCTGGCTGACTCCTCTTCCTCATGCTCGGAGCTTTCTTCCTCCGATGGGACAGGCTCAGAGGGCGGGGCCACAACACTTTGGTCAATGTTGACTTGAACTTCTGTAGACTCTGCCTTACTGGGATCCACCCGTTTTCCTGGTTGCAAAGTTCAGAGGTTGTGTGGTTGTCCGCTATTCATGGTCTGTCATGATTGTACTGGAGACAGCGAGTGAAGCAAGCAGGCGCAGAAGCATTTTGATGACGTCAGGGTGGGTGGGTGGGCAGAGCCTCCCACCGGTTTTACTACCGGTTCTATAGAACCAGTCCGAACGAGGAGCAACCCACCACGCTGGACATGCAGTCACATGACTGCAGTAGGGAGGGTGATTGTCGAGTTCCAGAGCCAGGTCATAATTCCCCCTTTTTTTCAGGTCCATTGTAACTTCAAACGGTTACTAAGCCCCCGCTTGTAAAACAAGGACTCCCTGTATAATCATAATGTCAGGTTGAGATCTCATACCAGTGATGAAATCCAATTTTTTTTACTACTGGTTCTGTGGGCGTGGCTTGGTGGGCATGGTGTGACTTGTTGGGCGTGGCTTGGTGGCCATGGCAGGGGAAGGATACTGCAAAATCTCCATTCCCATCCCACTCCAGAGGAAGGATATTGCAAAATCTCCGTTCCTATCCCACTCCAAAGGAAGGATACTGCAAAATCCCATTCCCTCCCCACTCCTGGGGGAAGGATATTGCAAAATCCCCATTCCCTCCCCACTCTGGTGCCAGCCAGAGGTGATATTTGCCGGTTCTCCAAACTGCTCAAAATTTCCACTATCGGTTCTCCAGAACCTGTCAGAACCAGCTGGATTTCACCCCTGCCTCATACTCTTTTTTTTTCTTTCTCTTCCATCTCAGCTGAAAGGATTTCCTGTTGAAAAATGCCCGGGGGAGATCGCCCATGTCCTGCACATCCTCAACTTACAAGAGAAACATGGGACTTTGTCGAAGGCCCTTTCCGGAGGGATGAAACGCAAGCTCTCCATTGCCATTGCTCTCATTGGGGACTCCAAGGTGCGGCTCTGCTAAGTCCCTTCCTCCTGATCCTTGTTCACCTGCTCAGGTGGTTTGGAGAGAGTCTGGTGGACTTGGTGCCTTGCAGGGTGGATGGGGACCACTTGTTTGCTTTCCCAATGGTAGAAGATGGAGTGGAGAAGTCGGGTTTTTTCCACCATCTCGAGTGGGGAGCCCTTGTTTTTTCATGAAGTCCTTCCATGGGAAAGTTGAAAGGAGTGTGTGTATGGGTCTCCCCACAGTTTGCCCATATTACAACAACCCTGTGCACCAGACAGGACTAAGAGGGAATCAGTACACTGAGTTGAGCTCTGTGACTAACAAGAGACTTGAACTTAAATCTTTCTGTTCCTACATCTTTTCTTTCTTTCTTTCTTTCTTTCTTTCTTTCTTTCTTTCTTTCTTTTCTTCCTCCCTCCCTCTCTCCCTTCTTTCCTTTCTTCTTTCCTTCCTTCCTTCTTTCTTTCCTTCTTTCCTCCCTTCCTTCTTTCTTTCCTTCCTTCCTTCTTTCCTCCCTCCCTCCCTTCTTTCCTTTCTTCTTTCCTTCCTTCCTTCTTTCTTTCCTTCTTTCCTCCCTTCCTTCTTTCCTCCCTCCCTTCCTCCCTCCCTTCTTTCTTCCCTCCCTTCCTTCTTTCCTCCCTTCTTCCCTCCCTTCCTTCTTTCTTTCCTTCCTTCCTTCTTTCCTCCCTCCCTCCCTTCTTTCCTTTCTTCTTTCCTCCCTTCCTTCTTTCCTTCTTTCCTCCCTTCCTCCCTTCCTTCCTTTCTTCTTCCTTCCTTCCTTTCCTTCCTTCTGTCTTTTCTTCTTTTTTTCCTTCCTTCTTTCCTTCCTTCTTTCTTCTTTTATAATAAAGGATTGTCCTCTCATCTTCAAGCCATGATAATATCTACCACATGACCAAATTGAGAAAATAGTGCATCTTTCTGGTTCTTCTTTTTTTTTTAATGTTATCATTCACATCCTTGATCTAATGCATATGGTGCAGTTGAATAGCCATCTTCCGATAAGATGACCTTAAGCACCCCGGGATGATAGAGAGAGATGGCAAGAGAGGCCATTTTCTCCCCTAGAAGGGGAATAATTGCTAAATCAAACTACTTCAGATTGTGTCCACCCCTCCCTC
The DNA here is from genome assembly GCA_022577455.1 of Arizona elegans. NCBI lineage: Eukaryota > Metazoa > Chordata > Lepidosauria > Squamata > Colubridae > Arizona > Arizona elegans. Next base: position 11,097,954 of record JAKOOJ010000022.1, on the reverse strand, counting down.
TTCCTTCTGAGTGTGCCATTACCTCCACCACCTCTTTCCCATTACACTACCCCAGTTCTCCACGCGAGACCCGAGAAAGACTGGCTTCCAGCCACACTGGGCCTACCAGATTGCAACCAACTCTCAACCCAACTCCAACCTTGTCAGAGTTTGTTGCAGAAATCACATCCAGAAAGCACACACAGATAACTGATTCAGCAGGATTCATTAACTTCTCTTTATATAAAATATAACACATGAAGATAAATATACAATACCAATGGCTGATTCTTCCAACGTGGTAGAGAGGAGAGATTGTAAGTACAAACACCCACTGAGTACAGCAGAGATGAGTTTCAGTTTCAATTCAGCAGACTAGTTTCAGTTTCCAAAGAGTCCCCATTGGCCGACCCAGTTGCTATGCCAATTCATTGGCTGACCTTGGTACCACCTCTCCATTCCAGTTCATGAATATTCTGACAAACCTCCCTGTTCTCTGCAGGTGGTGATGTTGGATGAACCTACCTCAGGCATGGACCCCGTTTCACGGCGGGCCACATGGGAGCTCCTGCAGCAGCAGCGCAGAACTCGCACCATCTTGCTCACCACCCATTTCATGGATGAGGCAGACCTGTTGGGCGACCGCATCGCCATTATGGCCAAGGGGGAACTCCAATGTTGTGGATCATCCCTCTTTCTCAAGCATAAATATGGTAAGGAGATTAGATTTAGAATAACGTTATTGTCACTGTGAATGTACACGAATTACCATACATTATAATGAAATTTCATTGCAGGCAGCTCTCAAAGGCTCACCGCCTCCAATATACACTACATAAACATGACAAATCTCTCTATATATAAAAGCGAAAACCACTCACGCATTAATCACGAAATCTCCAGAAGCGTAAAGCCTACAAACTTGTAATTTGCCATGTATGTTCCTCTTGGCTTCTAGGTGCTCACTAAGAAAGGATTTTTCGAAATGACCATCAGAGCATTAGTATTTCCTATATTATTAGAACACCCTTTGATGCTAATTAGTTAGACGTTCTACTCCCCCTCTCGACTTGAAAATAACTCTGGAGAGAATGGGATAGCATAGGGGAGGCTTCTGTGGGGCAAGCCTCATGGAGAGAAGGGGCTAGAAAGCCTGAGGGAGAGAAGGGGAGAGGATAGGAGATGTTTCTGTGGGGCAAGGCTGAGGGAGAGAAGGGGAGAGGAGTCTCCCCTGGTCAAATTGAATCTTGAGTTCCAGTGTTGGAGCATTGCTTCTTGTCCTGCCCTCAGGTGCTTTGGAGAATAGCTTGACTCCCTATTCTTTGTGGCAGCCCCTGAGATATTGGAACACTGCTATCACGTCTCCCCTAGTCCTTCTTTTCATTAAACTAGACATACTAGGGTTAAGATTAGGACAGCTACTAAAATGTACATTAAAAATGTAAGATTGCAATAGTGGCAAATATTTCCCAAGAAATATTCTTGGGATGATCCCAAGAAAGCATCCAATGCTCATCAAGCAATATCCTTCTTCCTTTTCAGGTGCTGGGTACCACATGGTGATGGTGAAAGAGCCCTACTGCAACCTCGGAGAGATCTCCCACCTCATCTATCATTATGTCCCCAATGCCTCTCTGGAGAGCAACGTGGGGGCAGAATTGTCCTTCATCCTACCCAAGGAGAGCACGCACAAGTAATCTCACCCTTAATAACTACGGGGAATGCACAGGTGGGGTCCAAGTTTGCCAAAGGCTCAAAGTCTCAGTGGAAGTGATGGGAGTTGGAGTCAATCCACCTGGAGAACATGGGCTTGAAGGATGCTACCTTGGTTCAAAGAGAATGTTTATTCAGGGATGGGATTCAGCCAGTTCGGTTTGCTGAACTGGTTGTTCCAAAGACCGGTTGACCCTGCCGTCCTCTCCCCTCCCCTCCCAGGAGTCTCCACGTGGCCCTTTTTGGATGCCAGGTAAGTGCAGGACGCGTGCAGAGGCTCTGGGAGAGCGAAAAACAGGCCTACCAGAAGTACCAGAAGTCTGGAAACAGGCCTGTTTCTGGCCTCCGGAGGCCTTCCGGTGCCTGCGGGAGGCCGTTTTCACCCTCCTAGAGGTTCCAGGAAAGCCTCTGGAGCCTGGGGAGGGTGAAAACGTCCCCCACCACCATGGTGCAGGAGGCTGAGTAGGCCACACCTCCATGGCCATGCCCACCCAGCAATCAGGCAGGGAACCAGTTGCTGAAATTTTTCAATCCCACCTCTGCATTTATTCCTTCGGTTTTGCTCGCATGATGGGCCTTGACCACGTTTGTCTCATAGATTGAACGTCAATGCGCTTCACTATGTCATTAACCATGGCCAAATTTGATCATGGTTATCTCAGTCAAGGGCTCATTTGATTTAACCCCATTTCTGCACTCACCATCTGCCCTGCAGAGCTCCATGGGGTGAGTTTGAGGATCATAATAGCCTTAAGTGGAATTTGGTCGTCGCAGATTGTGTGAACGCACACAGCCAGAACTGAGTTTCCTAAGCTTTTGAACCTGGTAGGCAGGGTGGAATAATAGAACAAAATAGCAAGATAACAAAGCTGGGAGGGTCCTTGGAGGTCTTCTAGTCTAACCCCCTACTCAGATAGGAGACCGTATTACAGGGGTTTTCAGAATAATGCAAAAGGAACTTAAACCATCTGTTTACCATGCCGACACACATGTACACACACGAGTACTTAATTTTTGTATTTTTTGACAGGGTGTGGGGGCCAATTCCAAACAAAATTGTCACTTTCTCTCCTTTTATTTTCTAAGAGACCATTAGGCCTCCGTTATAGATAAAGATCAGGGGTGAAATTCAGCAGGTTCTGGAGAATCGGTAGCGGAAATTTTGAGTAGTTCGGAGAACCGGCAAATACCACCTTCTGGCTGGTCCCAGAGTGGGGAAGGAATGGAGATTTTGCAATATCCTTCCCTCTGGTGTGGGGTGGGAATGGGGATTTTGCAGTATCCTTCTCCCAGGAGTGGGGTGGGAATGGGGATTTTGCAGTATCCTTCCCCCCAGGAGTGAAGAGAGAATGGAGATTTTACAGTATCCTTCCCCCGGGAGTGGGGTGGGAGTGGGGATTTTACAATATCCTTCTCCCAGGTGGGGTGGGAATGGGGATTTTGCAGTATTCTTCCCCTGGAGGGGGGAGGGAATGGGGATTTTGCAGTATCCTTTCCCTGGAGTGGGGAGGGAATAGAGATTTTGCAATATCCTTCTCCCAGGAGTGGGGTGGGAATGGGGATTTTGCAGTATCCTTCCCCCCAGGAGTGGGAAAGGAATGGAGATTTTGCAATATCCTTCTCCTGCCATGCCCATCAAGCCACGCCCACAGAACCAGTAGTAGAAAAATTTGAATTTCACCACTGAAAAAGATGGCTGTAAATTCTATAGTTTATGACACAGCATATCTCCTCCTGTATTGATTAAAATGCTATAATTACTAAGAGACCCTTTAAAAATGAAGATCTGTGGTGGGTTTCCAAATTTTTTGCTACTGGTTCTGTGGGTGTGGCTTGGTGGGCGTGGTGTGGCTTGGTGGGTGTGGCAGGGGAAGGATACTGCAAAAGGCCCATTTCCTCCCGATCAGCTGGGACTTGGGAGGTAGAGAATAGATGGGGGCGGGGCCAGTCAGAGGTGGTATTTACCAGTTCTTCGAACTACTCAAAATTTCCGTTTCCGGTTCTCCAGAACTGGTCAGAACCTGTTGAAACCCACCTCTGAGGAAGATGGTTCTGGCTGACCTCAAGGGAGTTATCCATGGTCTTCTCAAAATCAACCTGGATGTTGCTATGAATGTGGTGTCTGAATTCAAATCTCCTCACTTACTTTTTCCTTCCAGATTTGAGGCTCTGTTCACCGAGCTGGAGTTACGCCGGGAAGAACTGGGCATTGCCAGTTATGGAGCTTCAGTTACCACAATGGAAGAGGTCTTCCTTAGGTAACCCTTTGTTGATCTTGGGAGAGGAATTTGGCAGATGAGCTTGAAAAATGAGTTGAATGGGGAGCTTGGAAGGTGGGCTTGGAAGGTCAGCTTGGAAGATGGGCTTGGAAGATGAGCTTGGAAGGTGAGCTTGGAAGGTCAGCTTGGAAGGTGGGCTTGGAAGGTGAGCTTGGAAGGTGAGCTTGGAAGGTGAGTTTGGAAGGTGGGCTTGGAAGGTGGGCTTGGAAGGTGAGTTTGGAAGGTGAGCTTGGAAGGTGGGCTTGGAAGGTGAGTTTGGAAGGTGGGCTTGGAAATTCAGCTTGGAAGGTGGGCTTGGAAGGTCTGCTTGGAAGATGAGCTTGGAAGATGAGCTTGGAAGGTGAGCTTGGAAAGTGAGCTTGGAAGATGGGCTTGGAAGGTGAGCTTGGAAAGTGAGCTTGGAAGATGGGCTTGGAAGGTGAGCTTGGAAAGTGAGCTTGGAAGGTGAGCTTGGAAGGTGGGCTTGGAAAGTGAGCTTGGAAGGTGAGCTTGGAAGGTGGGCTTGGAAGGTGGGCTTGGAAGGTCTGCTTGGAAGATGAGCTTGGAAGGTGGGCTTGGAAGGTGAGCTTGGAAGATGAGCTTGGAAGATGAGCTTGGAAGATGGGCTTGGAAGGTGAGCTTGGAAAGTGAGCTTGGAAGGTGAGCTTGGAAGGTGAGCTTGGAAGGTGAGCTTGGAAGGTGAGCTTGGAAGGTGGGCTTGGAAGGTGGACTTGGAAGGTCTGCTTGGAAGGTGGGCTTGGAAGATGAGCTTGGAAGGTGGGCTTGGAAGGTGAGTTTGGAAGGTGAGCTTGGAAGGTGGGCTTGGAAGGTGAGTTTGGAAGGTGGGCTTGGAAATTCAGCTTGGAAGGTGGGCTTGGAAGGTCTGCTTGGAAGATGAGCTTGGAAGATGAGCTTGGAAGGTGAGCTTGGAAAGTGAGCTTGGAAGATGGGCTTGGAAGGTGAGCTTGGAAAGTGAGCTTGGAAGATGGGCTTGGAAGGTGAGCTTGGAAAGTGAGCTTGGAAGGTGAGCTTGGAAGGTGGGCTTGGAAAGTGAGCTTGGAAGGTGAGTTTGGAAGGTGGGCTTGGAAGGTGGGCTTGGAAGGTGAGTTTGGAAGGTGAGCTTGGAAGGTGGGCTTGGAAGGTGAGTTTGGAAGGTGGGCTTGGAAATTCAGCTTGGAAGGTGGGCTTGGAAGGTCTGCTTGGAAGATGAGCTTGGAAGATGAGCTTGGAAGGTGAGCTTGGAAAGTGAGCTTGGAAGATGGGCTTGGAAGGTGAGCTTGGAAAGTGAGCTTGGAAGATGGGCTTGGAAGGTGAGCTTGGAAAGTGAGCTTGGAAGGTGAGCTTGGAAGGTGGGCTTGGAAAGTGAGCTTGGAAGGTGAGCTTGGAAGGTGGGCTTGGAAGGTGGGCTTGGAAGGTCTGCTTGGAAGATGAGCTTGGAAGGTGAGCTTGGAAGGTGGGCTTGGAAGGTGGGCTTGGAAGGTGAGCTTGGAAGATGAGCTTGGAAGATGAGCTTGGAAGATGGGCTTGGAAGGTGAGCTTGGAAAGTGAGCTTGGAAGGTGAGCTTGGAAGGTGAGCTTGGAAGGTGAGCTTGGAAGGTGAGCTTGGAAGGTGGGGTTTGAAGGTGGGCTTGGAAGGTCTGCTTGGAAGGTGGGCTTGGAAGATGAGCTTGGAAGGTGGGCTTGGAAGGTGAGTTTGGAAGGTGAGCTTGGAAGGTGGGCTTGGAAGGTGAGTTTGGAAGGTGGGCTTGGAAATTCAGCTTGGAAGGTGGGCTTGGAAGGTCTGCTTGGAAGATGAGCTTGGAAGATGAGCTTGGAAGGTGAGCTTGGAAAGTGAGCTTGGAAGATGGGCTTGGAAGGTGAGCTTGGAAAGTGAGCTTGGAAGATGGGCTTGGAAGGTGAGCTTGGAAAGTGAGCTTGGAAGGTGAGCTTGGAAGGTGGGCTTGGAAAGTGAGCTTGGAAGGTGAGCTTGGAAGGTGAGCTTGGAAGGTGAGCTTGGAAGGTGAGTTTGGAAGGTGGGCTTGGAAGGTGGGCTTGGAAGGTGAGTTTGGAAGGTGAGCTTGGAAGGTGGGCTTGGAAGGTGAGTTTGGAAGGTGGGCTTGGAAATTCAGCTTGGAAGGTGGGCTTGGAAGGTCTGCTTGGAAGATGAGCTTGGAAGATGAGCTTGGAAGGTGAGCTTGGAAAGTGAGCTTGGAAGGTGAGCTTGGAAGGTGGGCTTGGAAAGTGAGCTTGGAAGGTGAGCTTGGAAGGTGGGCTTGGAAATTCAGCTTGGAAGGTGGGCTTGGAAGGTCTGCTTGGAAGATGAGCTTGGAAGATGAGCTTGGAAGGTGAGCTTGGAAAGTGAGCTTGGAAGATGGGCTTGGAAGGTGAGCTTGGAAAGTGAGCTTGGAAGATGGGCTTGGAAGGTGAGCTTGGAAAGTGAGCTTGGAAGATGGGCTTGGAAGGTGAGCTTGGAAAGTGAGCTTGGAAGGTGAGCTTGGAAGGTGGGCTTGGAAAGTGAGCTTGGAAGGTGAGCTTGGAAGGTGGGCTTGGAAGGTGGGCCTGGAAAGTCAACTTGGAAGATGAGTTTGGAAAATAAGCTTGGAAGATGGGTTGGCCTTCTCAAGAGATCACCTCCCATAAGGCTTGTTATGAGAGTATAATGGGAGAAACGGGGGAGTGGGAGAAAATAAAATTCTGAATGGGGTCTCTTTCTTGAAGAGTTGGCAAGCTTGTGGATTCCAGCATGGACATCCAAGCCATCCAGCTGCCAGCTTTGCAGTATCAGCATGAACGACGATCCAACGACTGGGCCATGGATGATTCCAGCAGCATGAGTGGCCTGACGAACACGACCGATGACAGTGGGGCACTCATCACCGAAGATTGCTCCAACATTAAGCTGAACACAGGGGTGGGTCCTAACTCCTACCTTGGTGGTGGGTTTCCTTTTTGGTGGGGGGAAAAACAAAGAGAACACAGATAGTCCTCAACATACAACCACAATTGGGAGTAGAATTTCTGTGGCGGTTGTTAAATGAGTCGCACCCAATTTAATGTCTCTTTTTTTGACATTCAATTTAATGTCCTTTCGTTCAGTCAAACGGCAGTTGTTAAATGAACCATGAGATTGTTAAATGAATCCAACTTCCCCCCGGGTGACTTGGCTTGTCGGAAGGCAGCTGGGAAGATCGTAAGCGGTGATCATGCAATCCTGGGACCCTGCAACTATTGTAAATACAAGCCGGTTGCCCAAACACTTGAATTTTGATCCCGCGACTGTGGGGTTGCTGCAATGGTTGTAAGTGCGAGGACCAGTTGCAAATCACTTTTATTAGAAATAAAATTTGATAAATTCGCATAGAAATTCGATAAATTAAATTAAATTAAATTATTCAGTTCCGCTGTAAGCTTGAACAATCGCTAAAGAACGGTTGTAAGCAATGGTGGGATTCAAGTAATTTAACAACCGGTTCTCTACCCTAAGGATTTCTTCCAACAACCAGTTTGCCAAACTACTCAGAAAGTTAACAACCGGTTCTCCCGAAGTAGTGCATACTGGCTGAATCCCACCACTGGTTGTAAGTCAAGGACTGCCTCCGTGTTTTCATCGTGGTCCAAATTTTGAGGGGCGAATCCAGAGAATGGTTCAGGATTTGAACCAATCAGAAGGACTGAAGCTTTCTGCTGCCAGCAGTAGAACTCATGATTTAAAATAAAGGGGTTGCCTTTAAGCCACGGTGGGGGGTCAAATTGAGGGCCGCATCAGGGTTGTGTTTGACCTCGTTGGGGCGTGGCCATGGGAGACGTGGCCAGGGCGGGTGTCATTTATGTCGGGGGCACCTTTGGTGTCCCGAGCGCTCTGCCAGCAAAAACAGGCTCCCAAGCTCCGTTTCCTGCATCGACGGCCTCCTGCAACCCTCTGCCAGGGAAAACGGAGCTCAGGAGGGTCGCACATGGTCCTCCCGAACTCCGTTTCTGCTGGCAGGGGCTCCGCGGGGCAGTCCTTCGCTGTTTCCAGGGCAGCCCTGCGGGCCAGATCTAAACACTCCGTGGGCCGTATCCAGCCTCTGGGCCTTGAGGTTGACACCCCTGCTTTAAGCTCTCCATGGACCCTAAAAATTTTGATACCTTCTGAAGCCCCGACTTGAAACCCGCTAAATTTTATCAGCCTAAATTACAGGTAGTCCTTGATTTACCGATCGTAATTGAGCCCAAAATTCCAATTGCTAAGCAAGACAGTTTTTGAGTGAATTTCGCCCCGTTTTACAACCTTTCCCGCCACAGCTGTTAAATGAATCACTGCAGTTAGTAACCCGGTTGTAAAGTGAATCAACCTTTCCCATTGCTTGTCAGAAGGTTACAAAAAGGTTATCACGTGACACCCGGAGACTACAAGCATCCAAATTTTGATCACATGACTATGAGGAACAGTTGTTAAGTGTAAAAAACAGCCAGAAGTCTCTTTTTTCAGTGTCGTTGTAACTTTGGTCACTAAAAGAATGGCTGTAAGTCAAGGACTACCTGTATTTGTAACTTTGGGGCAGAGCAAAAGAAATAAGTGCATGAATTCATTTCCTAATTTTACATCAAATTCTTCCAGCCTCATTTTGGAGTCTACTATGACTCCCAATTATATAAGCAATGTATTCTCTGGGTACGGTTAATTTGAGCAATAATCATCATCATAATATTCATAGTAATGATCATATAATAGCAGTAATGCCTCATCATAACATTAATAATAAACATATAATGACAGTAGTGCTTAATTATATATTTGGTACAACATTTTTACAAAATTAGTCACTCTCTTGTATTTTTAAAGACATCTAACTTCTGTTTCTACTCGCTAACCACTGATAAAACGAACCCCATATTAAGAAGTATTCAGTGTCTTCCTTGTCTTTAATTTTAAGTGTTAGTCTATTCATTTCTGCACATTCTAATATTTTTTTATTACATTCTCTTCTGTAGGGATCTCTATGCTATTCCAGTGTTTGCACAAATGCAATTCTAGACGCTGTTGATTCTAGGTCAGGGGTCAGCAACCTTAAACACTCAAAGAACCATTTTCTTTTCCCAAAGAAAAGAAAACACCGGGAGCCACAAAACCCTTCCCGTGCCTGACCATTTCTTGAGCGGCCACAAACAAAACTAGCATATGTAGTTGAATTCAACATTCTTCTTTTCTTCTGAAACTTTTCTTTTCTTGGATTTATCCATGGTTGGGAGCTGAAAAGCTCAATAAATCAAGTGCCAGTACGTGTCACACATTGGCGGTTGTGACTCATATTTTGAGCGACAGGGAGCCGCAGCAGAGGGAAGAAAGAGCCACATGCGGCTCCAGAGCCGCAGGTTGCTGACCCCTGCTCTATGTGATTCTAACTATCCGGAATAAAAGGGTGTGCAGAAAACTCACCTGTGTAAATCTTATCCTTCCCTCTCTCCTGCAGTTCTACCTCTGCTGCCAACAGTTCTACGCCATGTTCATGAAGAGGGCGGTGTACAGCTGGCGCAACTGGAAGATGGTAGCAGCCCAGTTTTTGGTGCCTCTTATTTTCACTGCTTTTGCCTTGATCGCCGCCAAGACCTTCCCGGGACCTCAAGACTCTCCGTTGTTGAAGCTGACTTTAAAGCCGTACGGACAAACCACGGTGCCTTTCTCCGTCTCCCAAGGTTCCAGCCTGGGCGAGAGGCTGGCAGCACAGTACAAGGATGTGGTTGGTGCTCAACGCCAGGAGCCGTTGGAGGTGGTAGGTCAGTGGCAATCAGAAGCTTTCCTTCTTGAGCAGAACTCAGACGATGAGGGTCCCTCGTACTCATAAGACTTTCCAGGTAGACCAGACAGAAAACACAACCCGATAATTCAACTTTATTGTAAGGCTACATTAAAAAGAAAAAGGGGCACAGTGGCCTAGCTGGGCTTGTCGTTCAGAAGGTGGGCAGTTCGAGACCCAAGCGCCACACCGGTTGCAGGAACTGGGCATGGCTAGTCTAGTTGAAGAGAAGGACCAGGAGACACATGATAGTAGTCTTCCAATATTTGAAGGGGGTCACAGAGAGGAGGGGGTCAAGCTATTTTCCAAAGCACCTGAAGGCCAGACAAGGAATAATGGATGGAAACTGACCAAGGAGAGATTCAACCTAGAAATAAGGAGAAATTTTCTGACAGAACAATCAACCCATGGAACAGAAGTTGCCTTCAGAAGTTGTGAGAGCTTCATCACTGGAGGCTTTCAAGGGGAGATTGGACAGCCATTTGTCGGAAATGGTATAGGGTCTCCTGCTTTTGGGGGAGGTTGGACTAGATGACCTACAAGTCCCTTCCAACTCTGTTAATCTAATCTAATCTAAATGAGCTCCCGTTCTTGCCTCAGCTCCTGCCAACCTAGCAGTTCGTAAGCGTGCAAACGCAACTAGATAAATAGGTACCACTTTGGTGGGAAGGTAACAGCATTCCATGTGCTTCAGCAATTAGCCATGTTGGCTGTATGATCACAGAAGTATCTTTGGTCAACGGTGGCTCCCTCAGCTAAGAAATGGAAATGAGCACTACTCCTTAGACTTGGGAACCACAGGACAGGTAAGGGTAAAGGTTGCCCTTGCACATATGTGCTAGTTGTTCCCGACTCCAGGGGGCGGTGCTCATCTCCGTTTCTAAGCCGAAGAGCCAGCGCTGTCTGAAGATGTCTCCATGGTCATGTGGCCGGCATGACTCAACACCAAAGGCACACGGAACGCTGTTCCCTTCCCACCAAAGGTGGTCCCTATTTTTCTTTGTGCATTTTTTACGTGCTTTTGAACTGCTAGGTTGGCAGAAGCTGGGACAAGTAACGGGAGCTCACCCCGTCACGTACCACTAGGGATTTGAACTGCTGAACCGCCAACCTTTCGATCGACAAGCTCAGTGTCTTAGCCACTGAGCCACCATGTCCCTGTAAGCCTTCAAAGTTCCAAAGGTGCTTTTTTCAAGAGGCAACTGGACTTTCTGGTTTTTCTTGGAAGACGTTTCGCTTCTCATGCAAGAAGCTTCTTCAGCTCAAACATCTCCGAAGAAAAACCAGAAAGTCCAGTTGCCTCTTGAAAAAACATCTTTGGGACAACCATGACCTGGATTACTGAAAATCTCCATAGGCCTTCAAAGTTACCATTTACGGTCCTTTTGGTTAGAAACATTAGCGTCCCACTTCTCCAATAAGTAGCGCTAATGGCTGAAATGGGGTACTAGTCAGTGAGGAGGCCCTCTTGAGGACATCTTCTTCACTCTATGAAATGGTTGTCCTTGCAGGGAACCTGGAGGAATACTTGATTTCTCGAGCATCCGAAGAAGCCGGAGCTTTTAATGAGTACCACATAGCGGCAGCTTCTTTCCAAGAGACCTCGGACAAGATAAACATCACCGCTCTTTTCAACAACCAAGCGTTTCATTCGCCTGCCACTGCGTTGCTACTGGTGGACAACGCCTTGTTGAGGCTAATCGTTGGACCAAATGCCTCCATTGCCGTGGCTAACTATCCACAACCTCGCAACATGACCGAGACGGCGAAGGACCAGCTCATGGAGTGAGTCCAAACTTCCTTCAGATATAGCCCATCTTTCACTCAAGAACTCAAGATGGCGTATGTATGCCCGTTCCCAGAGGTGGGCTGTTGGGGGGGGGGGGGGTTGCAGGGGTTCGGGAGAATTTCTAGCTAAGATTCTGTGCAGTTTGGAGAACTCCTAAATCCCACTCCTGGCTGGCCCTGCCCCTCCCACCCCTCCCAGGAATGTCTACGTGGCCCATTTTGGATGCAAGTAAGCCTACAGGAAGTTCTGGAAGGCCAGAAATGGGCCCATTTCCGGCCTCCAGACGGCCTCCAGAGCCGTGGGGAGACCGTTTTCGCCCTCCTGGAGGCTCGAGGAAAGACTCTGGAACCTGGGGAGAGCAAAAATGCCCACCCACCCCCGCCTTGGTGCAAGAGGCCGACTAGGCAACGCCCACCATGGCCACGCCCACCCAACAATCAGGGACAGAACCTCTTTTTAAAATTTTTGAAGCCCACCCCTGCCCGTTCCCCATTTAGCGACCAAGTTTGATTTCAAGTATCGGGTATCAAGCCAGCTCTCCCTGATTCCCCACCCAGATCAGTTGTAGTTCCACCAGAACAGAGGTAAAAAATGGTTTGTGGACCTAACGTTTAATCAAAGCTGATTATGTGTTGTATTTGCAATATCCCGCAGAAGCCAGACGGGTTTCGCGATCGCCATTAACTTGCTCTACGGAATGGCCTCCTTATCCAGCACCTTTGCGCTCCTGCTGGTCAGCGAGAGGTCCATCAAAGCCAAACATGTACAGTTTGTCAGCGGTGTTTACATGGTGAACTTCTGGCTCTCGGCGCTTCTGTGGGACCTCATCAACTTCCTTACACCTTGCACCCTCATCCTGGTGAGTCACTCCTGGATAGCCTGTGTCGTGGAGGGAGCCGCGGTGGCGCAGTGGTTAGAATGCAGTATTTCAGGCTGACTTTGCCCACTGTCAGGAGTTCGATCCTCACCGGCTTAAAGGTTGACTCAGCCTTCCATCCTTTCAAGGTTGGTAAAATGGGGACCCAGATTGTTGGGGGCAATAGGCTGACTCTGTAAACTGCTTAGAGAGGGCTATAAAGCACTATGAAGCGGTATATAAGTCTAAGTGCTATTGCTATTACTTCTAAGGAAAATGGGTTTATCAGGATGGGAACTCCACAACAGAATCTTCATCACTGAATCCTGCTGGACTTTAGGAAAGTGGGGAGAATAAGTGCTCCCTGCTAGCACACTGAATTCTGAATTTCTCAACCACATCTTGAGGTTGAAAAACTGGTCTAGGCAATAGAGTTGCCTACTTAGCAGGCTGTTAAGAGCCCTGGTGGCACAGTGGTTAGAATGCAGTATTGCAGGCGGACTCTGCCCACTGCCAGGAGTTCGATCCTGACCGGCTCGAGGTTGACTCAGCCTTCCATCCTTCTGAGGTTGGTTACTCATTGTTGGTATCTGTGGGTTACCTGCTCTTCTGGATCCCAGATATGGCACTCTAGTAGAGTTGGTTCTCAGCATCTTCTTAGATTCCAAGGTGGCTTTTCCAAACTGTTCACTTTCAGGTATTAACAACATCCAGAATTTCCAGCAACATTCATAGTAATGGAGCATACTGGCCATTGTGATGTATTGACTCTCCCAAAAGAAATGAGAGACCAGAATGTGTTTATAAACTCATTGGGCAGTTGGGTAGCAAGATACTTTTCCTGTTTATCTTCCTAATCTAGGGAGGGAAGGAGGGACAAAGGAAAGAATAGAGTGGAGTGGAGTGGAGTGGAGTGGAGTGGAGTAGAGTAGAGTAGAGTAGAGTAGAGTGGAGTGGAGTGGAGTGGAGTGGAGTGGAGTGGAGTGGAGTGGAGTGGAGTGGAGTGGAGTGGAGTGGAATGGAATGGAATGGAATGGAATGGAATGGAATAGAATAGAATAGAATAGAATAGAATAGAATAGAATAGAATAGAATAGAATAGAATAGAATAGAATAGAATAGAATAGTATTCTATTGCTGCTGAGCCTGAGTGGCACAGCAGACTAATGCTACTGTTAAAGGTAGTATTTAGCTTCCAGCTGCCTGCAATTACTGTGAGTTCAATTCTCACCAGGCTCAAGGTTGACTCAGCCTTCCATCCTTTCTAAGGTAGGTGAAATGAGGACCCGGTTTGTGGGGGCAATAAGCTGACTTTGTATAAAATATACAAAAGGATGAAGGCTATTGCTTAACGCCTTGTAAGCTGCCCTGAGAAGGGCGGCATATAAATAAATAAATAAATAAGTAAATAGTACAGTCACCATGTGCTTTACTGCTCAACTACTTAACTGTAACAGGAAACAGAAAACTACTTAGAACAAAAGAGCATAGAGCAGTGATGGCTAACCTTTTCCAGACCGAGTGCCCAAAGTGCACCCAAACCCCCAAATGCAATGCGTGTACGGCCCCCTGCATGTTCGCCATCACGGTCATAGAGCATATACCATAGATCCAAACTTGTAGACACTGCCATCTACTGGCTATAGGAAGCATTCAAACCCCGTTCCCTTGAGTGACCACACCTGAGGACAAGTGATAGGTCAAGCTTCCAGATAGCCATTGTCAGTCAAAGGTCTGGATTAAATGACCCTTCTGGGTCTTAAACTGTAATAATCATTTCTGTTGGTCATTCTTCAGGTGATCTTCCAAGCCTTTGACATCAAAGCGTTCACTCAGGACAGCCATCTCGTGGATATCATGCAGATATTTCTTCTGTATGGCTGGGCCATTATCCCCCTCATGTACCTGCTCAGCTTCTTCTTTTCCATAGCAGCCACAGCCTACACCCGCCTCACCATCTTCAACATCTTCTCTGGCACAGCCACGTTCTTGGCCGTCGTCATCATGAGCATTCCTGGTAAGGAATTGGGATTCCGTCGCCTTGGCTAAAAGGTTTTCGTGGCTTTGAAACCACCAAGGTTAACTTGTTCATCCCACATGTCTTCTCTTGTAGAGCTTGGAATGGTGGACCTTTCTAACACGTTGGATAAAGTCTTCCTCACCCTACCCAACTACTGCTTGGGACAAAGCATCAGCAAGTTCTACCAGAATTATGAGTTCATTCAGTTCTGCACTTCTTCTTTTGAGTCGGTGCTCATCTGTAAAGTATTTAGTGAGTATCTCAGACTTGCCTTCTTGGGCAGTGTTGAAGGAGACTATATTTGTGGCTCAGGGTTGAAATGAAAGATCCTTGGTGCTCTCTGAGCTTGGTAGTTTTCTTGCAAATGTTTCATGACCCAACTAGGGAACATCATCAGTGCTAGAAGGATGTTGGATTTACAAAGTGAAAGAAGGAGAGAAGGAGGAGGAGGTGGAGGAGAACTGTGGAGTCTTTGGTGCTCTCTGAGCTTGGTGGTTTTCTTGCAAACATTTCATGACCCAACTAGGGAACATCATCAGTGTTAGAAGGGCATTGGGTTTGCAGAAGGGAGGAAGGAGGGGAGATGGAGGAAACTAGTAACATCATCAGTGCTAGAAGGGAAGGGGACTTGTGGAGAGGAAGAGGTGGAGAAGGAGGAGAGAGGGGGTAGTGGAGGGAGGAGGAGGAGGAAAGAGGAGGATGGAGGAGGCAGCAGGAGGAAGAGGAGGAGAAAGAGAATGACTGTGGGGTTCTTGGTGCTCTTGGAGCACTGATGATATTACTAGTTTGGGTAATGAAACATCTGCAAGAAAACAACCAAGCTCAGAGAGCACCAAAGATCCTTAATTTTTGTAATTAACAAGAGACTGCTATTGAGCATGGCAGCTGTGCATTTGTAAGGACTTAGAATTCAGATTGGTGAGGGAACCTGGTTTTCTCCCAACCGCACTCATGTTCTTCTAGAGATTCTCAGATCTAGAGGCCCATTGCAAGTCAACATACTGTTACTTTCATCCCACCAAGTAGAGGTAGATGCAATGTGTAGATACCCTCAGAACGGATCAATGTGTTATCAAGCAACTGAAAAGAAGTCAACTTTTAGCTTCATTACAAAGTTCCCAGACTCCAAACAGACCATTCTATTAGACCTTCTGATGTAGTATATTTCTTAAGATAAGAGTTAATTAGGTGATACTGAATTAGGTTCAACTTCTGATATGGACAAATGCTCACCATCCTAATCTTATTTAGTAATCATTCCAATATTAATCTCATCCATAGACCTTGTCTATTATCTTTCCTTTCTTCTAATCCCTCAACTTTCTCAACTTTCATTGTATTCTCTAGTTCCTCATACACTCCCACCACCTGGGCAAAGGACATTAGTGTTTACTTGCTAATTGATCACTGAAGAAAGCAGTCAACCTTTGTCCAGGAGTTGACTGACCAATTCTTTGCCAAATCATGGTTCTCTCAGGAACCATCCTGAAATCCATAGTTCAAATGCATTTATCTTAGTTCTCTCATTCTTTCTCAACTGTCCAATATTCATAGCCCAGTATCATCACAGGACAGATCATTGCTTCAACTCTTCTGATCTTTGTTGCAAAGGAAGGACTAACCTTCATAAAATAGGCAAAGTCCACATGTTCCTTTGTCAGGGTAGTGACCAGCTGATGCAATGATGTAATGATGGGAATAAGTCAGCAAAGTTTTTTGGCTGTTATCCCTTTAAGAGCCTGTATAATAAGAATAGGCCCTGTTAGGGCATCTCTCTCTCTCTCTCTCTCTCTCTCTCTCCCTCTTTCTCTCTCTCTCTCTCTCCCTTTCTCTCTCTTTCTCTTTCTCTCTCTCTCTCTTTCTCTCCCTTTCTCCCTCTCTCTCTCTCTCTCTCTCTTTCTCTTTCTCTCTCTCTCTCACTCTTTCTCCCTCTCCCTTTCTCTCTCTCTCTCCCTCTTTCTCTTTCTCTCTCTTTCTCTCCCTTTCTCCTTCTTTCTCTCTCTCTCTCTCTCTCTCTCCCTCCCTCCCTCCCTCCCTCCCTCTCTCTCTTTCTCTCTCCCTCCCTCCCTCCCTCCCTCTCTCTCTCTCTCTCTGTGTTCTTCCCTGATGTAATTGCTACTTGTTTGATTTCTGCCTATAGTACATGTATGTATCGCATATATTCTTTTGTAGATAAAACCAGTATTTATTACAAACCTCTGTTTGCTGTTATTGCTCCTGGGTTGTCTCACGTAGTAAAGTTGATATCCTTGCCCAAAACCCAGCAATGCTACCCATCTCAATCCCATAACTCTGCCCTCTTTGCATAATTGCCCGATGCCCTTGACTCTCCATTAGAAGATTGGCAGAGATTTCAATCATCGGAAGATTGCTATCTCCTGAAATAACCCAAGTTTTCTTTTGTCCCGTTCTCCTCTCTTTCCTCATTCCTCTTCCAGATATCACCTACCAGACCAACTACTTTGCTTGGGAAAGCCCAGGCGTTGGGAAATACTTGACGGCTATGGCAGCTCAAGGGCTCTCCTTCCTTCTCCTGCTCTTTCTCATTGAGACTAACCTCCTCTGGAGAATGAGGACCATTGTTTGCGACATACGACGGCGGCGGAAATGGGTGAGGCTTTTGCACCGAGGAATCCCTTTCTTGGCTGAGTCCTTCAGAGTTTCTCAATATTGCATGTAGATTAACTTCCCACCCAAATTTTGCATGATGTAATGGGTGGAGGAAGAAGGTGGCTTCCTCTGTTGAAAACAAAGCAACAAAGCAAGAAGTAGCCTGCAGTACTGCACTCTAACTACTGCACCACCGTGGCTCATTTGCTTGATTTTTTTTCATGCCATTCCACAGGTCATGTTGCTTAACCAGGTTCCGGTGCTGCCAGAAGACCGGGATGTTGCTGATGAGAGGAAGAAGGTTCTAGAATCTCCAGTAGCATCGATTTCTTCTCTGAATAGTCCTCTGGTGATTAAGGAGCTTACCAAGGTAGATGTTCAAGGTAGTTTCTAAAACTCCCTGGTATCTCTCACCAAAACCTCATCAAAATAATGTAAAACCGCTTTTGAAGTACATACTTTTTATGCCAAACAAAATTCCACCATTTCTCCGAAGAAATAGTAGGTGGTTTTACTGGGCCCTGAAGTCTAGAAAGTAATTACCCTGTTTCCTCGAAAATAAGACATCCCCTCATAATAAGCCCAATGGGGCTTTTGAGCACATGCACTAAAATAAGCCCCCTCCCAAAAAATAAGCCCTCCTCGAAAATAAGCCCTCCCTGAAAATATGTTGCCACATGCGCAGCCAGTCCCCACCATTTCCTCTGGTTATGGTTAGGGCGACAGTGCTGGAAATCAGGTAAGATGGCAAGAAGAGCCCCGTCTTGCTCCAGGTGCCCCAAAATAATAAGACCTCCCCGAAAATAAGGCCAAGCATTTATTTTGGGATTCAAAAAATATAAGACAGGGTCTTATTTTCGGGGAAACACGGTATGTGGTTCTCCAGAAAGCATTTATATATTTAACGTCGTTTCTCCATAATGTTGAGTAGACCCTTAAATCTCATCGTAAGCCATAAAGGTAACAGAAACCCTCTATAAATATAGAACTGGCTTTCTGTGAAAAAAGGATTGGCTTTTATTTATTGATTTGATTTTCATCCTGCTTTCATTTGGGGGCCGGCTCAAGACAGTGTCCATAGCTATGTTTTCATGGCTTAAGGAAGAGAATTCATGGCCTCTTGATTTCTAGCCTGATGCTTTAACCACTGCACCTAACTACCTCCCTATACTAAACTTTTTGCTTGAATTATGGTGGGAAGCAGGTTCTTTGTTATTGGTTGAAAACATGGGGAACCACAGCGGAATTTCTCAACCTTGACAACGTGAAGATATATGTGGATTTCAACTCTCAGAATTCAGGATGCTGGGAAGGGAAGTCCATACACCTTAAAGTTGCCAAGATTGAGAAAGGTTGCACTAGAGCAGGTGTCAGCAACCTCTGGCTCCAGAGCCGCATGCGGCTCTTTGGGCCCTCTGCTGTGGCTCCCTGTTGGGTGAACCCACCACTGGCTGGCCCCGCCCCTCACCCTCCACTCCCAGTCACTCCTCGCCTGGCCTGAGAAGGTAAGGGCAACGGCGGGTGATGGAGAAGTGGCTGGGGCAGAGACAGAGAGATACAGAAAGAGGGCGAGAGAAAGACATAGAGAGATACAGAGAGAGAGGTGGGGAGAGAGGGAGAGGGGGGGGAGGGAGGGAGAGAGAGATGTCAAAAGGGTTTTGTGGTTCCCGGTGTTTTTTAACAACCAGTTCTCTGCCCTAATGACCTGCTGGGTAGGCGTGGCAGGGGGGAGTCATGTGATTGGTGGAAGTGAGTGACATCGAGTTGGCCACACCTACCCAGGTTTTGTGGTTCCCGGTGTTTTCTTTTCTGTGGGAAACAGGTCCAAATGGCTCTTTGAGTGTTTAAGGTTGCAGACCCCTGCACTAGAACAGTGGCCCCCATCTTTTTGGGCACCAAAAGGGCGTAGTTTCACATGCTGCCTGCATCCTGCAGATGGGGCTCCGCTTCTTTGAGTGGCCCGCAGTGGTGCCGTGTTTCCCTGAAAATAAGACCCTGCCTTATACTTTTTTGAACCCCGAAATAAGCGCTTGGCCTTATTTTCAGGGAAGCCTTATTATTTTGGGGTGCATGGAGCAAAACGGGGCTCTTCTTGCTGTCTTACCTGATTTCTAGCTCTGTCTCCCTAACCCTAACCAGAGGAAATGGCGGGGACTGGCTGCACATGTGGTTAAATATTTTCAGGGAGGACTTATTTTTGGAGGAGGTCTTATTTTCGTGGTATTCAGCCAGTTCTATCTGGTTCGGGTGAACCGGTAGCGGCGGTGGCAGGAGGCTCCACCCACCAGCCCAGACGTCATCACATCCCATTTTTGAAGCTCTGCACATGCACAGAGGTGGTCCTGTGCACACGAACTGGTAGCAAAGGTAAATGAATACCAACCCTGGTGGCCCGGTTTCTGGCATGCCACGGACCAGTGCCAATCCGCAGGCCGGGGGTTGGGGACCCCTGCGCTAGAGAGTCAGTTGTAAGTGGGATGTGCAGAAAAGGTATGACTTGAAAACCAAACCATCTTCCTCATCACCCTCAGTAACATAAAACCCCTAACCATAATCACGATAAGCAATGAAATAACAACGGATAACAATAAAAGTAGCACCACCGGAATGCCATCGGCATTAACAAATTCGTCGGTCAATTGCAAAAAGCAGCTAGACTTGGAATAGCTTACATCCTGAGATGACCGTCAAACCACCACATCTACAGGGGTGGGTTCTACTTATCTTTACCACCGGTTCACAACGGGATCGTGCATGTGTGTTCGCTTTCCTTGCGCGCCTTGATTCTGTGCATGCCCAGATCGCTGATGACGACATCTGGGGCAGTGGGCGGGGCCTCCAGCCGGTTTTACTGCCGGTTCTTGCAAACCGGTCCGAATCAGGGGCAACCCACCACTGCACATCTACTATCCCAGGTCCTTGGGAAGGACTTGATAGGTACACAACAATGCCACATCCGATCTGACTGTGCAACCAGCCACAAAAGCACATAATAATAAATGATTATTTATAAGTCTACAATAAGAAAGTAAACGATAATGAATAGCATTAGCAGCAATTAGGCCAGCTTTGTGTGTTTTACATCTGCCACCATTGTTTTCCCTCTCCCCACGCCAACTTTTGTTTCTCCAGGTGTACAGTAGCAGGGATTCTTGTCTGGCTGTGGACAGGATCTCTCTTGTGGTCAGCAAGGGAGAATGTTTTGGTCTCCTGGGTTTCAACGGGGCAGGCAAAACCACGACCTTCAAGATGCTAACTGGGGATGAGAGCATCACATCGGGAGATGCTTATGTGGATGGACATAGCATCCTGGCCAATATCAAAAAGGTAATGCGAGAGTCACAATAAAGCAGCATAGTGGCATAGTGGTGGAGCTCTCGCCTCATAATATAAACCTCCATAACTGTCTGGTTTCGCTCTGCAACCCAACAAGACAGACACAGACTTCAGAGGGTAACTAGAACTGCAGAAAATACAATTGCTACCAACCTGCCTTCCATGGAGGACCTGTATTCTGCACAAGTCAAAAAGAGGGCTGGGAAAATATCTATAGACCCCTCACATCCTGGACATAAACTGTTTCAACTCCTACCCTCAAAACAACACTATAGAGCATTGCACACCAGAACAACTAGACACAAGGACAGTTTTTTTCCCCGAACACCAAATAATTCCCTCAACTAGTTATTAAGTCTGCACTACTATTACTATTAATCTTTTCATTGTTCCTATCACCCATCTCCTTCCACTTACGACTGTATGTCTGTAACCTTTTTGCTGGTATCCTTAAGATTTATATTGACTGTTTCCCTATGACTATCATTAAGTGTTGTACCTTATGATTCTTGATGAATGTATCTTGGCTTTTTATGTACACTGAGAAGATATGCACCAAAGACAAAGTCCTTGTGTGTCCAATCACACTTGGCCAATAAAGAATTCTATTCTATTCTATTCTATTCTATTCTATTCTATTCTATTCTATTCTATTCTATTCTATTTTATTCTATTCTATAATAAGGAGGCTGTAGACTTCAATCCTAAGCAGTGGCAGATATTTCTCTCTCTGGGGGCAATGAGTAATTGTCTGCTGTGAACACCATATAGGATTCAGAAAGGGCATCCGGCCAGTAAATGCTCAGCTCCATTCAGTGGCTCTGACTCCACCGCAATGCAAGGGATTACAGGATCGTTAAAAGAAAAATAAATGGGGGAGTCAACAACAAAACAACAGCTGTTCTTGACAAAGTTGACAAAGTTATGGATTCCATTTCTGGCATTTTGGGACCCTAAGGATTTCTCACAAGCCCTCGTAGACCAACATTGAGCGTTTGGAAGGAAAAGACACAATTGCTAGGTGCAGTTAGGATCCTTCTAGCTTGCTGATTTTATTATTATTATTATTATTATTATTATTATTATTATTATTATTATTATTATTATTATTATTATTTGCCTTCATGTCTACCTATAGAAGGTCAAGAAGATTAACTGGGAATTGTCCCTCATTTGTAACCAGACTCCTGTGACTGAACATGAGCAGTTTATGATTTGTGGTTGAGTAAGGACTTAAATCTGGGTCTTCTTGGTCTCACTTGAGCCCTCTAAACTGGTTTGGAGGTGCATTCTAGTGGCTACTAGCTAGTAGTGGAGGAGCTAGTTGTCCAAAGTTGTCCATAGTTCCTAGTTCCTCACTAGGATGAGACCATCACTCATCCATAAGTAGGTAGGCTGGAGATGTTCTTCTCAATTTGATTCGATCTGCCTTCAGGTCCAGCAGCGGATTGGCTACTGTCCTCAATTTGATGCACTTTTGGATCACATGACTGGAAGGGAGACCTTGAGTATGTATGCCCGACTGCGGGGCATCCCCGAACGCTACATCAGCAGCTGTGTGGAGAACATGCTTCGTGGGTTGCTCTTAGAACCTCACGCCAATAAACTCATCCGCACATATAGGTGAGAAGCCTTCTGAACCAGAAGTGGGAGCAGGGGCTTTGTTTCATGATTCGAAATGGCTGGCGGCAACTGGGCGGCCCACCACTTTTATTCGTGACCTTTCTCCTCCATCTCTACAGTGGTGGGAACAAGCGGAAACTGAGTGCAGGAATTTCTCTCATTGGTGGACCTCCTGTGGTGTTCCTGGATGAACCCTCCACTGGCATGGACCCTGTGGCCAGGCGCCTATTATGGGATGCAGTCGCTCGGACACGGGAGTGTGGGAAGTCCATCATTATCACTTCTCACAGGTTGGGCCTGTTTCTCTGTCTTCTATCACCTTGGCGGGGTGGAGTGGGGGGAGATACGGATTTCTGTCAATCTTTAGGCCAATGTTTCTCAACCTCGGCTGGTGCTTGAAGATGTGTGGACTTCAACTCCCAGAATTCTCCAGCAATTCTCAGAGGTCTTTGATTGTTTTGGGTTTTTTTTATATTCTGCACCAAACAGTCCTTTGTCCCTGTTTTAGGATAGTAGGAAGCTCAAATTTCCAATGCAGGCAAAGTGGGCTGGAATATAATTTCTTTTAAAAATGCTGTTGTATTTTTTTTTTACTTATTTTTTTAAGTACTAGTTTTTGTTTCGTTTTTTTGTTTTGGATAATATCTGTATCTTTGTGTTTGGCTCCTTTTTCTTTTTCTTTTTCTGTTATTAATTTATAAACAATCCAAAAATACTGTTTTAAGAAAAGAGTGGATCAGCCCTACCATAGGATACCTCTCAGCCACTTCCTGCCGACTCTTGGATTCCCTGCGCCTACAAGTTTTTATGGATTTATTGCAGGGGTGAAATCCAGCAGGCTCTGACAGGTTCTGGAGAACCGGTAGTGGAAATTTTGAGTAGTTTGGAGAACCGGCAAATACCACCTCTGGCTGGCCCCAGAGTGGGGATGGGAATGGAGATTTTGCAATATCCTTCCCCCAGGAGTGGGGTGGGAATGGAGATTTTGCAGTATCCTTCCCCTCCACGCCCACCAAGCCACACCATGCCCACCAAGTTGGGTGGGTTCTACTTACCTTTATTACCGGTTCGCAACAGGAGCACGCAGGCGTGCTCGCTTTGCTCAGGCGCGCGCCAAGCTTCTGCACATGCGCAGATCACCTATGACGACATTTGGGTCGGTGGGCAGAGCCTCCCACCGGTTTTACTACCGGTTCTTGCGAACTGGCCCAAACCGGAGGCAACCCACCACTGCCACCAAACCATGCCCACAGAACCAGTAGAAAAAAAAAAATTGGATTTCACCACTGATTTATTGATTGATTAAACTTACATGTCCCTCATCTCACGATGGAGTGACTTTGGGTGGACTATGAGGAACAGCTGATTTCAAATCCTCAAAGGTATTCCTGGCTAACCCGGCTGTCAGAAATATTGAACCGATATGGCGTAGGGTTCCCGTTGTGTGACACACTGAACCAAGTTAAACAACGGATTAAAGATATACATGGGCAAATGACCTACGCATCTTCTGCCGCGCCCTAAAAACGTTCTTATTCCAACAGGCTGGTCTGGCCTAACTCTCCCTTCTAAATTGGCCTTTAAATTGGCTTTTAAATTGGTTTTAAATCTCTTTAGATAAATTTGGATATTTTAATCTTTAAACCTATACCTAAATTAATTAATCTGTTTTTAATAGTTTCTCTAACTTTTATATGTCTTTGTATTTATTTATGCTGCTCACCGCCCTGAGTCCCTCGGGAGTAGGGCGGTATACAAATATGAAAATAAATAAATAAATAAATAAATAAATAAATAAATAAATAAATAAATGGACATGGCAACTCTTTCAACTAATCATTCCCTTAAACTGCTGACAGCAGTTAAAACAACTTTCACTCTGGAAAAGTATTTACATTTAGAAATGCCATCAGTGAAGAGACAGTTATTCGTTAAGTTTAGATTCGAACTTCTAGATACCAACGTTAGATTCGGCCGTTATCGGAAAATCCCGTATGACAAAAGAATATGCATATGTGGGGTAAACGTCGTGGAGGACACGGCGCATATAATATTAGAATGTAGTCTCTATCAAGAAGTAAGAAAACAATATCTGTCCCCAATTATAAATAAATTTCCCCACTGGAATATAAGCCAAAAATTGGCATTTCTGTTGAGGGCTGACTCTCCTCCCCGGGTAAGAGCGATCACTCGATACCTTAAAAGAATGATAGCAATACGAGCCAGTTATATATATAAAAAAAATTATCGATTGTAAGGAAGATGAACTCAGTTAGAGAGGAGCTATCCTATTTGGGTTATCTAGTCTTGGCAACTTAGCTATTGAAATTTGATATTGTAAAATTTTAATGTCATCTATCATATATTTTTAGATTGCTATTTTTGTAACTGTTTTATCTTTTTCCCTTTTTCTTTTCTGTTTTGTTTGAAAAGGCCTTCGGGCTATTCAATAAACTATACTATGAGCCTTGCGCTTGCTGTTCTAATGACCACATCCTTCTTTTGAAGCATGGAAGAGTGTGAAGCTCTGTGCACCAGGTTGGCCATCATGGTCAATGGGCAGTTCAAGTGCCTGGGCAGCCCTCAACACCTGAAGAGCAAGTTTGGCAGTGGATATACCCTGATCGCCAAAACCCACTGTGACGAAGAAGGCCACGTAGAAGACTTCAAGGCCTTTGTGGAGAAGACGTTTCCTGGTAAGCCAACTTTGTGGTCATGCATGTCTTCCAGATGCTTATATCACACCAGCCTTCCACCTACAGGTAGTCCTCAGGACCAGTGGCTTGGTGACTATTCAAAGTTATTGATGGAACTTGCGACATGGTTTCAAAGTTCCAACATCGTGCCCTCCCCCCATCTCCTGTAATCACATGACCGCATTTTGGGTGCCAACTTGCATTTATGGCCGTTTGCATGTGCAATGGTCACCTGAGCACATTTTACAACATTTTTTTTTGCTGAAAACCGACGTTTACTTCCAGTTTTTGGTAAGACCGGCCCATAACAAACAATTGTTCACATAATGTCTATGATGATCGCTGTCAGCATTCTGATACTGCCATAAAAAGACGAGGCTTGACTTTTCATCTATTTATTTCTCTGTAGATAATATCCCCTAGGAGATGGGATGGTGGGGGGAACATTCCTGTAGGGTGAGATCAGAAGCTGGGGAGACTGACTTGGAAGATGGCCAATGAGAAGATGAGAATTGGGGAACGGAAAGGGAAGGGTTTGGGGGTCAGAGGGTTAGTATCGGCTACGACGAAGTCAGGGTTAGATCTGTCGTACTCAATAAATGGAATATTGCAAGATTAATTGTTTGGGAGTGCAATTTATTTGAGATGACATCGAAACCTGACAGTCACTTAAACAAGCCCAGAGTATCAAGATGCAGAAGAGATTCAGGCAGACAGTTCCCTGATTCCCTGACGTATGAAGGGGCGAGAAGGTCCAGCAGAATCAGGCTTGCAACATTTGGCTATTGGTTAGAGCAAATCTGTAGTAGAAGGGCAAGGGATGGGGGAGTTAAGTGTGTCATCAGCTTAGAGTCATTACGTTGCCGCAAGCATCCAAGTTCAACCTTTCTTGAATTTTGTTGACTCTTCTGGTAAGAGTCTTCTTGGTAAGGCCACACTTGGAATCCTGCATCCAGTTTTGGTCGCCACAATGTAAAAAGGATGTGGAGACTCTAGAAAGAGTGCAGAGAAGAGCAACCAAGATGATTAGGGGACTGGAGGCTAAAACATATGAAGGACGGTTGCAGGAACTGGGTATGTCTAGTTTAATGAGAAGAAGGACCAGGGGAGACATGATAGCAGTCTTCCAATATCTCAGAGGCTGCCACAAAGAGGGAGTCAAGCTATTCTCCAAAGCACCTGAGGGTAGGACAAGAAGCAATGGGTGGAAACTAAGCAAGGAGAAAAGCAACTTAGAACTAAGGAGAAATTTCCTGAGAGTTAGGACAATGAATCAGTGGAACAGTTTGCCTCCAGAAGTTGTGAATGCTCCAACACTGGAAGTTTTTAAGACTTTAAGATTTGTCTGAAGTGGTGTAGGGTTTCCTGTCTGGACAGGGGATTGGACTGAAAGACCCCCAAGGTCCCTTCCAACCTTCTATTCAATTTGATTCTTATTCTATTGCTATTCTATTTTTCTAGTCTATCTTCTATTCTGTTCCGGTTCCGGTTCCGGTTCCGGTTCCTGTTCCTGTTCCTGTTCCTGTTCCTGTTCCTGTTCCTGTTCCTGTTCCTGTTCTTATTCTTATTCCTATTCTATTATTCTATTCCATTCCATTCCATTCCACTCCACTCCACTCCACTCTCCATTCCACTCTCCACTCCACCATCATTCTATTCTATTCTATTCTATTCTATTCTATTCTATTCTATTCTATTCTATTCTATTCTATTCTATTCTATTCTATTCTCTGGTGCCAATTTAGTACTGAACTTCAGTTGACTAGATTCTCGTATATACACTTGAGCAATAGATCTTGAACTGCAACTCAACACATGGTCCTGATACTTAGCGCCTTTTTAAAAACTTTCTTGGGAAGTTGATTTACTGGTCTAGTCTACTGGGACTGACTGCATGGGACACTTGTAGTCTACTCTACCTACTACAGAACATTTAATTGGGGAATTAAAATTCAGAGTGGTACCATGGAAAGCAAGGTAGGAAACCAGGACAGAGATTTTCAACAAATTGTTGACCGCAGTTAAGAACATATTGCAGATTGATTTTGGCTTTTGAGATGTGGGTGTCTTGGGAAGTAGACTTAGCTGCATCTTCTTTTTTCCCTCTCCCAGAGAGCGTCCTGAAGCATGAGCATCAGGGGATGGTCCATTACCACCTCACCAATAAGAACCTCAGTTGGGCACAGGTAAGGCTGGAGCAATGCTCAATGGTGGTATACAAAAGTGAACAGGGAAGGGTCTAGAACAGCTCAACAGTGGTGAAATCCTCTGAAGTCTGCTACCGGTTCTGTGAGTCTGCTACTGAGTGCGCAATGAGCACGTAGCGCTAAAAAAGGAACTTCCGAGTCTGCAGAGGTAAGGAGAACAGCAAGAAGGGGGATCCGCTGCGCCACGCGATTTAGATTAGCTAGAAAGCAGCAAATCCAACGATTCTAGCTAATATAAACCGCGCATCACAGCTGATCATTGACCAGCTGATTGTCAGAAATACCGGTTTGACTGAACTGGTAGCATTCGACCAGCTGATTGTCGGAAATACCGGTTTGACTGAACCGGTAGCATTTTTTACTACCGGTTTGCTTGAACCGGTAGCATTTCACCCCTGCAGCTCAACCTGTGAAAGCTAAGATCTTCAGAAGGAACCCCCCAACTTCCTTTTCCCACACTGGCCTTGATACCTTACAAGCTTCTAAGCCTTGGATGGAGGCTGTGGCTTGGAAGGGGCTTTCTGTTAACTCCTCATGTGTCTTGCATCTCCCAGGTGTTTGGGACACTCGAGAAAGCCAAAGAGAAGTATTGCATAGAAGATTACTCCGTAAGCCAAATCTCCTTGGAGCAAGTCTTTATGAGCTTCACGCGTTTCCAGCACTACACAGAAGATTGTGAGAAATGAGTTCTTGAGCCTCTTTTCGTGGACTGACCTGTTGCCTATAAGATAGTCTATAAAGAGAAGGTAATTTATAGTATCAGCCATGTCTCCAACAACAAGAAGAATGGACATATTCTCATTGGACAATTGGTACACCACCGTACTGACATTATGAAGATGAATGCATGGGTTGTGTGGATGTGTTGTATGTCCATTTGTCTGTGTGAGGCATGAGAAGGAGGAGGAATGCTTAACCATCTTTCAAAGGCAGCTGGGATGTCCTACCAACTCTCGCTCCACTTTGATGACACTGGGAGGGCTTAGCCTACTAACAGTCGTGGAAGCAGTTAACCCTGAAGCCTGGGACAATTGAGTAATTCAGTATCTTGGATGCTAGGATACTAGTTTCTTCTTTCTTTCCCACCCTCCCAATCTCATCTTCTCAAGAAGTTTCCACTAGACCAGCGTTGGTGTCATTGGCCCGCCTGCATGTCCCCAGTTTTGGAGCGTTGACAACACATATTCATCCGTATGGTTGCAATCCATATCTGTATGTTCAGACAAAAAACTCTTTGGAATGAGCCCACTTGTGGTCCTTTGGATGGCTTGCATCCTTTCGATGGTGAAAAAAGCAAGCTCATAAGGTGAAAGAAGCCATTTTGATCCCTTCCTTAGATGGCATCCAGGGAATTGACTCTGTTCTTCAAAGAACTAGTGAAGCAGGATTTAGTATCTCTACTTTCTTGGTGAGCATTAGACAAGTTTGTTTTGATAAGAGTCTTCAGAATCCATATTGCATACACCAGTATCCAAGTCTCTCTTCTTCTGCTTCCCAAAGATCTCATGAACATCAGGTCACAAGCAGCCATCATGAGCTTCATTGCAAAGCTGACTTTGATGTCCTTGAGAATAACATTTTCCCAATCTGGGTGCCCTCAGGATGGATGTGGACTTCCAACTGCCAGGAGTCCCCAGCCAGCGTGCCATTCCTGAGAACTCTGGAACTTGATATCTGTACCTGTAGAACTCATTCCAGCAGAGGAAGTCGATTCAGAAAGATGGTCCTTGAAAACATTGAAAGAGTTTGGTGTTCATATCAGCTCCAAATTGTTGTTAGCTGCCACAAGCTGCCACAAGTTGCCAGCTAACCCTTGTAGGGTGTGGCAATAAACCCATAGCTCTGTTTCTGGAAACTCAGAAAGTCAATGCATTTACCTTCAGTGAATCTTCTTTTCTTCCTCCCATATCAGTGTCCCTTCCTTCCATCCTTCCATCCATTTATCCATATCTATGTTCCTTCCTTCCTTCCTTCCTTCCTTCCTTCCTTCCTTCCTTCCTTCCTTCCTTCCTTCCTTCCATATGTACGTACATACATACATACATATGTTCCTTCCTTCCTTTCATCCATTGTTCCATCCATCTATCCATATCAGCCTTCCTTCTTTCCCCTTCCATCCATCCATCCATCCATCTCTATGTCCTTCCTTCCTTTCATCCA
The DNA here is from genome assembly GCA_022577455.1 of Arizona elegans. Classification (NCBI taxonomy): domain Eukaryota; kingdom Metazoa; phylum Chordata; class Lepidosauria; order Squamata; family Colubridae; genus Arizona; species Arizona elegans. Next base: position 11,068,951 of record JAKOOJ010000022.1, on the reverse strand, counting down.
TTGTTCCACCTATCCATCTATCCATCCATATCAGCCAGCCTTCCTTCCTTCCTTCCTTCCTTCCTTCCTTCCTTCCATCCATCCATCCATCCATCCATATGTTCCTTCCTTCCTTTCATCCATTGTTCCACCTATCCATCTATCCATCCATATCAGCCAGCCTTCCTTCCTTCCTTCCTTCCATCCATCCATCCATATGTTCCTTCCTTCCTTTCATCCATTGTTCCACCTATCCATCTATCCATCCATATCAGCCAGCCTTCCTTCCTTCCTTCCTTCCTTCCTTCCTTCCTTCCTTCCTTCCTTCCTTCCTTCCTCCCTTCCTCCCTCCCTCTTCCCTCCCTCCCTCCCTCTCCTTTTAGATGCTTCTAGACCCTAATAAGTAAGCTGGGAAGTGACTGTGGTTGGGTTTTTAAGGCAGGTCAGGTTCTTGGGCACCAAAGAGTTACACTCTGCCTAATTCTTCCTTTCTTGAATAGTTCAGTCAATTGATGATTGCGCCTCAGTTTCCAGTTGCGGTGCACTGAAAGTGTGCTGTGAGGACAGAGTCCACAATCCATCTGCCAGTTGTGTTTTGCAAAAAAAAAAAGAAAAAAAGAGCATTCTTGGGATCTAAAAAACAAAGACCTCCCAGAGTTTTCCTCTCTGCATAAGGAACTAGGGCTTAAACTCATTACAATTTGAATTAATGCAAAAAAAAAACAAACAACCCACCACTCTTTGCTACTTGAATCAACCAATGACACACGGAATGTATTAACTGAGCATCTGTACCTTATCTTAGTCAGAGGAGAAGTGGAAAATATGTGGGACCAGGAAGGGAAGAAACGAAAGGCGCTCGCAGGTTTTATTTTGTGCTAGTTCTGAATTAATAGTTAACTTTTAGTTTGGGCCTTTTGATGCAGGTACTGTAGTTTGCCCTTTAGCTCAGGGGTCTCCAACCGTGGCAGCTTTACGACTTGTGGACTTCAACTCCCAGAATTCCTCAGACAGCGCATGCTGGAGACCCCTGGTTTAGGTGATATGTGCCTTTCGGTACTTGCCTCTATATGGAGCCTTGTCAACAAAAACACAAACCATCCTTTCTGTTAAAGGAGGGCAGAAAGCTGAGCACCCAGGAGCCGTGTGGCTTTAAAAAAAAAAAGTTATCCTTGTTTCGAAAATGATGTGAACTCTTTTTAAACACACTGTATTATCCGGAGTGGAGGGACGCGGTGGCTCAGTGGCTAAGACGCTCAGCTTGTCGATTGAAAGGTCAGCAGCTCAACAGTTCGAATCCCTAGTGCCACGTAACGGGGTGAGTTCCCGTTACTTGTCCCAGCTTCTGCCAACCTAGTAGTTCGAAAACACATTTAAAAAAAAATGCAAGTAGAAAAAATAGGGACCCCCTATATAAATAGGGACAGCGTTCCGTGCACCTTTGGCGTTGAGTCATGCCGGCCACATGACCACGGAGACGTCTTCGGACAGCGCTGGCTCTTCGGCTTTGAAATGGAGATGAACACCGCCCCCTAAAGTCGGGAACGACTAGCACAGATGTGCGAGGGGAATCTTTATCTTTATTATCTGGAGCTGGTTCCTAAACAGACAAGCAAAACTATCTACCGTATTTTTCGGAGTATAAGGCGCTCCGGAGTATAAGACGCACCTACCTTTTTTGGTGAGGAAAAGAAGAAAAAGAAATCTTCCTCTGCCTCTGAGCAATTTTGTCTCGTTGCAGCAAACAGCAAACCGCCTGCTTTACTTTCATTTTCGTTTTCAGCATAGCTTGATTAGCACAAGGAAAAACAATATCTGCTCCGGCAATTTACCTCTTTGCAGCAAGCAGCAGAGCCCTGCGCAAAACAGCTGAGAGCAAATCAGTTGAGAGTCGGGAGGCCGATCCAATCAACTTGCGCTAATTAGGCTGTGCTGAAGCTGAAAAGAGCTGTTTTTTCTTGCTGTTTGCTTGCAAGGAGGTAAATTGCTGGGAAGCAGAGGCCAAAGGGTGGGGGCCAGTGGGTGGGTGGGGCTACATTTGGTGTATAAGATGCACCTAAATTTTCACCCCCTTTTAGGGGGGGAAAAGGTGCATCTTATACTCTGAAAAATACGGTAAATTCTCTTCCAGAAAGAACTTCCTTATGAGGTCAATTTAATAGCTTTAGATTTTTTAAAATGGCAAATTCAAAACCCCTTGTGACGGCTGCAAGAAGCAGAGTTTCAAGGCAAGTCCAAAGACCCTTTTTTAAATTACACCAGGGAGCAAATCGGATGGAGTTAGTCATGAGTTTATGGCACTCTTCTCTGTCAACTGGACGCAGTCATGTTTTCCGACGGGATGAAAGGAAATCTGTAGGAATGGAGTTTGGAGCTTCTAATTGTCCTCCTAGTCCTGAACTCCAGTTGTAGGAAGCGATGATAGGAATAGCAACGTGTTTTTTCCTGTTTGACATACAGGACATTGTGAGGGTTTGATCGTTGCACGCTGCTGGCGCCTCAGGTGCATCGAGCAAGGTTCAGTTTTATGGGTTTATTTATTTAAAAGATTTGTATATCTGCCCATCTTACAACCAACTCTGGGTGGCCTCCAATCAATTGGATTTGGTTACAAGTAAGACAGCAGAGCCCGCTAAGCACCAGCCAAGGCTATTTCAGCAAGTGGTGTAGACTTCTCCTCCTCCTCCTTCTTCTTCTCCCCCTCCTCTTCCTCCTCCTCTTCCTCTTCCTTCTCCTCCTCCAATTAACCAGCGGAACAGCTTGCCTTCAGAAATCATGGGCATTCCATCACTGGAGGCTTTTAAGAAGAGACTAGACAGCTACTTATCTGAAATAGTATAAATTCTCCTGCTTCAGCAGGGGGATGGACTAGAAGACCTCCAATGTCCCTTCCAGCTATTCTATTCTATTCTATTCTATTCTATTCTATTCTATTCTATTCTATTCTATTCTATCCCTTATTCTATTCTATTCTATTCTTTTTTCTCTACTCTACTTTACTCTACTCTATTCTATTTTTTCTCTTTTCTACTCTACTCTACTCTACTCCTATTCTATTCTATTCTCTATTCTATTCTATTTTATTTTTTCTCTACTCTACTTTATTCTATTTTTTCTCTTTTCTACTCTATTCTATTCTATTCTACTCTACTCTACTCCTATTCTATTCTATTCTATTCTATTCTCTATTCTATTCTATTTTTTCTCTACTCTACTCTACTCTACTGTATTCTATTTTTTCTCTTTTCTATTCTATTCTATTCTATTCTATTCTATTCTATTCTATTCTATTCTACTCTACTCTACTCTACTCCTATTCTATTCTATTCTATTCTATTCTACTCTACTCTATTCTATTCTTCTAATTTTCCTCCTCTTCTTTTCCTCCTCCTCTTCCTTCTCCTCCTCTTCCTCCTCCTCCTCCCTCTTCCTCTTCTTCACCTCGCCCTCCTCTTCCTTCTTCTCATCCTTCCTCCTCCCTCCCTCCTCCTCCCTCCCCCCTTCCCCCTCCTTCCTGCATATTTCATCCCAATCAAGGATCCTAATGGCAGTCCTTTCCCATTAATTTTGGGAGTGGGTAGGGAGGAGAGAGAATCAATTCTACCACAGGGGTTGAGATGGATCACTTCTTACCGGTCTCTGTGTGGGTAGATTTGGCTGTTTCAAGGAATTGGTAAGGCACCATGACACGATTGGAGGGTTTTAGGGTGAGGGGTTTTCCCTTTTTTTTTCAAGCCGTGTGAGAAAGATATTGGTGGGTAAGGTCCTTTCTCCCTTGTGAAGGAAAGGCCCTCTTTCTTTGATTCCTGACTCTCCTGCAGTCCAGTTTTTCAGGAATGATCCATTTTCAGACACACGGTGAGTTTGCGCAGCTCAAGGCACTGGTTTCCACTTTGGCTGCATACACAACAGGAGGCATTGTTGGGTTGTCCAAGAGAGGCTGAGCCAGACAATTCCTTTGATCTTCCCCATCTTTGCAAATTGCATGGAATAATTCCTCTTCATAGAAAGAACTTCGGCTTCCTTCCCCCACCCCACTCCCTTCAGGATCTCTCCAGTTGTCTCTGCTCTTGGGAACAAACACCCCAAATACCCCAAGGCATCAGTGGCTTTGAAAAGAGGATTAGGGGACTGGAGGCTAAAACTTATGAAGAACGGTTGCAGGATTTGGGAATGTCTAGAATGTCTGAAGTGGTGTAAGGTTTCATGTCTGGGCAGGGGTTTGGACTGAAAGACCCCCAAGGTCCCTTCCAACCTTCTATTCAATTTGATTCTTATTCTATTGCTATTTTATTATTCTATTCTATATTCTGTTCTGTTCTGTTCTGGTTCTGGTTCTGGTTCTGGTTCTGGTTCTGGTTCTGGTTCTGGTTCTGGTTCTTGTTCTTGTTCTTATTCCTATTCCTATTCTATTATTCTATTATTCTATTCCATTCCATTCCACTCCACTCCACTCCACTCTCCATTCCACTCTCCACTTCACTCCACTTATTCTATTCTATTCTATTCTGTTCTGTTCTGTTCTGTTCTGTTCTGTTCTGTTCTATTCTATTCTATTTTATCCTATCCTATCCTATCCTATCCTATCCTATCCTATCCTATCCTATCCTATCCTATCCTATCCTATCCTATCCTAGTCTATTCAGTTAGTAAGGGTTCTTCAGCTAAAAGGACAGTACCAGCTAGCAAATTTCTCTACAGGTAGTCCTCAATTTACAAAAATCTGTTTAGTGACTGTTCAGAGTTACAGCAGCATTGAAAAAACTGGTTTATGACCATTTTTCACACTTACGAACTTTGCAGCACCTCCTGGTCATGTGATCAAAATTCAGACACTTGGCAATTGGTTCATATTTATGATGGACACAGTGTCCCCCGGGGGGGGCAACCTTCTGACGAGCAAAGTCAACAGGGAAGCCAGATTCACTGAACCGGGTTAAACAACCGAAGTGACTCATTTAACAACTGTGGCAAGAAAGGTTGTAAAATAGGGCATGTTTAACTTAAGAACTTGTGGTCATTAAGTCGAGGAGCTTCTCTTTATCTACTTCTATCCCCCACCTGTATATTTTTAGTACCCTGTTTTCCCCTAAAATAAGACATCCCCTGATAATAAGCCCAATTGGGCTTTTGAGCACATGCCAATAAGCCCAAGCGTTTATTTCAGGGTTCAAAAAAATATAAGACAGGGTCTTGTTTTCTGGGACACTCATCATCTATCTATCTATCTATCTATCTATCTATCTATCTATCTATCTATCTATCTATCTATCCTGTTTCCCCCAAAATAAGACATCCCCTGATAATAAGCCCAATCAGGCTTTTGAGTACATGCCAATTCCAAAAAATATAAGACAGGGTCTTATTTTCTGGGAAACACAGTATCTATCTATCTATCTATCTATCTATCTATCTATCTATCTATCTATCCATCCATCTATCTATCTACAGTATCTATCTACCCTGTTTCCCCCAAAATAAGACATTCCTTGATAATAAGCCCAATCGGGCTTTTGAGTGCATGCTAATTCCAAAAAATATAAGACAGGGTCTTATTTTCTGGGAAACACAGTATCTATCTATCTATCTATCTATCTATCTATCTATCTATCTATCTATCTATCTATCTATCTATCTACAGTATCTATCTACCCTGTTTCCCCCAAAATAAGACATCCCCTGATAATAAGTCCAATCGGGCTTTTGAGCACATGTCAGTAAGGCCAAGCACTTATTTCAGGGTTCAAAAAAATATAAGACAGGATCTTATTTTCGGGGAAACTCGATACTCATCTCAATGTGCAATTTTTTTTTTTTTAAAAAAAAGATGTTTTCCCAATAGAGGGAATGAGATTAAAATGCATCACCAGAATAATTTCTGCACGCGGTGTTAAAGGATGAATTATTGGGATATTGGGGGGCGGGGGGGGGGATTAAGCAGAGACATACAGGACCCCTGCTACGATTTAGCCACCATGGACCATTTTCATTCCACTCTCTGTGTCTAGTCACCTTTTGTAAGGTTTCAGTTTTTCCCCAAAAAACCTTGTTGCGAAATGTTCTTCTTAAGTTATCCACATCTGTTTTTCGGTCACGGCTGATTGGCTAGTTGGTACTTTGGCTTACACTACAGTTCCCTTCCTCTTGCACAAGTCCCTGCATTTTTTGCACAGTGTATGTGTGCGTGCGTGCGTGTTGGGCCTGTGCGTGCATGTTGGTGTGAATCCAGTTGGCCCTCTGATTTCTCAGGTCTCGTCTTCGCATCCTTCTCAAGACGCTAGGCCTCAAGTGATTTTTAACTGAGAAAAGAGTGGGGGGGTGGGGGGGAGAAATCCAAGGGTTGGAGGATTATTTTAGGGTTTCTTTTGTTTTTTTTCCCCTCTCCTGCTCTTGGCTGTGTGAAATATATTGTGATGAACTTGCCACGGATGAAGCCACAAAGATGTCCATAAGCTATGATGGTTTCTAATGTGTGTGTCATTTTTTTTAATATATATATATATATGTTCGCGGTTTTTCTCTTCCGTATTTTGGCTTCAGTTTAGAATTGGGTTGGGCACTTTCTGTGTCTGCATGCCAAAAGGGAGTACTCTCTAAAAAAAGAAAAGGAAGGTAGATCAAAAGTAGACAAGGGGTGAGCTCATTTCTCAGAGGTGTAACGTCTGCTCACTCCATTGCTCTTCTGTACCGAAATCAGCCGCAGTGGTGACATTTCCCCGTCTCAAAACAAGAAAATAAACTGGATTTTCAGACAGAGGCTCCCGAGTGTTTCTTATACACCATGCACCTTTTACCCTTGCATTACAGAAAGTCCTTGACTTACAGCAGTTCATTTAGAGACCGTCCAGAGTTACAACGGCACTGAAAAATACACTAGTGGCCAAAATTGTGGAAACCTTTTGGGAAAAGTATATTTTTGAGGTTTGATGGCTAATAACACCAGGTTTTTTGGGGAGTTTCAAGATAATCCTGTTCCACTGCTGGAATGGCCTGGGAATAGCCCAGACCTTAACCCAATTGAAAATCTATGGACCCAACTAAAAACTTGTTAGTCAGAAGCCACCCAGCAATAAAACCCAGTTAATAGAAGCAATCTTTCAATCTTGGTTTCACATGATAACAGCTGCAGAACTAAAAGATTGGTTCACTCCCTGGGAAGACGTTGTAAGGCTGTAATTCATGCTAAAGGTTACCCAACTAAATATTAACTGACACGGTGATCATTTTTGTATATCTCGTTTTTTCTACGTGTTTCGCTTTTCTTCTTTCTACTGTAACTGCTATTCTAATAGCAAATCCTTCCTAAAAGTTATTGCAGTACATTCTTGATTAAATGATCTTTCCATTCATATATAATTTTATGGCACTACTCCAGAAAAAAAATGGTGTTATTAGCTAGTTTTAGAAAATACACTTTTCCCAAAAGGTTTTCATACTTTGGGCCACTCCTGTATGATTTACGACCCCTTTTCACACTTGTAATCTTTGCAGCATCTGCCATGGTCACGTTTACAAAATTTGGATGCTTGGCAACTGGTTCCTATTTATGAGAGTCGCAATGGCCCGCAATGGCCCTATTTATGACAGTCGCAATGTTCCTATTTATGACAGTTGCAATCCCTTTTTGCAACCTTCTGATGAGCAAAGTCTATGAGGAAGCCAGATTCACTTAACCATGTTACCAAGTTAACAGCAGGGGTTCTTTTAACAACTACAGCTGGCTTTCACGCTAAGGCGGGACTAGGATTCACCGTCCCCTGTTGATTGGCCCAAAGTCACCCAGCTGGCTTTTATGCTAAGGCGGGACTAGAACTCACTGTCTCCTGGTGATTGGCCCAAAGTAACCCACAAGCTTTCATGCCTAAGGCAGGACTAGAACTCACCATCTCCTACTTTTTAGTCTGGTGCCTTTTCCACTAGGTCAAACTGGCTCTCTTATTGCCCAACCATGCTATTTACTTAAAAAACGGTAAAGGGCATCAAGGAAAATCAAACTTCCACCATCACGTAATTGGTTACGTGATTAGAGCAGTGATTAAAGTTGGTTACTTTACTTTACACGTAACCAATCACGTAATTGGTTATGTGATTAAAGCAGGACTTGGAGCTGTCCAAGTCCTGCTTTAAGGTGACTGGAGTTTCCCTTTTAATTAAAACAGCTTAATTCCTGGCCAGGCGGTCAACTAGATTGAACCTTCAACTTAAACCACAGAGAATTCAAGTCACTGAAAAATCTGTTATTTCACCCTTTTATGGATCATAGTCCAGTCCATCCCGGGGTGAAATCCAGCAGGTTCTGACAGGTTCTGGAGAACCGGTAGCGGAAATTTTGAGTAGTTCGGAGAACCGGCAAATACCACCTCTGGCTGACCCCAGAGTGGGGTGAGAATGGGGATTTTGCAGTATCCTTCCCCTGGAGTGGGGTGGGAATGGGGATTTTGCAATATTCTTCCCCTGCCATGCCCACCAAGCCACGCCAAGCCACGCCCACAGAACCAGTAGGTAAAAAATTTGGATTTCACCACTGAGTCCTTCAGTTAGCTATTGACTACATGCAGATGGATGAAGATAATCAGTGAAACATTTAAGTGATAATTTTCTTTAAGATGTTAGAAAGTTCTTTATATTTTTTCTGCAGATAACCAAGAGGGTTATTCATGGTATACTTTTGCACTATATGCTTCAATCTGGTGACTGAATTATTCCATTTTTCTGGGATCCTGCAATACCTTTTAATAAAATAAAGAGGCTTATTAAGCTGCCCAAAAACCTCTAATCAAGGTTAAAAATAACCAAGCTTATCAGGTCGTGGAAATGCCTCTATAAAACCTTCAATTGACCCCATTTAAATATGATGCCTGATTCCGATTCGGCCTAAGTGAGGGGAAATTCTACATTCTTTTTCGGAAGTTCCTTTATTTATGTTTTGCATTTTAGGGAGTTCTGTCCAAATTTTTTTTTATCTTCCAGAAGCTTAAAAGAAGAAAGGCCACATCACACTATTAACGGCCTTTTCTACGTCTAAGAAAGTCAACTTCTTTTTCAGTATGTTGCTCCACATGTTCCAAAATGCCCAAAGCACATCTTAACATTCTCCTTTTAATTGATTTTTTTAGGTGAAATCCCCATACATCCTCATGAATAAACCTCTGCAAAATTATTTTCAGTCTATCAACTGAGATGCAAGCAGTCCTTGACTTACAACAGTTTGTTTAGTGACCGTTCAAAGTTACGATGGCACTGAAAAAGATGACTTAACGATCATTTTTCACACTTAATGACCGTTGCGGCATCCCTATGGTCACATGATCAAAAATTTCAGATGTGTGACCCATATTTATGACAATTGCCATTATCCGGGGTCCCTTTTTGTGACCTGACAAAGTCCATAGGGAAGCCAGATTCACTTAACAAGTGTGTGACTAATGTAACACCTGCTGTGATTCACTTAACAACTGGTTTTAGGCATCACACTCATATTCCAACTTGCAAACTGTAACCAATCACTCAGCATGGGTGAACTTGGCACTCGTGGGCCATCCAAGAAACCACGTTCAAGCAAACCATCCTTTACCACCATATGCCAAGCTAGCCGAATGCAAAATACAGGTAGTCTTTTTGACTTACGACCACGACTGAATGTTCTGCCCCAGCTACGGACCCCAAAGAATGCAGCACACACAAAATCCGTACAAACCTTAGTTTACTAATTAAGGACTACTAATGAGCTTTCTTAGTAGTTGTTCGAACACAAGAACAGTTTAAATCAGTCTTTTCTGAACAAGGGCTGTTCATTTAACTTCATTAACAGCCAACAAGAATCCAAAGAGTAATAACTCAATTCTGAGGCACAGTCTTTCAGATAACCATAATCTTACTGTGGTTGGCAAAATGCCCAGAAGCAATTTGCAGGAAAACTGACAAGAGAGAAACAAGAGCTGAATCAAACGTTCCTGGAATCAAGACACGAAAGAATATGAACGAAGTTGTTTCCTGCAAATTGCATCAGTGAGCCTCTGACTGTTCTGCCCCAACTACAGACCCCAAAGAACGCAGCACACAAAGTCCGTTCAAACCTTGGTTTACTAAATGAATCAGTCTTTTACAACACCGGCTGTTAATTAACTGCATTAACAGCCGCCAAGAATTCAAAGAATAATAACTAAAAGCTTACTGTGGTTGGCAGAATGCCCAGAAGCAATTCGCGGAAAGCTGATAAGCAAGACAAGACACGAAGGTATGTGAATGAAGTTGTTCCCTGCAAATTGCTTCAGTCGGCGTTCCTCCTTAAGTAGGCTAAGGGAGTAAGGCCCCAAGCCTTACTTTCGAGGAGACCTCCTCCTGAGGAGCCACTCCTGCCTTTTGGCAGCTCTGCGCATCCGTGCATCGAGAAGAGGTGCCTCCTCTTCTTCCTCTTCACCCATGGAAGCTTCTGGAGGTTCTGAAGGCCCCGCCTCTGGCACCACATTTTCTCCAGCCTCCTCATTGTCCGACTCTAGTGCCAGCTGCACAGGCTGCTGGCGCAGCACACTAGCCTCCTCGCTGTCTGAATCAGCTACTAGCTGCACAGGCTGCGTATGGGCCACAACACCCACCAGTTTTACTACCGGTTCTATAGCACCGATGCGAACTGGGGGCAACCCACCACTGGTGCAGAAGCTTCTGCACATGCACAGAGCATATTTGATGACATCCGGCCGGGTGAGCGGAGCCTCCCGCAGCCACTGCTACCGATAGCAACCTACCACTGGTGCCCTTGTAACTTCGAATGGTCACTCAATGAACTGTTGTAAGTCAAGGACTTTCTGTATCCACTTATGAACAAACTGGATCTTCAATCCAGTTTCCGTAACCAAAATTTACAGGCGGAAATTCAAATCCTGTGGCCGGGGGCAGGGGTGGGGGACACAATTTCTTTGTTTTAAGGCAGGGTAGCACAACAGTTCTAAAGAGCATATATTCGAGAAGGAAGGACCCCCTCACTCACTCACTCACTCTCTCTCTCTCTCTCTCTCTCCCTCTCTCTCCCCCTCCCTCTCTCTCCCCCTCCCTCCCTTTCCCTCTCTCTCCCTCTCCCTCCCTCTCTCCTTCTCTCCCTCCCTCCCCCTCTCTCCCTCCCTCCCTCTCTCTCTCCTTCTCTCCCTCCCTCTCTCTCTCTCTCCTTCTCTCCCTCCCTCTCTCTCCATGCATTTACTGAAGGCATGTTTGGAACCGTGGGCTCCAAAAGGGTTCAAAATCCCCAAGGCGGCTTGCTCCCAAGCCAACAGCTGATCTACTTTTCTCATTTAAATTTTTGACACCTCATGGTTTGGATACCCACACCCATACCTTTGCCCTCCAAGTGTGCGAACCCAGCCCTCGACGGGTTGTTTTAATTTCAGGTGAGGATTTTGCAAGATGAATAACAAAATGCTTCCCAACAGTTTTTGGCTGGGCCCGCTCTGCTCTGTATTGTAAAATGCCAGGCAGGAACCAAGAACCCCCCCCCCCCGCCCAAAAAAAACCCTCTTAAATTTTTGCATGCAAGAATTGGTGGAGTTGCTAAGAGCAACTGGAGGATTGGACAAAAGGGCACCCGCTGTGTTCTCACAATCCCGCAAACTCATCAACCCCCCCCGCCCCACTTCTGGGCTAACCGTAAACTAAACTCAACAACATTGGTTTATATTAATATTACATTAAGCCCAGGGATGGGCTTCAATAATTTTAACAAGGGGTTCCCTGCCTGGTTGCTGGGTGAGCGTAGCCATGGGTGGGTGTGGCCTAGTCGGCCTCCGGAGGTTTTCCTCGAGCCTCTGGGAGGGCGAAAACGGCCTCCCCAGGCTCCGGAGGCCCTCTGGAGGCCTTCTGATAGGCCCGTTTTTCACACTGCCTGAACTTCCGGTAGGCCCGTTTTTCACCCTCCCCGAGCCTCCGCACTTACCTGCATCCGAAACGGGCTGCATGGGGACTCCTGGGAGGGGCGGGGCAGAGTGGAATTTGGGGGTTCTCCGAACTGCACAGAATCTTAGCTAGAGTTCTTTCCGAACCCCCAGCAGCCCACCCCTGATTAAGTCATAATATAATTTGCAATGCCTGTTGCTTGTTCACCCAGGTTTAGGGGTTCAAGGCATGGAAACCAAACTTGGCTACTTCCTTGCAAAAATTCAAAGCACCAGAGACCGAAGACAATTCCTGAGCTTCCATCGGCCTAAACGTTGACAAGGTGTGAACCAGAATATTACGATAAATCCCAATATGGGTTTGCCAAGCCTGTTGTGGCTTGTTCACCAACGTTTGGGGGGGGGAGGGGCTCCTGAGCTTGGGGAGGCAAGGCACAGGGACCAAACTCAAGCTTCCTCTTTGCAACTGGAATTCAAAGCGATGGAGGACTGAAGGCACAGTGGCGCAGTGGTTAAAGAGCAGTATTGCAGGCAAACACTGCCCGCAGCCTGGAGTTCGATCGTGACCGGCTCAAGGTTGACTCAGCCTTCCATCCTTCCGAGGTTGGTGAAACAAGGACCCAGATTGTTGGGGGCGATCGGCTGACATTGTAAACAACCCAGAGAGCGCTGTAAAAGCATTACGGGACAGTATATAAAGTCTAAATGCTACGGTGGCATGCTAGAGTGCCTCGCAAATCAGGAGGCTGTGAGTTCAATCCTAGGTAGAGGCAGGTATTTCTCTCTCTGGGCGTGATGAGAATATATCTGCTGAATATAACTCCGCATTGGCGACATGAAGGGCATCCGGCCAGTAAACACTCCGCTCCATTCAGCTGCCCAGACTCCACCCCGCAAAGGATTATAGGGTCATTAAAAGATGATGATGATATAAAGCAGCGATGGCTAACCTTTTCTGGACTGAGTGCCCAAAGCGCGTGCACACATGCGTGTACGGCTCCCTATATACACCCTGCCCCCCACACATGCACGAGCACCATGTGCCCCACCCCCACTTATGCACGCACGGCCCCCCGCACACACCACGCCCTTCGGGTGGCAGACACCCAAAGACCAGCTGACTTGGTGGGAGGCGTGCACGCATGCCATAGGTTCATCACCACGGATATAAAGTCTACATGCTGTTGCTATTTCCTGAGCCTATTTTCACCTAAACATTGACAAAGCTTGGTCTTTGGATGTTTCCCCAGTGCCTCAATCTTGGCAGCTCTGAATAACCGCAGCCGGACTTCCCTCCCTGTCTCTCCTTGGCATTTCGCTTCCGAGAGAAACGTCCTTGGGGGGAGGGGGGGAGGAAGGCCAATCCCCCACCACAAAGTCCTTTCAAGCAAGCTGCATTTGTACCACTGGCAGGATCAGTGTGTTTATTGTGGACACAGTCTAGGCGCCGGGACCCAAAGGGACTCGGTGCTGGGTGCCAGGCCCAAGGGAGGAGAAGAATGCCCCCCTCGTGCCCCCCTCCCTGGGCACCCCAGCATTCCCACAATGTATGATCTGCAGGCTTCTTCCGGGCAGTGGAACGTCTCAGCATTTCCAAGGCCAGCTGAGCAGCCAACATCTCTCCCCGCCGGCCCCCTCCCCCAGTATTTGTCCAGTTCTCACTGTACTCCGAGGCGCCTGCGTTTTCTTAAAAGAGTGAAATTGAAAATTTCTCTTGTCAAGCAGCCCCTCCTGCCTTCCTTAAGAGCCATTCTTGATTTCGGCCAGGAACTGTTGAGCCCACCAGTCTTCGAGATCAATGGGAACAAAATCTGAAAGAGGGAAGTTAGATTAGATTAGAATTCTTTATTGGCCAAGTGTGATTGGACACACAAGGAATTTGTCTTCGGTGCATAAGCTCTCACTGTACATAAAAAGACAAGATACATTCATCAAGAATCATAGAATAGAATTAGAATTAGAATTAGAATTAGAATTAGAATTAGAATTAGAATAGAATAGAATAGAATAGAATAGAATAGAATAGAATAGAATAGAATAGAATTCTTTATTGGCCAAGTGTGATTGGACACACAAGGAATTTGTCTTCAGTGCATAAGCTCTCACTGTACATAAAAAGACAAGATGCATTCATCAAGAATCATAGAATAGAATTAGAATTAGAATTAGAATTAGAATAGAATAGAATAGAATAGAATAGAATAGAATAGAATAGAATAGAATTCTTTATTGGCCAAGTGTGATTGGACACACAAGGAATTTGTCTTCAGTGCATAAGCTCTCACTGTACATAAAAAGACAAGATACATTCATCAAGAATCATAGAATAGAATTAGAAATAGAATAGAATAGAATAGAATAGAATAGAATAGAATAGAATAGAATAGAATAGAATAGAATAGAATAGAATAGAATTCTTTATTGGCCAAGTGTGATTGGACACACAAGGAATTTGTCTTCGGTGCATAAGCTCTCAGTGTACATAAAAAAAAAGATACATTCATCAAGAATCATAAGGTACAACACTTAATGATAGTCATAGGGTACATGATATAGGGTATATACGTCTAAGTGCTCTTGCCGATTAGCTGTGGTGGCAGAGTGGTTAGAATACAGTATTGCAGGCTAATTGTGCCAACTGCCAGCAGTTCGAGTCTCACCGGCTCAAGGTTGACCCATCCATCCATCCTTCGGAGGTCGGTAAAACGAGGACTCAGATTGTTGGGGGCAAGAGGCTGACTCTGAAAGGGCTGTAAAGCACCGTGAAGCAGTGGTGAAATCCTACTGGTTCACACCGGTTCGGGGGAATCAGTAGTGATAAAAGCTACCGGTTGGTCCGAACCGGTATTTCCAACGATCAGCTGTGCCGCATGATTTAAAACTGCTAGAAAGCAGGAAATCTTGCTTTCTAGTGAATCTAAATCGTGCGGCAGAGCTGTTCCCCCCACCCCTCGCTGTTCTACTTACCTTCCCAAGCCTCTTTTTTCCGTGCGAAATACACGTTTGGCGAGTACTGCACATAGGTGCGTGCGCAGTGTGCATTTGGCATGAACTGTACATGTGCGTGCAGTGTGTGTTTGGCACGCACTGAGCATGCAGCGAACCGGTGGAAGATTTCACCACTGCCATTAAGCGGTATATAAGTCTAAGGGTTATTGCTACTGCTATTTCTCCTATGTTGTAGAATACTATTTCTCAACTTTAGCAACTTTATTGCGGGTGGAACTTCAGCTCCCAGAATTCCCCAGCCAGCTTGCTTCTACTTGGATTTGGGGAGAAGCAAAAGGGTCGTTTCCTTACTCACCTTTCAGCTCTGGGCTGGGAGTTTTCTCTGTGTATTGGACTGGGCCAGATCCACCATCTCCCTGCTCTTGACTGTGGAGCTGCTCTTCCACTTGTTGCCATGCTAGAAGCAGGAAGAAAAGAAGATACAGAACATACAACCTAAGAGCCTGTAGTACAGTGGACTAAAGCACTGTTATTAACATCTGCTGCTTGCAATTACTGCAAGTTCGAATCTCTCCAAGGCTCAAGGTTGACTCAGCCTTCCATCCTTTCTAAGGTAGGTGAAATGAGGAGCCAGATTGTGGGGGCAATAAGCTGACTTTGTATAAAATATACAAAAGAATGAAGGCTATTGCTTAACGCATTGTAAGCCGCCCTGAGTCTCCGGAGAAGGGCGGCATATAAATTAAAGCAAAAAAATAAAAATAAAAATACAACCGTTCATTTAGTGACCATTCAAAGTTACGACAACACAGAAAAAGGTGACTTATGACTGTTTTTCATGCTTACGAATGTTGCAGCATCCCCCCGTAGTCCCGTAATCAAAATTCAGGTGGTTGGCAACTGACTCGTAGTTACGACAGTTGCAGTGTCCTGGGGAGTGGGGGTGAGGGGTGTCACTTGGTTCCCCTTTAGCGACCTTCCGACAAAGTCAGCGGGGGAAGCCACATTCACTTAACCACCGGGTTACTTACTTACCGACTGCAGGGATTCACTTAGCAAGAACCGTGGCAAGAAAGCTCGCAAAATGGGGCCACTCGACTGTCATGCTTAGCAGCGGGAATTTTGGACTCAGTTGTGGTCCTAAGTCAAGGACCCTCTCCCATAAGGTTTGAAATGGTCCCCAAATTGAGGGATGGTCTCCTTCTATAAGAACGTAAGTCAAAAAAAGTGCTAACGGCCTCCTGATTTTGTTGCCCTACAGTTGTCTAGGTTTAATTTGTGTCCTTGACAAGAACAACACAACAGCAAACAAGATGTTGGATAACCATTTGTCTGACGTGGTGTAGGGTTTCTTGCCTAAGCAGGGGGTTAGACTAGACCTGTGACGGCGAACCTATGGCACGCGTAGCCATATCAGTGGGCATGTGATCTCAGCTCTGGCATGCATGCGTTTGCCGACCAGCTAATTTTCAGGCCTTTTGGGCCCACCAGAAGTAGGGAAACAGGTTGTTTCCTGCCTCAGGAGGGCCTTGCGGGGTGGTGGGGAAGGCCTGTTTTTCTCTCACCTGGTTCCAGAGCCTTTCTAGGAGTCTGGGGAGGGCAAAAACGGCCTTCCCCAGCCCCCTGGAGGCCCTCCAGAGGCCAGAAACGGCCTGTTTGCCAACTTCCGGTGGGACCGGAAGGCCTGTTTTTTGCTGTCCCCAGCCTCCAGAGCCTCTTTGGGAGTCTGGGGAGGGCGAAAATGGCCTCCCCCTCCCCGCCCCGGAGGTCCTCCGGATGCCAGAAACAGCCCATTTGCCAACTTCCCACCGGAAGCCTACCGGGCCATTGCATGCCAGGAGCAGGAAGGGGCGGTCGCACGTATGCACGGGGACAGAGTGCATAGAATTATGGTGTGGGCATGTGCATGTGCAATCACCCCACGACTCCACCTCCTGCCATGTGATGGCAAAAAGGTTAGCCATCATCGGACTAGAAGACCTCCAAGGTCCTTTCCAACTCTGTTATTCTATATTCTAAGGCACTGGGGCTCCATTGGTGTTTTGACTTCCTCCTAGAACAGCATTTTTTGGACTTCAACTCCCAGATTTCTTCAGCCCACATGCTGGGAGTTGGGGAATTCTGGGAGTTGAAGTCCACACTTCTTCGATTGGCCACGCCTGAAGCCTCCTGTCAGAGTCAGCCAGAAGCTAACTTACCTTCGTACACAAACCGGACATTTTCTTCGTGAGCTACGGTATAGTTTTCCTCTATGGTTGTGGGGGGTGAGATCATCAACGGGGGTCTCTTTCCATTGACCCTGTTGAACACAAGCTTGGGAAGGGGGCTGCAAAGAGAAAAGAGAAGAGAAGAGGATTTTATTTGGGGTCCGTTAGGAATACGGGTACTCCTGGACTTACGACCTGTGGTTTAAGGGCTGTTCAGAGTTTGCAAAATTCACATGACCACCATATATGAATCAATCTATCTATCTATCTATCTATCTATCTATCTATCTATCTATCTATCTATCTATAATTAGCTAATAACACCATTTTTTTTAGAGTAGTACCATAAAATTATAGATCAATGGAAAGATCATTTAATCAAGAATGTCATGCAATCACTTTTAGGAAGGATTTGCTATTAGTATAGCAGTTATAGTATAAAGAAGAAAAGTGAAACACGTAGAAAAACCAAGATCTGCAAAAATTATCACCGTAGAAAAAATGAGATATGCAAAAATTATCACCGTGTCAGTTATTCCTTAGTTGGGTAACCTTTAAAATGAATTATGGCCTTACAAGGTCTTCCCATGGAGTGAGCCAAGTCTTTTAGTTCTGCAGCTGTTATCATGTGAAACCAAGATTGAAAGATTGCTTCTATTAACTGGGTTTTATTGCTGGGTGGCTTCTGACTAACCAGTTTCTTTAATCGGCTCCATAGGTTTTCAATTGAGTTAAGGTCTGGGCTATTCTCAGGCCAATCCAGCAGTGGAATAGGATTATCTTGAAACTCCAAAAAAAAAAAAGTGGTGCTATTAGCCATCAAACCTCAAAAATACAACTTTTCCCAAAAGGTTTCCACAATTTTGGCCACTACTGTATATACACTGCTCAAAAAAATAAAGGCAAGACAAGCAGAAGACATCTGAGATCTGAATGAATGAAATAGCCTTATTAAATACTTTGTTTGTTACATACAGTAGTTTTGTGTTCCCTTTAGTTGTTTGAGCAGTGTATAAATACGAACAAAGTATTTAATAAGGCTATTTCATTCATTCAGGTCTCGGCTGTCTTCTGCTTGTGTTCCCTTTATTTTTTTGAGCAGTATATATAAAGGAAGAAGGGTTCACCATCCATCATCCAAGCTAATACTTGCGCTGGCTCGTCCCAGAGATTTAACAGTCCATTTTTAATCTTTCCTAATCCTGAGTCAGATTAGTGAAAGAGCCACAATCTTTGGCACAGGATGGTTAGAAGATTGCATCAGCCTTCAAAGGAGACGGATCGGAACCCTAATAAAAGGGAGACTCCCTGGGTTTAAACATCAAAAGAATCACACACCAGATCGGAGGCTCCATGCTTCCTGCTCGCTCCTCTACCAGAACCATTTTTGAATTAGCAAGGAATTTGCAGAAAATCAATTTGGAATTGAATTTCCAGACCCGATCTGAATTGGAATTCCTAACGAAGCTGTGTGTGTGAATCCAGACTGGAAGCACTTGTGAGAAAAAATGTAGAGAAGAGCAACCAGGATGATGAGGGGACTTGGAGGCTAAAATATACAAAGAATGATTGCAGGAACTGGCATGGTTAGTCTAGTGAAGAGAAGGACCAGGGGAGACAGGATAGCAGTCTTCCAATATTTGAGGGGCTGCCACAGAGAGGAAGGGAGTCAAGCTATTTTCCAAAGCACCTGAAAGCCAGACAAGGAATAATGGATGGAAACTGACCAAGGAGAGATTCAACCTGGAAATAAGGAGAAATTTTCTCACAGTGAGAGCAATCAGACCATGGAACAGAAGTTGCCGTCGGAAGTTGTGGGAGCTTCATCAATGGAAGCTTTCAAGAAGAGACGAGACTGCTATCAGTCAGAAATGGTGTAGGGCTTCATCACTTGAGACTTTCAAGAAAAGATTGGACTGCTGTTTGTCAGAAATGGTGTAGGTTCTCCTGCTTAGGTGGGGTGGGTGGGTGGGGTTGGACTAGATGACCTGCAAGGTCCCTTCCAACTCGGTTAATCTAATCTAATTCTTGCTTCCTTTTGCAAAATCTGCGAAATCCAACCACTCAGGTTTGCAGTTCAGATCACTCCAATAGGTTATTTTCTACTCCACGTACAGGTCCTCGACCACAATCGAGCCCAAAATTTCTGTCGCTAAGCGAGACATTTGTTCAATGAGTTTGCCCCACTTTTGCGACCTTTCTTGCCGCGGTCGTTAAGTGAATCACTGCAGCTCTTAAGTTAGTAGCATGATTGTGATGTAAATCCGGCTTCCCCATTAACTTTGCTTGTCAGAAGATTGCAAAAGGGAATTATGCCACCCCGGGACACTGCAACCGTTATAAACACGGGTCAGTTGCCAAACATCCATGACCGTGAGGATGCTGCAATGGCCGTTAAGTGTGAAAAAACACAGGAATAAGCCACTTGTCTCAGGGCCATCATAACTTCGAACTGTCTCTGAACAAAGTGTTGTAAGTTGAGGACTCCCTTGCATTAGTGCAAACGAGAACTTTCATGAGCAAGCCTAAGATTTCAGCCTGCATTGGCAATTCCTCAAACGTGAGCACTTTCAGTTTTGAACCGTCATTAAGCAAGCAGCTGTAAGTCGAGGACTATCTGTACTCCTTGAATGAAGAGGCAAGGATAATTCTACTCCTCTTACTACTAATAATATTTCTCCTTTTGTTCAAGAATATGCAAGTCACTATCTCGGATGCGATTCTGGACTTTGTCCCAGTTTCTAAGTTCTCTGGGGCAGGAGTCCAATGGCATATGACCCAGATCCTTCCACCTGATCGCACTTCCACAACATCAAGCAAATCACATGTTGTTTACTCTTCCTTCCCAAACCTCCTCCTCCTCCTGTGTCCCATCCAGGCCGTCTCCCAAATTCTCGTTGCAACTGGACACGCATTTTTTTCAAGGTCAGTAGAACAAACGGTCATTGTAAAACAAAAATAAAAACAGCCAGCACCAAAGCTGAAAGAGACACACAACAGTGGGAAATGTGACAGCGCAAAATCTGATCGAAGGGGAACGATACGCACCTACAGTAGTGGCCAAAATTGTGGAAATCTTTTGGGAAAAGTGTATTTTCTAAAAGTAGCTAATAACACCACTTTTTTGGGGGGGGGGAGTAGTACCATAAAATTATACATCAATGGAAAGATAATTGAATCAAGAATGTAGTGCAATACCTTTTAGGAAGGATTTGCTATTAGAATAGCAGTTACAGTAGAAAGAAGAAACAGGATGAAAAAAACAAGATGTACAAAAATGATCACCATAGAAAAAACGAGGTATACAAAAATGATCCCCATTTCTGTTAATCCTCAGTTGGGTAACCTTTAGCATGAATGACGGCCTTACAACGTCTTCCCATGGAGTGAACCAAGTCTTTGAGTTCTGCAGCTGTTATCATGTGAAACCAAGATTGAAAGATTGCTTCTATTAACTGGGTTTTATTGCTGGGTCTGAGTAACAAGTTTCTTGAGTCGGTTCCATAGATTTTCAATTAGGTTAAGATCTGGGCTATTCCCAAGCCATTCAAGCAATGGAATAGGATTATCTTGAAACTCCAAAAAAAAAAAAAAAGTGGTATTATTAGCCATCAAACCTCAAAAATACACTTTTCCCAAAAGGTTTCCACAATTGTGGCCACTACTATTTGTTGACGTTCGTCCGGTCCGACCTTAGTCTGCTGCCTTCCCAGCCCAAATTATATATTTTATTAAATACACTTTGAGATAAATGCCTTTTTGGGGAGGTGAGGGGAGAAAAAGCTTCAGAGAATGAATTGCACCGTTTTCCGTCCCCTTTCCATGCCTAAACATTGCAATGACTAGATATCATTTTTCCCCCTCTCCACTCCATGAGGTCTAGAATTTTGTGCAAAAATAGAAAGAGGAAACTTTGCAAACTACCACCTGAGCTATGTATATAATACAATGGTACCATAGTCTTCACTTTGCATTAAACTGTGATTGCTTAAAGATTGTACACAAAAGCACTAAGACAGAGGTCAGCAACCTTAAATACTCAAAGAACCATTTGGACCCGTTTCCCACAGAAAAGAAAACACCGGGAGCCACAAAACCCTTCCCGTGCCTGACTATTTCCTGAGCGGCCACAAATCTAGCATATGTAGTTGAATTAAACGTTCTGTTTTCTTCTGAAACTTTTCTTTTCTTGGATTGATCCATGGTTGGCCTACCAGGGGTCGAAAAGCTCAATAAATCACATGCCGGAGGGTGTGGCACATTGGCAGTTGTGACACATATTTTGAGCGACAGGAAGCCGCAGTAGAGGGATGAAAGAGCCACATGCGGCTCCAGAGCCGCAGGTTGCTGACTCCTGCACTAAGACATATCATGGATTAATGGCTCACAGTTGGCTAGGCGTATACAACATAAATTACATCTTAGTTTTGTTGCACCCAATTTAGCCCACAGGATTTCTATATAATCCATCATATTCTCACCAATGTAGACACCCAAAGAAAACTATGATTCCCTTAACCATGATCAAGCCTATCTTTCAAATGCAGCTAAAAGAATGTATCAGAGGTGGGTTTCAGCACGTTCTCACCAGTTCTGGAGAACCGGTAGCGGACATTTTGAGTCGTTCAGAGAACCGGTAGTAAAAATTCTGACGGGCGCCGCCCCCATCTGTTCTCTGCCTCCCAAGTCCCAGCTGATCGGGAGGAAATGGGGATTTTGCAGTAACCTTCCCCTGGATTGGGAGGGAATGGAGATTTTACAGTATCCTTCTCCTGGAGTGGGGAGGGAATGGAGATTTTACAATATCCTTCCCCTGCCACGCGCACCAAGCCACACCAATCAAGCCATGCTATGCCATGCCCACCAAGCCACAGAACTGGTAGTAAAAAATTTAGAAATCCACCACTGGAATGTATATATAATCCTCTACCACTGTGATGGCGAACCTGTGGCACGCGTGGCACAGGTGGCACATGGAGCCATATCTGTGGGCACGCGAGTATTGCCCTAGCTCAGTTGCAGCGTGCATGTAGCAGCCAGCTGATTTTTCAGCCTTCCGGGCCCACCAAAGGGCCCACCTGAGGGCCTCCAGGGGGTGGGGAAGTCCGTTTTCACCCTCCCCAGGCTCCAGAAAAGCCTCTGAAGCCTGGGGAGGGTGAAAAACCGGCCTACGGGGCCCATTGGTAACTTTTTTGCCGTCGCGTGCCAAAAGCAGGGGGAGTGCGTGGGGTCGCGCTCGCATACACGGTAGGGCGGGGCATGGGGGCTCTTGAATTATGGGTGTGGGCACACGTGTGACACCTCCACGCGCTCCCCCCGCTTTTGGCACGGGATGGCAAAAAGATTAGCCATCTCTGCTCTACCATAAAGCTGCTGTTTATGGCAAAAGCTAATTTCTCTCTAGTTTTAGCATCTAATTCAGGCTTTCCAACCAGAGGTGGGTTCCAGCAGGTTCTGAACTGTTCTGGAGAACCGGTAGCGGAAATTTTGAGTAGTTCGGAGAACCGGTAGTAAAAATTCTGACTGGCCCCACCTCCATCTATTCTCTGCCTCCCGAGTCCCAGCTGATCGGGAGGAAATGGGGATTTTGCAGTATCCTTCCCCTGGAGTGGGGAGGGAATGGAGATTTTACAGTATCCTTCCCCTGGAGTGGGGAGGGAATGGAGATTTTACAGAATCCTTCCCCTGGAGTGGGGTGGGAATGGAGATTTTACAGTATCCTTCCCCTGCCATGCCCAAGCCACGCCCACCAAGCCACACCTACAGAACCGGTAGTAAAAAAATCTGAAACCCACCACTGTTTCCAGCTATTTTCTGTCTTAGGATCTTGGTTTTAAGAGGTAGGGGCGCTTTGGTGTCCCCTGGGTTAGTTCACGCTTCCGCGAACTCTTCCTAGCCAGAAAATGGGTTAATTTCATTACATCATTTAACGTGTGTTGTGCAAACGCTGCTATAAAGTAAGGAGAGATTTTTATGAAGCACTTTTTGGACTCTTGCTACATAAGTAAATATCCAGGGCAATAAATTATATAGACCCAAAGGAAGATAACTTTGTCAATGGGACTGTTGAGTATCTTCCAAGTGGGTGGGATCCTTCACGGTCTTGCACAAGTCGTTTATTTGAGCAAAGCTGGTCATAGCGCTCAACAAGGTATTTGTTGAACCACCAGTTCGTTCTCACAGGGAGGGACTACTCAGGGTACGGTCAGTCAAATTATGTCGACTGGCGACTCCCAGGGGGAGAGCCTTCTCCGTGAGGGCTCCAACCCTTTGGAATGAACTGCCCCCGGAGATACGGAATATCCCTGATCTCCGTGCTTTCCGCCGTGCCCTCAAAACCCTGATGTTCCTACAAGCGGGGCTAAACATATGAACATGTGAATGTTTTTAAAATGTTATCTAATTTTAGGTTCTATTTAATTGGGCCAAACTATGTTATAATAGTAACATAGCCTAGCCTAAATGGTTTTTAATTGGGATTTTGAATTTTATGGATTTGGGGTTTTAAATTGGGTAGCCAATGATTTAATTCTTTTCATTATCTTAACTTTTGTATTTGTATGTTTTTTAATTTTGGCTGTTCACCGCCCTGAGTCCCTCTGGGAGAAGGGCGGTATACAAATTAATTAATTAAATAAATAAATAAATAAATAAATAAATAAATAATGATTTTAATTAACAATTTTATGTTGTTTGTGTACCTATATTTTTCTATATTTTCTTTCACCACCTTGAGTCCTACGGGTGAAAGGCGGTATAGAAATATAATAAATAAATAAATAAATAAATAAATAAATAAATAAATAAATAAATAAAATTTTCAAGTAGGTCAGCTATGGTGCGTTCTAGTCCTTTGGCATGAAACCAGCTAAGGCAGTGATGGCTAACCTTTTCGCCATCGCGTGCCAGGAGCGGGGGGGGGGGAGGAAGGATGGCACAGTGGGCACAGTAGGCCCATTTTTCTCTCCCCTCCAGCCTCCAGAGCCTTTCTAGGAGCTTGGGGAGGGTGAAAAACAGCCTTCCCCACCTCCCCAGAGGCCCTCCGGAGGCCGGAAATGGCCTGTTTCCCTACTTCCAGTGGGCCCAGAAGGCCCGAAAATCAGCTGGCCGGGAGCTGAGCTTGCGAGCCCACCGATATGGCTCTACATGCCCCCTGTGGCACACATGCCATAGGTTCGCCATCACGGAGCTAAGGTGACTTTGAGCCAGCCGCTTTCTCTCGGCCCTAGGAAGAAGGCAATGGCAAACCGCTTCTGAAAAAAATGTGGCCAAGAAAATTGCAGGGACTTGTCCAGGCAGTGCCAGAGAATGAAACACAATGGAATGGAAGAAAAAATAATAATAAAAACTTACAATGGCTGGATTTGTCCTTAGTAAACCGGTATCCAACCAGTCAGAAACTAAACAAACCACTGCCTGGGCTTTAAGCTATGTGTAACACAAAGTAATAATTTGTTTTGCAACGCAAACGATTTTTCTAAACGCTGGGAAGTATTGTCTGCTCTTTCAGAGCCCTTTGAGGTGCGGGGAAAGGATTTTAACCCAACTCAACTTACGACCACAATCGAGCCCAAAGTTTAGGTTGCTAAGTGAGGCGTTCGATCGGTGAGTTTTGCCCCGTTTTACGACATTCCTCGCCATGTTTGTTAAGCGAATCGCTGCAGCTGTTAACTTCACAACTTCACAATTTTTGTTTTGTTTTTTTTTATTTGATTTATATGCCGCCCTTCTCCGGAGACTCAGGGCGGCTTACAATGCGTTAAGCAATAGCCTTCATACTTTTGTATATTTATACAAAATGATCTTATTGCCCCCACAAACTGGGTCCTCATTTCACCTACCTTAGAAAGGATGGAAGGCTGAGTCAACCTTGAGCCTGGCAAGATTCAAACCTGCAGTAATTGCAGGCAGCTTATCTTAATAACAGGGTGCTTTAGACCACTGTACTACCAAGGCTCTTGGTTGTGAAGTGAATCTGGTTTCCTCGTTGACTTTGACGGTCAGGAGGTCGCAAAAGGGGATTCCCCAGGACACTGCAACCGTCAGACATGTGAGTCACCTGTCAAGCATCCGAATGTAAATCACGCAAACCATGGGGGATGTTGCAAAGGTCATAAAGCGTGAAAAATGGTCGTATGTCACTACTTTCAGTGCCGCTGTAACTTCGAACGGTCACTAAACGAACTGCCATAATTCGAGGAGTACCTTTGCAGTGTTACAATTGTGTAATCAAAATGAATGCCGTTGTGTAATGAAAATGGCCGTATCAGGTGAACTCAAGGGTGGATCCATTTCTCACCACAAACCAATCTTATACCTGTGAGATTTTTTTTTAGCCACGAAAGCGTTTAAACAATTTTAACAATTACGCTATAATTTTCACACACATACACACCCCAGATTACCCAAAGCACAACCGTTGTGTTCATCGAACCGACAATGCCCAAATAAACGAGCAATTAATATTATGGTGTCATCTACTTCAGGGGGTTTCAAACATTTTTCAGGCTGCAGAACCCGTTTAAAAATGGAAATAAACAGGCGGAAGTTTCCTAGATTAAGAGGTGAAGCTCGAAGCTTGCATAGATAATCCTCAATTAACAATCCTTCGTTTAGCAACAGTTCAAAGTTACAATGACACGGAAAAAAGTGACTTGCAACTGGTCCTTGCACCAGTGGTGGATTACTCCCGGTTTGGACTGGTTCGATAGAACCGGTAGTAAAACTGGCGGGAGGCTCCGCCCACCGACCCCGACGTCATCAGGGAGCTTCTGGCCATGCGTGTGCGGCCCTGTTGTAAACTGGTAGTAAAGGTAAGTAGAACCCACCCCTGCCTTGCACCTATGACTGTTGTAGCATCCTCACAGTCCTGTGTTTCAAAATTCGGGCGTTTGGCAATTGGCGTATTATTCACAATGGTTGCAGCATCCCGGGGTCACTTGTGACCATCTCAGCTCATTTCCCACAAGCAAATGGGTTGAAACTGGGTTTGCTTTGCAACTGTGTGATTCACTTAACAACTGGAGAGGTTTGGTTAATAACTGTGGCCAAAAAAAAAAAAAGAGAGTTGCAAAATGCAGTATTACTCACTGAACAACTTGTCTTGCTCGGCAATGGAAATTCTGGTCCCAAATTGTCATAATTCGAGGAATATTTGTACAAAACGGGCTACATTTGAGTGAAGGTTTTTTTTTTCATCCTTCGTCCTTCCGAGCTCGCCAGTTCCAACACTATTTCCTAAAGTCTATCCTGCTTTTCCCAAAGGTGTTTTTTTTCAGAAAGCAACTGGACTTTCTCGTTTTTCTTTGAAGATATTTCGCTTCTCATCCAAGAAGCTTCTTCAGCTCTGACTGGATGGTGGGGAATGAAAGGATTTATACTCCTTGCAGACAGCTGGTCATTTGCATCCTTTGAGAGGGTGGTTGAGGCTACTTGGAGGTTTCTCTGTGTCCTCAGGGTCACCTGAGTGGTGCAAATGGTTCCTGCAGTCTGCAATTTTTTTCCTCTCTGGAAATCCATTCTTAGTCCCACACCATTCCAAGGAGGCTCATCCCAAATTGTACAGCTATCTCCATAAACTTTTATCTATCCTGCTTAGTACAACAGGCTGAATGGTAAAGGTTGCATTTCTACTATAGGCTGAATTATAAACCACAGGTCGATCTCAGTTTACAGCGGTTTCATTTAGTGACTGTTCAAAGTTACGACGGCACTGGGAAAAAAATGACTTATGACTGTTTTCCATTGTTACGACCTTTGCAGCATCCACATAATGATGTGATTAAAATTCAGGGGCTTGGCAACGGGTTCATATGTATGACCGTTGCTAGGGCCCATGATGACTTTGGCGACCGTCTGACAAGCAAAGTCAATGGGGAAACCAGATCCACTGAACGACAGGGTTACTCATTTAACGACTGCAGTGATTCACTTAACAGCTGTGGCAAGGAAGATCGTAAAACAGGGCAGAACTCCCTTCACAAATGCCTCGCTTAGCTACAGCAATTTTGGGGGCTCCGTTGTGGGTCGTAAGTCGAGGACTACCTGTAATTCAACTCCAGTTTAGCGCATCCTGTGAATCCAAGCAGATAGGTAAACCCAAAAGCGGAGACACATTTGAACAAAAGACCTCTGCAATCAACCATCCAACTCATAATCTAGTGGACTTCAACTCCCAGAATTCCCCAGCCAGTATCTCAAACACATCTTAAAAGCTGTCAAGGTGTCTGGATGTTGACGGAGGAATTCTGGGAGTTGAAGTCCGCCTCTCTTCATCTTAATTTTGAGCGCATCCCTTTCTCTCCATCCGGGAGGGTTTCCAAGCCAAGTACCCCGAAGAGCAGAGTGAGTGTGCCTGGGAAGGTGGAGGGGGCACCCAAAGGAATGCAAAAGAGCCCCAGCTGCCTAGTGCTCAATACCACCTCCTCCTCCTCCTCCCCACCCAAGGAAGGCGGGCATTCAACAGGTTTAGCAGCCACCTTCATACTCCTGCACCACCACCACCCCCTCCCTTCTCCTCTGCCTTGGCCTTCTCTAGGGCAGGGGATCCTTCAACCTTGGCCACTTTAAGGCTTGTGGACTTCAACTCCCAGAATTCCTCAGGCAAAGCTTTGGGAGCTGGGAGTTGAAGTCCACAAGTCTTAAAAGTTTGCTAAGGTTGGAGACCCTCTCCCCATGGCTCTAGTCCTCCTGGGCACAAGCCCCTCCCTCCTTCCCCCCCCCCACCCACACTCCCATCTCGTGACGTCCTTTGACGTCACCTGCCTACTCCCCCTTTCCCTCCCCCCCCAAAGGAGATTCCCCTCCCTCCAGGCTCGCACGTGCCCGGGGTTGTCCTTGCAAAGCCCACGTGGCTCGGAGAGGGGGAAGGGGGTGGGTAAAACCCCCCTTCTCCTTCTGCCCCCCCCACTCACCCCCCTACCCCCCCCTCCTCCCCTTGATTGGGAGCCATGTGGCCACAAGGACAGCTGCCAAACCTTCCGACAAGGTCACCTCCACTTCCCTTCCGGGGAGGCTGCCAGTCAGGCTGCAGGAGACCCCCGTGCAGGCCGGGCCAGCCTGAGCGACACCTCTGTGCTCGATCGCTTCCCCCCCCCCCCCCCCCCATAATCTGGAGCCAAGGGGGACCCAGCGCGGCGGTGCCAGCCCCGGGGGAACCACGCGGCAAGGTCAACCGGGCACCGGGGACGTCCTCTCCTCTCTCTCCGCCGCGGTTTTTGCTTTGCATCGGGGGAAAAAAAAAAACCCCCCAACCCCCTTCCTCACCTTGCCAGGGGCCACGAGCTGAGCTCCGCCGCCGGTAGCTGCTGGGGCTGCGGTTGCTGCTGCTGCTGCTGCTGTTGGGATTGCGGCCGCCGGCATTTCAGATCCACCAGTTTGCTCTCCACCTGCTGCGTGGGACCTGCGTGGAGGGGGGGGGGGCGAGAGAGGCGCACGCGATCCGTATATATACACACACATATACACACCTGGGCTTGCGGAACGGCCCGCCACTTGATTCAGCCCGTCCGGGGTTGGAGGAGAAGAAAGGGGGGTGGGGTGGGGTTGCAGTTCAAAGGAGAGGGAGGGGAGAGGTGGGCGCCTCTCTTTCGCCGAAGGAGCAAAGGGCAGGATGTCCTGAGTCTTCGGAGAGGGGCGGCATATGAATTTAATTAATTAAATAAAATAATTAAATTAAAGAGGCAGAGGGGGAGGGGATTTTCCAGGTATGGAGGGGAGGATCGCGACTCCCCGATCTTCTTCTTCCACCCGGGTTGGCTGGGGAAGATGGGCATTGTCGTCCAGATCAGGGGTGGAAGGGGAAGGGAGGGGGAGGAAACCCACGACCCCTCCATCCACCCACCCGCCCACCCACCTTTTCAAAAGCCTTACCTGTCCTCCTCTGCGTGGCTAGCTTGCTCGGGCCCTTGGTGATGGTGTACATCATCGGAGCAGGCAGGCAGGCGCGCACTCAAGCCTTCCCGATCCTAAGGAAGCTGGGGATCCTCCAGCTCCCTGCTGGGCATTTCCCGGGAGCCGGGTTCGAAAGAGGCTCCTCCCGTTGGGGAGGGCCGCCCCGCCTCTCGGCCGGAGTCCCCCACCGCTCGGCCAGGACCAAGATAAGAGACGGCCGGAGACTCTCTTCTCTTCTCCCCGTCCGCCGGCCCGGGGGTTTAACTTGGCCGGCCCAAGGCGCGAGTCCCCTTTAAGGCCGCCCAGCGCAGGGCCGGCCAGCCCGGACCTGCCTCCAGCACGCCCCCCCCTCCCCTCCCCTCTCGTGGCTGCGCTTTAAAGGCGCCGCGCGCTTTTGGCCGGCTTTGGGTTGCGCAAGGGAGGCGCCGAGTGGGAGCTTGACAGTAACAAAGAGTCGGAAGGGATCCTGGAGGTCATCTAGTCCAACCCCCTGCTCAGGCAGGAAGACCTGCCCTAAGGGATTCGAACCGCCGACCTTGCGGATCGACAAGCTCAATGTCATAGCCGCTGAGCCACCGGTGACGTTCCCACGTGGGCCAGTGGCCAGATAAGAAGGGCAGGTGTCACCTTGCAAGGAGAAAAGGTGCGCTTAGGTTGTTGGGGGTTTCATTGGAGGTTAAGAGTAACAGATTCACAGAGTCGGAAAGGGACCTTGGAGGTCATCTAGTCCAACCCCCTGCTCAGGCAGGAAGACCTGCCCTAAGGGATTCGAACCGCCGACCTTGCAGATCGACAAGCTCAATGTCATAGCTGCTGAGCCACCGGTGACGTTCCCACGTGTGCCAGTGTGAATTTGATTAATTCAATTTATATGCCGCCCCTCTCCGAAGACTCAGGGAGATAAGAGGGGCAGGTGTGCAGCCCTGCCGGTTGCAAGTTCCCCTGGTGTCACCTTGCAAGGAGAAAGGGTGCGCCTAGGTTGTTGGAGGTTCAATTGGAGTTAAGAATAACATTCACAGAGTCGGAAGGGACCTTGGAGGTCATCTAGTCCAACCCCCTTCTCACGCTGGAAGACCTGCACTAGGGATTCGAACCGCCAACCACTGAGCCACCGGAGATGTTCCCACATGTGCCAGTGGCGAGATAAGAGGGGCAGGTGTGTAGCCCTGCCCGTTGCAAGTTCCCCTGGTGTCACCTTGCAAGGAGAAAAGGTGCACCTAGGTTGTTGGGGGTTCATTGGGGGTTAAGAGTAACAGAATCAGAGAGTCGGAAGGGACCTTGGAGGCCATCTAGTCCAGCCCCCAACCCTAATAGGAGACCCTAGACCAGTGATGGCTAACCTTTTTGCCGTCATGTGCCAAAAGTGGGGAGGAGCGCGGGGGGAGCGTGCGTGCATGCCAACACCCACAATTCAATGCGCCCCACCCCACCCCACACATGCACACGCTATCCACCCCGTGCTCCCTCTGTTTTTGGCACATGATGGCCTGGTAGGCCTGTCTTTCACCCTCCCCAGGCTCCAGAGGCTATCTAGGAGTGAAAACGGCTTTCTCCATCCTGCTGGAGGCCCTCTGGAGGCCAGAAATGGCCAGTTTGCCAACTTCCGGTGTGCCTGGAAGGCCCGAAAATCAGTTGGCCTGTGCACTCATGTGAGCTGCAGCTGAGCTAGGGCAATGCTCGCGTGCCCACCAGTGGCACATGTGCCATAGGTTGGCCATTACAGCCCTGATGGCAGATGGGCATGGACCAGTCTCTTCATGGAGTCATTAAGCAAACCCAGCTTCATCCATTGATTTGATTTGGCTTGTTGGATGCAAGCTGAGAAGGTCTCAAAGGGTGATCAGATGACCCCAGGATGCTACAATCATGCCAATTGCAAAAAAAACAAACAAACAAACCCTGAATTCTGATCACTTGATCCTGGGAATGCAGCATAAGCCATTTTTTCCCCAGGGCCATAAATTTGAATGGTCATTAAATGAATGGTTGTAAACCAAGGACTACCAATTCCTGATTTTTCCAGAGTTAATCCAATGGAATAAATCTTGATTGCGGTTGTAGCTGCTGTTTGCTATCAATGGTCCAAATAAGAAGAAGTCAGGTGTGGCTTAAGACGGGGCCTTCCGGGAGCAGCTAATGGCTTGGTTGCCTTATTTCTGTTCTCCAAGGAGACTCAAAGTTACAGGTGACCTTGAGAATCCCAGCTTCAGGAAGTAGATAAGACGCTTCCTTTATAGGGAGGGAGGGAGGGAGGGGTGATTTTGAGGAGGGGATTGTGTGCCCTCTAGTGCAGGGGTCTCCAACCTTGGCAACTTTTTCTTTTTTAATAAAAGTTTTTTATTTTTTCAAACACACATACAAACAAACAAACAATGCATTTTTTCTGAACAGAGTATTGGCCAAGTCACAATTTGTACCGCTTTTAGTTTCTCGAACACCATTTTATATATTTCACATTTCGCCATAAAATCCTTTCTAATTTTTTTTTAAAGCGCTGGCAACTTTAAGCCTAAAAAGTAAAGCTAAAGCTCACACATATGTGCTAGTCGTTCCCGACTCTAGCGGGTGGTGCTCATCTCCGTTTCAAAGCCGAAGAGCCAGCGCTGTCCAAAGACGTCTCCGTGTTCATGTGGCCAGCATGACTAAACGCCAAAGGCGCACAGAACGCTGTTCCCTTCCCACCAAAGGTGGTCCCTCTTTTTCTACTTGCATTTTTTACGGACTTTCGAACTGCTAGGTTGGCAGAAGCTGGGACAAGTAACGGGAGCTCACCCTGTTACGCGGCACTAGGGATTTGAACCGCTGAACTGCCGACCATTTGATTG